>VZRV01007175.1:176379-210277 GCA_013398115.1 Falcunculus frontatus
CCGCCGCCAGGCCCGGGGCGGCCGCCGGCCGGGCAGCGCTGTGCGGCCCCGGGGCTCGGGGCACCCCGGCCGCCCCCGCTGCCTCTCTCCCGCCGCCGCCGCAACTTGCACTGCGCCCCTTTTTTTTTTTTTCTATCTTCCCCTTCTTCCTTTTTTTTTTTTTTTTTTTTTTTTTTCCCTCCCTTTCCTCCCTCTCCCCGCCGCCGGGACTGGAGTCTCCTCAGCGTAACTCCGGTGCTTTCGCAGCCGCAGTGAGTATAGAGAAGGGACCCACGTCTTGCCGGGGGGATGTTTCTAACACATCTTTGTGGCCGCTGCCGGGCGGCGGCGGCGGCGGGGCTCCCGCTGCTGCGCCGGGCTCTCCTCCCCCAGCCCCGCGTCCAGGGATGCAGAAGCATCTTCTCCCAGCGCAGCCAACGTTAGAAGGCGAAACCAAGCAGGTTTGTCTCCAGGTTTCCTTAAAAAAATGGGTAGCAAGGTGTATCTCCCAGCCGGAGCTTTTCATGACCTTGTGTTACGTTTGAAAATCAGACAGGCGAGAGAGAGGGGAGGAAAAATCCACGCTGCTTGGCTTCTGTGCCACAGAGGCGAGAAAATTATCTTTGGATGTAAAGTACATGGCACATTTCTGAGAGCCAGATGTGCCAAGCCTGGCTCTGCAGCCCTAATTTACAGAGCCTCACTCGGAAAAAAATAATAATTCACTTCTGCCCTGGCTCTGAGTGGTAAAATGGCTTCTGCGTTTTGAAGAAGCACTAAGTACAAATCACCAGGGACATTTTACAGTGCCAAAGGTTCCTGCTTGTCATTTTGCACTTTTTCCCTGTTTGAATTACCTTTTAGCACAGTATCGGTTGTAATTGTGTGAAGTTCAGCTTAAGGATCTAGGAGGAAGAGAACTCTCCTATGTTAGATACTTCAGAATAACCTTGACCTTTCATTAGTGCTTATCCTACAAGATAAGTCATGCAGGGAAGGCAGGGAATTGGGCAAGGCACCTGCAAAAGCACAAATGAAATGGCTCTATTTTTAAACTAGTGTTAAAATGGCTTCTGAATCTGACAAAACAAGGGACACTCAGGGGCCAAAAGACAAAATCTAGAGCTCGGTGGAAAAATTCAGTTTGACACACAGGACCCCGAGCCAATTTCCTCATCCCCAGATGCATTTTGTGCCGTTAGTGCGAGCAGACTCAAACTGCCAGAAAGGGTAAATTCCCTCTGAAAGAAACTGAATCAGCCAAAAGTATAATCAGCTTTTCAGGGAAGTACAAGACCACTGAACCATGTTTCCAGTTGCATTTCTTTGTTCCTCTGTAACTGTTTTCTGATACTTGTAGCAGTAATTATAAGGGCCACTAGCATTTATGAGTCTTTTAAATTAAAGAAGCCTAATTCTGGATAAGAAGCTTGAAACATTTTCTTCACAGTACAGACACTAAAAGGTTAAAGTCGATTCACAGCTCCTGTGAAAGTTTTCCTTCAGCAGATAGTGCCTATCAAGATGGTCTTTCTTTCTCCTGTTACACCCTGAGAGCAGGAAACGGGGCAGCATTTATATTGCAACACAGCCCTCTTCACTCCTCAATATTAAGATTATTACCAGCACAATGATATTTTAATGAACACTTTCATACACGGAGCTAATGAACATTTAAAGGAAAAGATACACAGCACAAACCACAATAAAATGCGATGCCTTGTAGGAACACTGAGTATTCAGAAGCTTTTCAGGGTTTGACCTTAATGAAACACAAGAGCAATCCTGGGTACAGATCACATTTATATGCAGAGTATATTGCAGGCCGGAATGAGGGCTTCTGCTAAAGTTAATTGTAATTTTCTGGTGAGGGAGGATCGAATGTTCAGGCCTGAAGTTATTAACATCTATTCTGATGGAAATAGGGACATTGGGATACACTTTGTCAAATCAAAAAGAGTACTTTCTGCTTCAGATATGTTACCCTAGAGGTGATGTACCACCATTTGAAAATCTGCACTTCCAAATCAGGCATGCCAGGATGGGAACGAATTGATCAGTCTGGAACTTTTGCTTGCATCTAGTAATGCTAGAGAACAGGCAAAGGAGGTTTTCAGTCTGCACTAGCTGGAATATGCACAGGCCTGGAAACCAAGCTGTTAATTGTAAATGCTTCCTACAGAATGGACTTTTTAAAATTTTCTGAAAGGAGAAGTACACTCTGCTAGAAAAAGCAGTTTTCTCTCTGTACATAACATAGTCCTTGAGGGTGTGACTGTAGGTACACAAACAAAGCTTTATTTAATCTCTCTAAGAGAATTTTATAGAGAACATCTGTTAAAGAGAAAAGTGTATTTGTTTCATGAGCACTGTAACATTTAGTAATATCACCTCCTTGCACCAACATATATGCTTTAAATAGTGCAATGTCTGTGGATTTCTCAGATGTAATTTGTTTCAGCTCCTGTAAAATAAGGGCTGCAGACAAAGAACTGTGCTACACTGTGATACAGTCACAGTATTCACAATCCACCACTGTATGCACGTATTGGAGAGAACAACAATTTCCTTCCTGTACGAGCATTTTAATTTATGGAAACATACTGTTTTGTGTAAAGAAGGTAGTAGATAATTAACAGTATTCATTTAATCTAATTATAGGCCTCTGAGGCAAAAAGCTGACACTTTTCATTGTGGTATATTCAGGGAAGTTAATTGAAACAACATTGCAGCCACAAGGCATAACATGCCCATCGTATATTTGATACTAATTCTTTTCTCAAAAATGGGATGAATCTGATGCTCGCTAGAGATAAGAATTGCTGTTTACTCACTCGAGTAAGGAAAGTCTGGGGAACCTCATTATGCAATGCTGCAGTGCACAGCAATATCTCTGCAATTCCAGAGCTAACCACAGACAACTTAATTTGCCAAATTGCGAGACAGTTTTGTAATGTACACAAGTATCTAGTACAAATCAAGAAAGGATTGAACACATTTTTAGCTGGGACGTAGGTCAGAATTTGAACAGAGATCTGCCTCAAGAAGCAATAAGTCAATGTACCAACTTTTAGCTCTGTTTAAACTTTAGGAGGAACCAAGCAGTAACAGCAACCTTACCCCTAGGAGCTGTTATTAGAAGTGTCATTTGTGGATTTAAGCTATCAGTATGACAAACAGGTACACAGACAGAAAATCAACACTTGCAGCTCCCAAGTATATATTAAAAAAGCATGTCAGACCACATGCAGAGTAATTTTTCCTATCACCTGATACACACCAACAACTCAATCTTCTGACAGCAGTGCTGCTTTCATTCTCAAAAGGAAAGTAAAGCTCAGTTCTGCAAAGCTTGCCTTCAGCTTGCAGAAAATGTGACAGACCGAACATGCTGTTTGTGGGGAAGCATTTGCCACTTATATTAAAAAAAACTGGAATTTCTTTAACATAAATGGCAAATGCTTGCAATCTGAATCACCATGGCAGGGGCAAATTTCAGTGTTTCCTCCTGCTTTGCCCCTGGAGGAGTAGAACTGGTGTCTCTGCAGCTCCAGCAGCACCACGGGGCAGGACACCTCCCACTCCCCTCCCTGGCTGCTGCTCAGTGACCTCCACCTCTGCTTTGCCCGTGGGCAGCACCCAGCCCTCTCCCACTCTCTGTTCCTGTGTCTCCAGGCAGTGTTCCTGGCTAGTGGGAGGCAAAATTGCCAAGGCAGTGCTGCTGACCCCTGTGATGAATTATACACAATGTAATGGGGATGGTGCAAGCCCTCTTAGAGGACAAACACCCACAGTGAAAGGCCATCGAGCCAAATGCGGGGCCTTGCTTTGCTCTGCCAGTGAGAGACACTGCTGGCAGCCCTACCTATCATTTCAAAATTACTTGTAGCATTTTCAAATGTATTTTGCAGAAATACTTTTTACTGTGGTTAAAAAAAGCCGTATATTGTACTTTAGGCACTTGAATGTTTGTTAACAAAATCAGAGAGAGGAAGCCTGAAAAATAAACAGATAATGACATGCGGTCACCTTAACTCCAGGGCTCTGGCTCAAGAGATCCAGAATATGTGATAAAGATCTCTAACAAGAAAAGAAAATGCGGCTATAGATGTTAGTCATACCTGATTCCTGTTCCTATACCATTACAGATAAATCACAATTTGCATCTATGTCTGACTCAGAAAATCAGCCTGTCTCAGAGTTCAGTCTGTACTCACACCCCTTCTTTCCCTTGATGCTCTTTCTTCTGCCTGGCTCCTGCCTTCTTCTCTGTGCTGTTTTAAGGTAACTCCCAGTTCTTTCTCTTCCACACTGTGTTTATCCAGCTCTACATTCTGTGGCCCCTGCCTTCTTACACACTTCACACGCTATTTTCATCTCCTAGTTTCCCTTGCTTCATCTACACATCCACCCTCTTATTTTTTCTTAATTATTTCCTCTGGCATCTTATCGTTATCTCTGTGATGCTTATTAACCTCCTTACCTAATATACCATACCTCTTCCCATTGCCTAGCAGAATCTCTTTATGTAAACATGTATAATCTTTTTTTTTCCTTGTCATGCAGAACTGCTTCCGCAACTGATTTCTGTCCATGATGTCCTAGGAGAATTATTACTGGTCAGTAATTGCTATCTCCTTGGACTCTACTGTCTTCATCTCCTCCTTCCTCTCACTTTCTGCTCCCTGGTTGCAGGCTTCCTCCCAAACTCTTCCACCTTTGTGGCCCATCTTCCTTATCTCAGCAGCAGCAGCAGGAGAAAGGGAGGTGATGCACACAGGAGAGGCACCCAGATCTCACAGGAAGGGAGGAGCACTCGTGGTCCCCACTGCCTCAGGCACAGACAGTACCCAGCTGCTCCGTGAAAGCCCCCAAACACGGAGCACACTCCATCAGTTCAGGCTGGCCTTAGGAAAATATAGCAAAATGACAAAAGCAAACCATTCTTAACCAATCACATGCAAACTGAGATATTTTTTTTGGGTCTTACAACTTTTTTTACATTTGGAAGCACATCTGTAAAACCACAGCAGCATTGCTGCCAAATTCCAAGTTGTTGCTTAAAAGATGCATGGATGAAAGTAGACCAGTGATGGTGTTCCATTTCAAATTCCTTCTGTAATGGGGATACCAACACTTTTGAATGAAGCAACCAGATTATTATTTTTTAATATGGGCAAAATATTTTTTTAACCTTGTTCTTGAAAATTACTACAGTGGTTTAGCTGGCAACTGCCAAAAATGAAACCTGAGGCAGATGCTTGGCTTGGAAAATACCTGCCCAAACAGTGACAAGCAACTGAAAACAAGATGTTATTATGAAGCACTGGACAAGGTTAAGCAGAGCAGTGGAAGACTTTTAGGTGACCTGCAATGAATTTCTTAATAAAAGCTTTGTTGAAATAAGCAGAATTCAGTCCAATTTCACCTGTTTGGATGAAAATATTTCCTTTGAAAATAAAAATGAAAATAAAGGAAAATAAATCCAGAGTGTTCTGATGTGATGAGGGAGAGGGGAGTGTGCTCAACTGAGATTGGGAACACTACGATTGAGGGTTGGACCACTCTCTTTGACAACAAAACTAAATGGAAAGATCTACAAAAGTGCAGAAATAAATGATCCAAAAGTATTCTGTAAAGATGAAACTTTACAGAGACAGCAGAGTGAAGGAGGAAAGGAATTGCTTCTGGTGGGAGAATATCAAAGCAACTGAAAGGGAAGTCCAAATATTTTGTTACTTCAGGGTTCCTGAATATCCTTATCAGTGCAGTTTGCCATGACAAGCCCCAGGGAAAGCATCATCTAACAGTCCCCCAAAGTGTTCCACATCACCCACAGTTGCCTGTTTGCCTCCTATGAAAACTGAGGCAGCTCAGGAGCTGCTCCCTATGCTGAAAGCTCTGTTTCATGGCACTGGTGGTGGCTGTGGGAGCGGTGCAGGGAGGGAGCTGAGGTATGACCTGGTCCAGTCCTGTGCCTGCCACGTTCTGCTGCCTCCCTGCCAGAGACTCCCAGAGCAGGTTCACAGCAAGAGTTACAGCAATTACCACCGAGGGCTGTTTGGCACTGAAAATTGTCACCCCATTCCTCTGCTAGGGATGAGAGTAACAGAGTCACAGAAGCCCTTTCTCATGTACAACAACTGCCTGTTAATTTGCAAGTACAAAGTGGTTTTTGTCTATAAAATTAATACTTTTAAATACTTACAGCGGATTTCGTGGGTTGTCTGTCACTTGATCGAACCATTGCCTAAATGATATGTTCTTGCTTGAAAAGAAATTAATTCAGGAAGTCCTGTGGCCTTTGTTTTGCAGGAAGTCAGAGGAGGTGAAAATGGTGGTCCCTGTGGCCATCTCTCTATCACTCTGCTTGTCCGGGATTTTAACAGCAAAATTACACTTAAGCTGTAAACTTTCTCTGCAGTTAAAATATTCTGAAATATCTTGCATAGCCTGTGTTTGAAAAATTTTCATTGCATTTAAGCAAAATTCTTCATGTTAATGGCCATGATTATCCAAATTACGGTCAAAATGGTGACCTGTGATAACTCTGGAGATCAGTATGAAATTAAAACTATTCTAATTTTTAAAAAACCCCTGCTTTCATTAACAGAAAGTTGAAAATTTTGCTAGGTGCTGTTGTTTGGCATACAAATTCTTTTGTCTTTCTTAAATATGTCTGTGCTTGTTACATTTAGATTTCTTTTTGGGTTTAAGACTAGGGCTGGTCTGGCAGTGTTTAGTTCTGGGACCACTGCAACACTTACACAACGTACCTTACTCTCAAAGGTATCTTATGCTCAGCACATTCTTCCTTCTGATACAGTTTCCCTTTTTTTTTTTTTTAAAAAAAAAAAAGCAGGCAAAATTAAGGTTTAAGGATAACAGAAAACTTGGCCTGACAACATGATCTAATGAACCACAAAGTAGCTTTCAAAGAGAAAAAGTAGCAGGAAGTTCTTTCATACCGGGTATTAAAAATAGACTGCACCAAGTCCTGGAATGCACACGGCAGTTACGTAATGATTTTTCAGTGACATGCATTAGGAAATATTCTCAGTACATGTTTTTCCTTCCTAACACCCAGTTTACTTCTCTGAAGTTTGGAAATTCTTCACATGGATGCTTCTAAGAAGTCTAAAATTATAATGTTCATTTGAATAACCTATCAATTAGCCAGCCACATAATGACAACATCTAATGGTACAATTGAAGTATTTGAATTTAATATACCATTTTCATAATGGTACAATACGAAACACAGGATGGAATCCAACTTTTTTTCCCCACAAGTTAGGCTTAATTTATTTCTGGCAATGTAATGATTTTGCACTGGAGACACTAAAAGAGAGAAACCATTTTGGGTACATTTCATAAATATTGAGAACACCAGCTCCCTTGCAGCACAGAGAAGTCTCCCAAACATTTCAAAAAGGTTTATATCTTATTGGGTACTTTCTATAAATGGAAAGACTGAGGGGAGCCAGAACAGCTCTATCTAGTTTCCACCACGCTGAGGAAACTAAATGGTAAATTATTTTGAAGAATGTCTTCCTCAGACTTCTCTTTAGAGATTTCCCACAGGTCTAGGCTCTGGATCTTTGCAGTATAATTTGAGAAGGTAATAAAGGAGTTGGAAAACAGTTGAAATCTAACTTTTGGGTTTTCACTGTTGTATTGTTTTCTTGAATTACTCAATGTTCAGAACAATCTGCAACATCCTCTGCCTATAGCAAGAGTATCACACAAGGAAGGCAGCATTATTTTCTTGTTTGCCCACAACCTTTTCTGACTTTTCTGCCTTTTCTGTTAAAAACCACAAGCCCTCCCACGACCTCTAGACCTCCATGGCCACCATGAACTTAATCACTAACATTTTTAGTTTCAATTTATACTTCAAGCCCAGCAAAATTCCCTGCTGGGAAGGCTCACACATCTCTCCCACCCACGTCACACACAGTGTCAGTATTTCCTAGATTGCCTTGAATCAGGATGCACCCAAAAGCACAATTACAGACATTTTTCATCACCCACTTATGTCAGTGATGGAGAGTGATAGGAAGTATCGTGGCAAGAGAAATTCTGTCCAATTTCGGCTCCTACTAATCAGTTTTTCCCAGTTAATGTAGTGGAGATTAAATAGAGGAGAACCTAAATGGTCAGATACGAGTACGGTAAAGCAGTGAGAGCTTTTTTCTAAGATGAGTAGAACTCTAAGTGTTGAGTCTGGCTTTCCTGAGATATCTTTAAAATATTTTCAGAGCTAAAAATGCTTTTTTTTGTGGAGCAAGTGAAGCTCCATGCTGTTCTTTCTGAGAACAGAGGAAAACCTGATCAAAGTACAATCAGATAAAACATCTGATTTATTTTCTCTCCCTGCTGTTCTGGGGAATGACAGAATTAAAAAATCCATGTTTGACGTGTGAACAAACTGTACCACATCCAAAATACTTCATTCTGGAAAGACATAAAAAAGCAACCTAAGAAAAAGTCAGCATCTTGTAGGGAACCTGTTTGTTTGATAAAATATTAAGAAACATCTTAATTGGCAGTCTGAAAAAAAATGAAAAGGGGCATATTGAATTGATGTCAAAAATTCATTTTAGAAGAAGAGGTAGGAAGTGAGCACCAGAGCTGAGATGACAAACATCATTTTATAAGATCAAAGTGTCTTTAAGGCCATAAAATGAAAGAAAAACTGGTTATTAACATGTTCATTTGCTTCTAAATGCTGTCATACAAATATATTTCTGGGAACCCAGTGCCTAAAAAGTGATTTGTGAATAAGTCAATACTTATTTTTCTGCACTAATACATAGGCAAAGCTTGAGCTGTTTATGAGGGGAGGAACAGGATTTCATGCATAGTATTCAGCAGTGCTCCCACTTACAGGAAGACTCATCACCCAGCCTGATTAGTTTACAGGAACTGAAGCAAACAACATTCTGTGTTTTCTTACATATTTTATGACTATTTTCATATAAGCAAAAATCAGACTTCGTCCTTGTTAAGGACATTTTAGAGCAAATAGAGAATTACAGGCTCTTGTTTAATCTAACTCTTCTGCAAGCTTTGCTTCACTCAGGCACTTGTGAATATTTCTGAGTTTTATTTGATATATTAACTTATTTTCCTATGAGATTTGCTGTCACTTAATGTGATATTCAAGGTCAACACTGCAAATGTATTTGTAAATGAAAGTTTCTGTTTTGGCTGAATTTAAAACCTCAAGTGTTTTCTGTCCCCAAACAAACATGGGAGGCCTCATTTGCGTGTTCAGAGAAAAAAAAAATTCTTTTTTTCCCCCAAATTTGCTCTTTGCTTGCAATTTTCCTTTTTCACACAAACCTTTATTCTCTCCATTAAAGTTGCTGATGTGTTTAAAGTAACAAGTCCTATTATTATATTCATAAATGGGGCAAATTTGAGCTCACCTCTGAAACCCAAAGCAAAGCTCTGCCACACCACATTTCCATCTGCTTTCCAGAAAGGCAGGGATTATCCTGTAGCACTGAAGCTCTGCTTTCATGGTGGGAAGGAATTCTGGATTTTACACTGTTTGCTGGCTATGCACAACAGAAGAATAGACAATACCATCTGAGCTTGGGACAATTAACAGGATGTCTTTAGAATATTTTTATTACGTTAATCTTTTCTTTTGCTTGAGCCAGCATTCCCCTTGAGAGGAAGAGAAATGATGCTGAGACAACTTACTATTGCAAATTATTTGTATGGTCCATTTCCCAAGCATTTAATTTGGCCACAGCAACCTGTTTAACTCAAATGAGTTGTCAAAAAGTGACACAAAAGAGAGGCCAAGTTCTTTAGAGGTGGCCAGTAATTTTAAAGGATGAAGGGAAATGGCTGGCATTATTGCTTTTGTCCAAGTAAAGCCTCTTCTAAACAGGGTAAGGGGAAATCAAGTGATTTGGCCTCACCAAAATTCATGCTACTTGAGACCTTTTGGAAATGTTGATTGAAGACGAACTCTGGACTGGAACTAAAAATAGCAAAAACATATGAAACATAAAGAAAAAAGTGTAGCATTTCTTACTTCTCATAACAGATAAGTCTGAAAATTGGGATAGGAACTGGGATAGATGCACCTGCTCCAACCTGAGCCACTTACATGCAAGGCAGGTCTCTACCCGCACGAGTGAAGAGGTCAATACATGAGATCTCTTTTGCTTCCAAGCCAACAGATCTGAATTTGATCTTTTACAGCATGGCTTGTTTTTTCTTTCTTAGCTCTGGTATTCCAGAAGTACCTCCATGTGTGTAGCCCTTGTCTGAGTCCACCCTTGGTATGTGGACTTCTGTGATTGAGCCATCCTGGATTCCTTAACCCATTGCCCCCAGCTTTCCCAGCCTGCTGCCTGGCTACTTCTCTAAGAGCTGTAAGGATTTCAGCTTTTCAAAGTACCGTTTGATTCATTTTCTCAACACAGGAACTTATCTTCAGCATAAATATTTTTGGAACCACGAAGGTATAATTTTATAGTTAAATAATCACATTTTTCTGGGAAAACTTAGAGGCAGTGGGTAATGCAGATTAGGATTTGGCACTTTATCAGACTCTCAAGGAATCTCTCCCTGAGTAAATTCTGTTTCACAGGGAATATTTATTTTTCAGGAAGCAACAGTTAAAATTTTCTTTGCCATAGAAGAAGGTGGTCTATCACCTCAAATATTTCCAGCAGCCTGATCACTCTCTATAATGATGTATCACTCTTCCATGAAGCAAACTGAACCAAATACTTCTAAGAGGCAATTACTCTTTGAGACAAGGACATAGATATTTCAGTTATAGGGAGTAGAAGACCAATACACAAGAATAAAAATTTGGAATGGATGAAATACTTATCCTGGTGCATTTTGAAGATAACCAGTTCCTATTTTGTTTGTGTGTCCTAGAGATGACTTCAGATAATTACTTTTCATAAATTCAGATTCCAGAGAAGTATGATTCACAGAAGTGCAGGGATTCCTTTTATTAAGCTGACCTTGAAGAACAGATCTGTTTCATTCTGTGCTTAGTCTCTTCTTTCCTGCCTCCTCTTATCACTTTGGAGCAGCCAGAACCATCAGTGATGTTCCCTCTGCAGGCTCCGGGCTCCTGCCAGCTCCACTGCCCTGCAGATGGTGGCCAGGAGCAAAGCTCTTTGCAGGGTCTGGGCACAAACTTGTTCTAAATGTTACTCAAAAACCCTAATCTGATTCTTGGTACCAGATATCCATTCATTTATTAAGAACAAACACAGCAGACAACTAATGCTGCACTTTTTCTGTTATTCAAACCTGCTGCTAACAATGAAGAAGATGATGTCATTCCCTGGATGTGACAAAGGACTAATATTATATGCAGTAAAAACAATGAGTCAACAGTTTCTATGCCCTTGAGGTCAAACCATTCAGCAGTTTTGAAAGTAGACTGTTCTTTTTTGTGCACAGAGCTTGTTGTGTATTAATACAAAACGTGTAAAATCAAGATATAATTTGAAAAAAAAAAGAGCTTGTGGTTTCAAAGGGAATTTTTCAAACTAAAAGTCAAATCAAAATATCCTGTAACATAAACTAACAGATAATTTTTTTCCTCACGTATGTTATTTATAATATTGCAAAACTCTTTCCTTTTTTAGGTCAAAGATACATTATCCATGTTAAGTTATTATTTGTATGATCCTGAGAGGCACTTTGCAGTTCCCAGTAACAGGAGTATGAAATGTGAGTATTAATGCATAACTAAATAAAATGAAATTTTCTAGAGATATTTTGTAATGGTCTGAAAGATAAGAAAGACCTTTAACACAAAAATGTGTTTTGACAGGCAACTGAAAGCAAGGAGTCTAACAACAGAAATTTCCCATATTTTCTGGCATAGATGAGGAATTGACCAAATCCTGACCACCTCTAACAGCTGCATCTAGCTCAGGCTAGTGCAAGAAATGTTGTGTTCATACAGATCCTTCCTTCAGCAACCCTAAAACCTTTGTGGAGGATTATTATCCTGCTCATACAGACTGTGAAACTGCAGCACAGAGAAGTGACAGCTCAAGGTCATTTAAAAGTCAGGAGAGTTTGGAAGAGAACTCAGATTTCTCAATCCCTGTCCAGCACTCTGCCCACTGGGCTCCACTGCCTTGCTGAGGATCTGCCTGATAAAGCTCCTCTTCCAAACTGGACAGAATTTAACAACTTTGAGGAGTTTCAATTCATAATATTGTTGTCTATAATATTTTTATTTGGTGGGAAAATAGACTCACCTAATTACATTAGGTTCAAGTGCAAGGGAGTCCTAGGCCAGCTGCAGGCTCCATTCCTTTTACCCTTGCAGACCAAATTTAGAGACAGGAGAGCAAACTGGATTACATCTAGATGGGCTTCTATTTAGGAAGAAATATCATTTTGCCTGCATTGACCCTATCTGACCATGTTTTAGATTAAAATGAGTCTTAGAGTGGAATAAATAATATTCATCATCCTGACAATTAACTGAAATGAAATCTTAGACCCTGAATCCCAAGGAATTTCTTCTGGCATGCTGTCAAAGTGCTGGATAAAGTCTTCTAAGCTTACACCGACCACTTTAGTGTGTCACCTAAAATAACTGCAAATGGGTTCAGGCATATTTTGTCCAGTAGATCCCAGGCCCAAGTGATTACTTACCCAAAATGTGGAGGAGCACATCTGGCAGCCCAGCTGGTCGGTGTACTGACAGATTTATTGGAGAAGTAAATGCAGGAGGCATGGCTCAGGCTGATCTTTAAACTCTGCCTAAAGAACTCTTACCTTGTTGAGTATTTAATAGAATATTTAAACCAAATATTTAAGACCTAAAGACATCTCAGTTGTTTTGGGGGTTCTGTTGTACTGCTCAAGTGAGACCAGAGAGCTTGTTAGAGCACTTCAATTGAAACATAGACATTTCCACTAACAATTGCTCTTCTAAACTCAAAGAAAAATCAGATAGATTTCAGACAAGGCAAAATAAAGAGACTAAAGTAATTTTACAGAATTTCCTCTGGATGTCTCAAGCTAATTGCAAATCCTATGGCCTGGAATTTTCATTTCCATAGTCACGATTAAGGGCACAATGATTTTGATGTCATGTAAGAGGGATGAAATACATTTCCCATGTGAAATTAGAGTCCCCTTTTCAAGTTGTGTGATATTTTTGAAAGCAACATGTCTTACTGCCTAATGAAAGCCAAAACCTGAATGCACTGCAGGAAGATTCACACATGCTGCAGCCACGTAGGTGTGCTGTTTGACACCAGTAACACACAAAAATATAAATATATTTGATTAAAGTTATTACTATCTATTTAATAAGTAGACTTATGAACTACAAATAAAAATAGAGGCTCATATCCTAGAGTGTTCCAAGAAGGGATCTTCACCTGATCTTTGTTTTGACAGCTCTGATCCCAGCAACCAACTGTGAAAACTTGCATAAGTACTCTAAGTATGATTGAAGCTACTCCTTTGTTAAACGGGGTATTACAAGTTAAAACTAGGGACAGAGATTCCTATTCAGGAAAACAGTGAAGATCTTAATTAAAATTAAACATATCTTAGCATTGTTTTGTAGATCAAAACTTACTTAAGCAGGTGACACGTCCAAAAGAAGATTGTAACGAGGCTACCCCAATGCAAAGGCATGTTAATATTAGGAGGTATCAGCCACATTATAATTTCAAAATTTTGTAAGTATGACAGCTGGAAAAACTATACTTCTGTTCAATGTTAGTTTGACTGTCAGCACAAAAAATTCAGACCGTAGCATTTATAAATTTATAAAGGAAAATACATTCTTAAAGTTAAATAATATAGACAGAAGACAAAAAAAAAGGTTTTCATGAAACTGTGAAACAACTCATTAGGCTTTGGGTGACTTTATGTATGTGTTTGTCACATCACTGTTACATCTGTTAGTAGGTCAGTCCTTTATTATCTTGCAGTGTCTGTTTAGAACCTCACCCATAACCATAATTTCAACAAATCAATGTATACAGTCTAGCATCAGCATAGCATTGTATTATTGATTTGCAACACTATTACAAATATGAATATAGATTAGCTATGGTCCAGGGGTCGATATTTTTGAATGTATTAATTTGTTTCACAGTTCTACTGTTAATTTTCTCATCTATTAAGGCAGGCAAGAATGTTTCATAGTATTAAAAAAACACCATTTAGCTGGAAGGCCTTTAGAGAGAACAAAATCTCTGTCTTATTTTCTCTTCCCTGGTACTTTTCTATCATTGGAGGAGCAGGAGGGAGACTTAATACTATTTTTAATCTATTTTCCCTGGCAAAACAAAGTAAGAAATAGGCACAGCATGCACAATATGTTACCTGTGTTTTGCCAGTTTGTGTTGTCTGTGCAGAACAGGTTGGCATACAAAATCTGAAATGGCTATTGCATCCCTCTTCTGAACAGATCCATATCCCCCTCCAGGAAGGAACTTGGGAGAGCCCTGGTTTGATCAGTAATTTCCCTGGGTGCACAGAAAGGTCTGAAGCCTACACTGTTAAAGAGAAATGGGAGAGAGGCTCCAAGAGGGGCCTCAACACACACAGTCTCCAGCTGCAGAGCTGGGGGTGAACCCACATCCCACATCCTGGGAGCAGCAGCAGGAACAGATTCCTCCTTCCACACCAAGGCTGGAGGCAATGTGCTCCTGAACAAGGCTGGTTTGGGGATGTAGGATGGAGAACAGACCAGTTCCTGAACCCTAATTTCAGACAAGTATGCACAGGGCAACTTCAGCCAAGTGGGTATGGTGGGTGGGCTTTCTTACTGAGCTGAAGAAATAGGGCAAGATTTCAGTTGGGATCATTTATTTTCTTGCAGAATACATAATCTGCCCTATCAGTTAGATGGAATTATTACCCACTCACAGCAACCTTCACAGCTAGAATGGTATTACTCATTCTCCTTAACAGAAACCTAGCACTGTGGTTTTGGTGGCACACTGGAAACTTATTTTGATCTTTCTTGTGTTTCAGATGGCAGTGCACTGTCTCCTTCCTGACCTTGGATTACAGTCCATACTAAAAAAAAAAAAATTAAAGTGATTAAAAGTTTAGGTGGATTTATTTTTAAATTCTGGTTGTGGCCTTCCCATAATGAATCAGCTTTTCCTCCTACAAGTCTTGCTAAGTACTAGTTAGGAAATTATCCATTTTCCCTTGCAAACGCTGTATTACATAGGAGAATAAAATATTGCTTTTTAAACAGGAGTGGATGTTATCACTTCAAATGTGCTTATATGTGCTTCCTGTGCTTAGATAGAGCCCAGCAATAACAATACCACAATTACCAGAATGTATAATCTATAATGTGGCCCTGTGTAAATCAAGCCCCCGCTGAGGGTGTCGCACACATCCTGCAGGATACCACTGCCATTCTCAATTGTTTCCGGTGAGCGCCGTGCATCTGCAGGAGGATTCCTGAGCCCCGCTCACTCTGACTTCTAACTTACAGCACTGCAAGTTACCTTCTCCCAGGAAGATTTAGGCATAGAGCTGAAGCAGGTTTTGTTCACAATTGCCTAAACGGGAAACCAGAAAATCAGGCTTAAGGAAAAACAGTTTTGATATTTTAAAAATGCTTACGGGATTTCCAATAAAAGCGAAAAATCATTGCAAATATTGTAAGGGAGAGTGTTCAGGACTTAATTCAGTTGTTAAATTACTTAAATAATGCATACCTGGGATTTTCATACCGTGGAGACTTAGATGTATGATCTTAATACTCTGTCATTCATTTCCTTTAGAAAAGAGCATAATTTTTTCTCTGTGCAAAATATCTGAAAAGTAAACATTTTGGAAAGAAATTTGAAAATCAAAGAAAAATCAAAGTCCAAACTAAACCAGAAATATGTCATTTTAATTGCAAGGCACACTGCAGCCATTCAGTCAGAAAAATCTTGCAGGAATACTCTGACAATGTCACTGTCATGATTCAGTTAGTAGAAGCTAACTCAACAGACTGACCCAGAAATTAAATCTACTTGACCTGTTCATGAGTTTACATTTTCAGTTAGTTCTCAGATTAGACACTGACTTTTCCAAACAGATGTTGAAACCAACACAAAGTTTCAGAATACTGTAAACCACTTTAAAATACAATTTATAGATATGATCCTTAAAAAAAAAGTAGGTGGCTGTTGTGTTATTTGACAGCTTTTAAAATGGGACTCAATAAGCTTCTAACTCTCATTCTCCTTTATAACTGAGGGACAAACCATCTTTCCTGGGTATATATAATTTCCACTGAGTCTCTTACAAGCCAGAAGAATTTTAGTATGTTTTAAAATAATAATTTAGCAATTTAGAGGAAACATATCATGCAAACCCTGTTATTTTTCTCTGATATAGGCCTAACATACCAAAGAGATATTCTAGCCAGAGGCAAGTCAACGCAGTGCTTGTCTAAATGGTATTTTAAATTATCCTTTTTTACTTGCTGCTTTCGGTACAAAATAACGTGATGAATAAATGATTCAAAGTTAATTTCTCCACTGCAGAAGCTGCAGAGAGTATCTCTTGTGCTAGCATGCCTAGCTGGATTGCAGAGGTCCCTGAGGGGAGCAGGGCAGGGGTGCAAGAAGCACCATGTGGCCAAGGGCAGCTGAAAAACTGACACAAACCTTCTGATGGGAATAGCCAAGTCCTTCTGCACTTCAGCTCTTCTGCTCTGCTATAAAACAGTGCAGTCATTCAGATCCATACAAACAACTCTTACCTGGAAGTTTTATTGTCTTTTCTGTACTGGATGGTACATTTGACATCTTACATTCAGTGTTACTGCCTTGTACTTTCTCTAGTCTGATCTTGTGCAGAAAGACGCTCGTAAACCTGATCATCTGTGCAGGTGCCTCTGAAAGCACTTCATACCCCTTTGGAACTAACAGTCAGCTGTACATTAGTATAGGACAGGGAGCCTGGCTATCCCTGGATCTAGAAAAAACTCAGGAAATTAGGGTCTGATGTGTCATAGCCACTCTAGGGCAAGTGGAAGCTGTCTTGGCTGAAGTTGTGGATAAACAATTCTGCTTGTCAGGATTCGGGCTGACTCCTGCTGAAGTGACCCAGACAAACATAAAACACATCCCAGTGTTGGCACAGGTAACCCTGCTAGGAAAAACACAGTTTTTTATCAGCCTGTCTGCTAAACCCTGAGCTGCCTCTTCATTTTTGTACAGGATTTGGGACAGCCACGGATGCGTGGATGTTGCTCTTGCTCAGCAGACAGACCCACCTCTGCTCACAAAAGTGGTTTAAAAAAAGAGCTTGAAAACCTGTGATATTGTGCTTATGAAATAATTATAAATTCTTTAATTATGCAGATACTTTAGTCAGTCACAAAAAGAAGGTAGAATTATCAAATTATTTTTGCCTTATTTGTTGCAAACTTCTTAGCTGTGGCACCACCTTGTGGACATTACTACGTGGAGTGAGAATTTGACTGGTGGCAAAAAAGCAACTAAACCAGGCATTTTGGAAAAACAACTACGGTCACACATGGTTTGCTAAAGGAGAGTAAAATAACCACATTTTAAAAACTATTCCTGAAAATCCACCTATGAAATAAAATGTGTAATAAATACCATCATTAGGGTGCTCAGTTGTCTTTGCAGCTTTTACCAGCTCTTCTGCCTGTCAGCCAAGAGGAGTGGCAGCCTTCTAAACTACTTTTCTTCCTTCTCAACTGACTAAGTAGCAGCATCCAAACCCCAGTTCTGTTCTTGCTGTACATGCAGACACGACTTTCACACCGATCCCAAGCAACAAGACTTGCAATGTCAGAACCATAACACCGAACACGTGGAGAAAACCTTGGGTCCTACTCCATAAATATAAACTCAACAGTGAGATTGGTGGCCAAGCTAAGCCAAAAGAAAAACAATCTGACAAAGATAAACTGGTGGATCTTTTAAATGCTTGCTGAAAGACAAGCCAAACGAAAATAAACTTAAATTCCACTCTCTTGGCCATTAGATTCTCAGAACCTTTTGCAGCTGAGGTAACAGGGTGTTCCTGTTAGGAACTCTCTTATCTGCTCTACAGGCAAAGCAGGAAAGTACAGGGGAGCCAGGATTTCTAACACAAGATCTCCAAGCTGAGTGCAGCACATATCCACTCTGGGTGTGCCTGTCTGAGCAAACTTGGGGAGCATTAAATAAAACACTGAATTGCATTTTCTATTTCTCTCTCTTCAGTGAGTAACTTCATACAACCTGGTATTTGCACCAGCATAAAGTGCAGGAGAAGATGAAGACTTGGACCAATCTCAGCCTTGCTAAAATGAAATACTGAGCACTGCAGCCAGGGAAGCCAAGTCATCTCCAGTGGAGTTCATCCTTCACTCTAGAACAGACACTACTCTTGTTGCAACTGGTGTCCTTCCTCGGAAAACAGCAGCATTGTACCTGTTTTATGAAAGAACAGAGAGTAAAATGTCATCTTTTTTTTCTTTATTATATTATAAAATTAAAATATCTTTTAAACATGACAGTGACAACACAGCTTTTACAAGAGAGATATTTTGAAAATTGTTCCTCAGAAATGCATTTTTATTTTGTCTACTCTTCATCTCAAAAAGATGAAAGAGTTTATGCTGGTAATTTTTTTTCCTTTGGAATATTCATACATAAACATTACAGTTATTTTACTTTTTGTGCTTGGTAATTCCTTAGTATAAGTGCAGTGTTTTGAAAAAAAAAATATAGGGCTTTCAAACTCTTAGTGATTATTCTTAGAGATCAACTATTGTTTTCGATTTAACTTAATTATCTGTTTCAGAAAAGATAAGGCATAGGCTACCCCTGACTCACACTGAGTGCAGGGATTCTCTTTCTCCTTAGGCATCATTAATGTAATTTTGTTCTGCACTGCAATTAGTTGCATAGTGGAGCCTCATTAATGGCCCTGGATGTATCTGCATGGAAGTTTTCATCCACAAAATTGCAGGAGCAGTTACTGTAAACATGGGGTGAGTGACACAGAAAAGACTGAACCAAGTTTATTCTTATGCTGAACTCGGTTTTTAAAAATATCTTATTTCTTATTTCTTTGAACATGTGAAAATGTCATATTTGTGTCCATCACATTCAGCTTATTTGCATTCAGAAAAGAAGCTAATAAGCTGCAAGGCAAAAATAACCTTAAATCTCCAAAATGGTATTTTCTCCACAGACTTCGAACTCCCTTGAATGTTTTAATTATCTCTTTCCTAAAAGCCAATGAAGTAGCATGGCACTAGGTTAAAATAATTTTCTTTGCTTTTCTGCAACAACTGATTTCTTGCTGAATTAGCATATCAACTGCAAAACCAATTTCCACAGCATCAGTGACCTTATGTCACTTTATGTATTACAGCAGCGAGAGAGAAACGGTTTCGGAGGGCTGTAACAGTTTAAAATTATTCATTATAAATACACTTCTTGAACTGCTACATGCAGGAGACAAGCCCTGAAATGATGTTGCTAACCTGTATGGCCTGAAGTCAGATTTCTGCGTTTTTAAATGCTGCACCAACTGACACAGAGCCATGGTGGGTATTATCAGAAAATGGGATGGAAATCTGTTCAGGCTGGAAAATCCTTGGAGGGAGAGAATGAATGAGAAAGCAGCAGCACCCCCAAGATGAGATCATGGGGGACACAGCCCCTGACTGGGAACAAAGGGAGAAGTGGAGAAAGGGACCAAACCCTACACACGAAAGTTTCAGGGGGTCCGTCAACAAGAGGAGAATTTTTGAGGTGACATTCAGTAAGGCTGCAAAAAAGGATGGATAAACCCAGACTCCTTGAGCCCAAATGCAGAGCCAATTTGGTCTACATAAAAACTAAGTGCACAACTCTCCAGCTCTCGAAAGACAAGGTAATATTATTATGTTATTTAATACTTTTTACAGGGAATGAAGGTTGCATAAGCCTCTATGCTTATTAGACATTAGATTTAATTTCCTGTATTACTGAGAAATGGGTGACTTGGAGCTCAGCCAGGCTTGGATAGATATAATAGGTTACACATTTATAAAAGGAAATCAGTACAAGTAGGAACTGCTGCTAGAGGTGTCAATTCAAAGTAATACTCTCCCCACCAAAAAGCCCATCCCACACAGGACAGAGGAGACTGAATCAGAGGAGATGTGCTGTAAAAGCATTAAGTCAGGGGAAAGTGGTGCAGAGACAGTAACTAATGACTAAGTACATTTGACCTTCATGTGATAGTTTTGTCAGAAGTCTTAATTTTGTGGTTTCACAATGGGCTCATCCCTAGCAAAATTTGATGCCCCCTAATAATTATCACAGGTGTTATTTATACATTTATGCCTTGGTCTGTCAGACCCAATGTGACCCTATATATTGATAATAAAGAAACAAGTTATTTACTTATTGTTTCACTTGCTGAAGTGCAAAACCAGAACAAAATCAAATGCTTAATAATATATTTCCTAATTACTTGTGCAACGTTGCTCAATTTCTTGTTTTCCAGCGTGCTTTCCTTTTTCCTTAGAGGCAACATAAAAGACAAAGAATTTTCAAAAGAAGGAGGATCTGGGAATTCTCAATACTGCAAGTTAGGTCCTTGGCATTTTCATGATGAAAAACCACAGGTGAATCTTCCCGCCACTATTCAGCTGATTTAAAAAAAAATACGTTATCTTTGCCTTTCAACATAAATCTTGTTTCAACATAAATCTTTCAGCATAAATCTTTTTAAACTATGAAAGCCCTTTTTGAATTTCATCTTTCCTCTTATTCTGAAGGTGCTGTAAGAATAGTTACAAACTAAGTACCATAGAATATGTAATGTAATTATATATTTTTGATTTTACCTTGCTCAAATTATGATATTCTCAACTCCTTGAGACATAGTATGTGCTTATTACTGAAGTAATATGTCAAAAATACATTGTAATTTGTTAATATCAGTACTGGTACGGAAAGAAAGGGTGGAACAAACCAACAAATAAATTCTGCATCATAAAGCACCAAGTATTAATTTCTAGAGTAAAGTATGTGGTAAGATTTTACAGAGCAAGATTAAACTAAAATAAGTGTGTTCAGAGAGAGAGGGTTTGTTACCATCTGCAGCCCAGCTGAAGTGAAAGAACATTATGGGTGTTCAGTGTCATTAAGACCCAAATAATTTCTATTTTGTATTTTCAAGTGAAATATCACTCTGATGAGACATTCAGAATACTCAGCAGCTCCCATTATGCCTTTTCTGGGCCTCAGCCATCTGGATGAATGTCCAGGGTCACAGCCTTTGCTCTCCTTAGGATTCCTCCACAGTCGAGTTCCAGCTAAAACGCTGACAAGACACAAGCAAACTGCCTCAAATATTCCCAGTCTGGAAGCATCTCCAGAGAGCACTCAGTCCAAGCCCAGCTCAAAGCTGGATCACCCAGGGCAGGGTGCTCAGGACCTTGCTCAGTTGGGTTTGGAGTTTCTTCAATGATGTCAAATTAAAAACCTCCCTGGGCAGCCACAGGACAGATGCTCCTCTTATCCATCCTCATGGCCCTTTCCTGCACTCACTGCACCATGTCCATGTCCTTCCTGCTGTGGGGAGCCCAGAACTGGGCACAGCACTTCCACTGAAGTCTCACCAGGGCTGGGGAAAGGGGAATAATCAACTCCTTTGACTTCCTAGCAATGCTCTTCCTAATGCAGCCCAGGATGCTGCTGGGCCTCTCTGCCAATATATGTGTTTACAGATATAACAGAATTTTAAGGACATGATGAGTTATGTATTTCCAGGGTCTGCTCTGTATCAGGGAAATACAAACTATATTATTTTGCTAATACATGTTTTATGTCAGTATCAGGGATTGTATTTATGCTCTCATTACATGATTTCCTAACTAACTGGCCCATTAAAACCAGTTGTTTGGGATGATTACACAGTGCTTTGTAAAAACATCTGTGCACAGATTTCTAAAGGTAACGCTGAAAATCTCTAAATGCAGACCAGGGTATCTTCACAGGAATGAAGGCATCTTGGAAACTGCAATTCTAGAAGATAGGAATTCTTAATTGCATTGTGTTATTAGTGTTAAGATCTAAAGATAGCAGATTAATTACTATTATGTTTAACTCACAGATAACCTTTCGTAGCAGTAACATCCAGTTTATAAACTTCCAGTTTCCAAAAGCTCTCCACACTGTTTCAGAAGCCAAAAATCCAGTTCTCCCTGATGTATTCCTGAGAACCTTCCACTTCCTCTGCAGCTGCCACAGTGTAACTGTGGACAATACACTTATGTATTGAAAATACACCATTTTTCTGTGGAAAAAGATCCATAGACTTTCCAGTGGGTCCTCAGGCAGTCTAAAGCAATGAGATGGTCTATCAGATTTGTTTGTCTTGGCAAGGAAGAGAGCAACCTTGTTCTTGAAAAATCTACATTTAGTTCCCCAGCTATAAACAATTTTCATCAGTTCTTCCATCTGCAGTATAAGTCTTTGTTTGGCAAACAATTTGCAATGTTTCTTGTTATACATGTCAAATTGTTTCTGTTCTGCATGAGCTATAATGACTTAAAGGACCAAAGTTCCATGTGGTGGAAGGAGTTTGTTCCCTCTGAATCCAGGGGTACCTTTACTGCCTTGGTTGGTCCATGATTTCTTTGCATTTCTTACACTCTGTGACTGCAGAAAACAGCAATAAAACTCCTTGTCATTAGTGACATAGCAGTACATGAGCCAATACACAGTCTAGCTAATGTCCTTTTACCTTCTGGAATAGCTAAAAGCAGGATGCAAAATATTCTTCCAAAAATATACAAAGTCCTTTCCATCCACTTTCCTGTAAAGCTATGCCAAAAGCTCTGGGAAAGCCTTTTGACTCCAGCCTACACGCTCAAAAGAAATCTGGGAGACTGGCAAAAACCCACAGTATAATTAGGACAGTGCTGGGACTCGGATTAACATCATGGAAAGCAAACACCTTTCATACCACTCCCAGCTCTCACATATCCATGCTTAAGGGAGATTAAAATTCCGATGCTCAGGAGCAGAGTAGCTCTTCCCAAAACAACACTAGATTGGCCCAGGTGGCCACAACCTGCACAATTTTTCATGCACTGACTTTCAAACTGCCTCATAGCTGCCTCTCGGTCTCAGAGATGTTGAATATCTTTCTCAGCTTTTTCCAATGCAGACCAGATGTTCTATTGTGATAATTCTCTCATGGGCCTTTCCCATTTTGACTCTCCATCAGCTAGGGATCCAAAGAGACATTACTTGAAAAACAGGAACCATAAAAGAGCCAGGAACTTATAAATTAAAACATAAACATTAATTTGTTTTCCAAAATACAGATGTCTTTTGTCAGTTCAAGCCTTGATCTCTCCACCAGTTAAAGGCAGCAGTTGTTCTGTGGAGGCATGCACTGGAAATTAGCCAACGGGCATTAACTTTTGGTTCTGATTGAACTGAGGAAAATTTGAAACAGAAACACAGAAGTAAAAGTTGTGATAGCAATTATGGTCTGATAACATTTTAAAATGTTCACGACATTAATACCAGAAGAAGTGTCTTGCCATAAGGAACTGTAAATTAGTGAACCTTTTTGGGTGAGGCTCAGGAGAGATGTGGGTTGTCTTTGGTGATGGCAGGGGCCTGTCCTTCTCCTCACCTGGCTGATAAGGCACAGGGACCAGGATCCATCCCTGGGGAAGTGGATCCCATGGCGGTGACTGATGCAGTGGGGTGACAGCAACGTGGCACCATCACAGCTCTGGACTGGGTTGGAAGGGGAAGGGACACAAGACAGAGGCAGCTTTAAAAGAACACTTTCATACATTACAAACACAAGTGCTCAAGGTTCAACTGCACAGATTTAGTTTTGTATTGACATAACACATCAAGCCTTGCTTTCAAATGGCCACTGAAAATGTCTTTTTTAATGCTAAATCACTTGATATATCAGTATTATTACATATTTTAACATTTCTATCTCAAAAAAACTTTGAGAATATTTAAAATAGCAGAAAGGCTAGAGGCAACCAAAGAAAACATCTATAAAAATGTGCATAATAAAGAGATAAGGATGAAAAGTTACTTTCTTTTTTTTAACATGACCTACATGTGAACTAATTTTTTATCTTCAAAAAGTAGCAATTCACAAGTCACACCTCTTCATTCCCTTTGAAATCAATTTTATACACCTACATAATCCTTCTGACAGTGGATTACTGCAGGTTTACACTCAAACTTTGAGTTTTCAGTCCTGCTGTATTTTCTTGAAAAAAACCTATTCGTATGAGAGATACTACTCTGCAACTTTTAGCAATGAACCCTCTGCAAGTGAACATTTTATTGTACATATTAGCAGGGAAGGTACAACAAATTACTCTTCTTGATGTAATCAGTTCTCTTCTGTCTCATATGGGCATAAACAAACAACTGTAATTTATAATACCTTCCAATACAAGAAGTATCACTGAATGCTTGCCCCTGTCTTCTACTCCTTCAGAGACTTTGCTTTTACCAATACTTATTTTTTCTAGAGCCTTCTGCTCAGAATAAGGCAACAGTCTGTCCTTTATATCAAGGCTTGTCCTTCCTCTGGACTACAATGAACTCACTTGGTGGAGCAGGGATTGAGCAGCCCTTATTCCCTCCCTGGACACCGCTGGAATAAATCCTTGCTTTCCCACCCTTTTATGACAAGCTTTACATCTTCATTTTCTTTTCCTAGGCTACAGCTCCTCTAGATTTCACATCATACTAATATCAGTCTGTACTCTTGCTGAACTGTTCCTGCTTTATTATTTAAGCGCAGGGAATTCTAAGTAGCTGTTCCCACTTCATCTGCTCTTCCCTCGAGGGGTGAACAAGCATCTGCTGTTCCCTGTCTCCTGAGAAAGAAACAACTTCCACAGAAAGGAGCTGCAAAGATCCTTTCATGGCTTCACTTCACACTAAGAAAGATTTTATTTTGATTGCACCTGCTGGTTCCAGCAGAATTTGCTCTCAGGTAAAAATTGTAGTCCTGTATATTGCTAGAGTTTCAATATTCTCTTCCTTAAGGAGAAGACTGAGGTAAAAATCTGGAATATACATTTTTGCACAGGCTCAGACAATTCAACAAAGATGCCCTTAATCAAAAATGTAGAATTCTATTTCAAAAGAATATGAGAAGCAAAAGGAGTCAGTCAGGCACAGACATTTCTGTGATTTTTTCAGTAATATACTGGTAATATGCATTTACAGTTTTATCTATTAGCTTATTAAGAAAGGTGACTTTTTTAGATCTATATATGTTACAAATGAGTTGTTTATGAAATCCCCAGAGTACAGAATGACGCAAATCTAAGTATTTCAATTCAGTATGAAAGAAACAGTTATTTTAAACTTAAACTGTAAAGTAGCAGATATACATTCACTGTTAAAGGTAATTTTAAGTAGTAAAATGTGTTGTAGCTGGTATGTCTTAAAAGTGAAGATTTCATCCAGACTACTATTGGTAAGAACTAAGGAATTATTTCCTGGTTTTGCAACATCCAGATCCTGAACGTCTGCCTCTGTTGATCCCATTGCTCAGTCAGACATCCACATTTAGGAATAACAAGCCCTATCCTCCTCCCATCAAAGGGGCTGGTTTGGCACCCTGTTCACATGCCAGAATCTTTTTTACTCTTGGCATCCCTTCCAAGTAAGCCACTCCAACAAAACTTTCCCTGGATATACCACCTTCACAGAGAAAGAAGTGGCTACATTTTCAGTGGGAGGTGTCTCAGCTGAAGGCACTTCTGCCAACCTTTCCCTAGATGTCGCCACATTTTCTGGCTCCTTCCTTACAGCAGTAATTACTACATGGAAAACTATCATGAAGGTTCCTACTTTCTTCATATGGAAGAAACAGAAAACTATCAGAGACTAACCCAATTTCTTCAGAGCAACAAAAAGATATTCTAATTATATGTCTATATTATTCTATTTAATGGAACGTATCTAATATATTCTACCAATGTCATACTGAAACCTAAAAACAGCTTTTGTCACAGTCTTGTTTTCACACTCTTTTTACCTTCCTAACACTCTTCCTACCAAGTCTGTTGGCTCATTGATTCTAGAGTTGCTTGACCTCTTCCACTAATTTGTGCTGAAACAAAAAATCTCCTTAAGGATATTTCCAAAGTTTCCAGATTCAGTTTTCATCCATACTTTGCTATTCTTTCTCTCTAAACAATTTTTTCAAAGGATGTCCTTCGGCCCTTATTTCATTTTGTCAACCAGAGACTAATTTGTACTCTCCAAATGCTACAGGAAACTATTTTGGGAATTCAAGGCAAGATTCAGGCTTGTGGTTTAGCTGATTTGGACTTAAAACAGAGTTCTGAGGACATCATCCTTGTTTCCACCCCTGTGTCAATATCTCTCTGCAATTCACAATTTCTTCCTGTGGAAATAGTCTTTGAAAAGTATATGCTGATTTCTACACATGAATGAAGTTTCCAAATTGTCCAGAAATACGAAGACTCTCCAGTTTATTGCAAAGACTATCAAAATATCCTCAGATTTTTTAAGTATTTCAAATTTCAGTTGTGCTGAAGTAGTCATTGATTGGTTGTCCACAAGATGGGGCTTCTACAACAGAGATCTTTCTATCCAAATTTAAGATTCTGATGTAAAACCTATGAATGGCATTGCAGTTGACAGGAACACACTTTGAAATTTTGGCACAGGAATGGTCCTCACTGGATTCCTCATTTCTCACATAAAACTAATAACCTCTCAGGAAATCAAAACAGCAGCAAGTGATTTTATCTTGTCCTTAACCCTTGCACTGTGCTGGTGCACAGCTTTTAAGTCAGAGGCAAAATGCACCATTGCAATCACTCTGTCTTGCAGAGATTCTGTGCAGTCACCTATGTTTAAATGAGTGTTTGTGGAACAGCACACAGACCAAAACACCAAATGGAGTGTTTGTGGTTTTCTAAGTCAATATGCAGCCTAACATATTGAATTTCTGAAGCAGTGTTCAAGTCCACTGTTAAGATGATAACACTTCCAAATAAAAGTTAAAGTAGCTCCACAGAGTGTGCCATTTCTATAAACTTAACCAAAAGAGGGAACAGTTTGCTGTTACAAAAACTAACTGTAGGCATGCACTTCACAACAGATGAAAGGAAAAATAATTTCTCTTTAGACACAAAAATTTTGAAACATTAAAAAAAGAAGAATAGACTTACAGTACCTTTAGCTCTCATTTCACTGTGGTATTTGTTTAAACATGTATGTTCTACTAAAAAAAAAGCTTCTCTCCTCTTTTGTCATGTAAGTAAATAATCAAGATTTTCATGTCTTATAGGAATCTCCACACAACCAAAATCAGACTAAGAAATTGTACAGGTACCTTCTTGTATTCCTTTTCATGCTAGAGGCTTAATTTATGATAATTTCTGTTTTCTGCATGATATAGCTGTTTTATAGAATTATTTTTCAGGAAACACAGTAGTGTTTGAGCTTGCAAAAGCAAACACTGCTACAAATTTCCAGCCTGTCCCTGCAAGAGGAGGCTGTACACTCACGGACTAATCAAAAAGTAAAACTAAATGTTAAGAAGAAACATTTCTGACCAGAGGATAAAGTGAATTTCCCAAGGGCAGCCATTCACAACCATCTCATACTTTTCGTACAAAATCTTCAATGGTTCCTTCTCACATTCCTTCTGTTCAGTCTCCAATAACTTGTCTGCTGTGATTCAGCCAGCTAAGCTGTCACAGACCAGAGTTTCGACAGGAAGTGCAAAATAGTAGCCTTCAGAATAATCATCTGGAGAAGCATAAAATAAGAAAATCTGAGTAGGCAGGAATTACACAGAGAAAGATAGGGAGTGACAGGGGCTACAGACTGCAGGCAATGTGTTAGGAAAAGGGAAGGACACAAAGTTTGGTCAATGGCATTTTTGAACACACTAAAGAATATTCTCTTTACTCAAGACTGAGGTTTCAACTGGATCACTCTGTGCAGCTTGGGGTGCCATGCTTACTGGAAAAGTGGACCAAAGAAGGAGGCTGCAGGACAGTGAAATGTGGGAGATTTACAAATCATATCCATAAGGAAAAACTGAAACAAAGCATTGTAACAGTTTTCAGACATCTAAAATTGCTGTAACGATACAAACACAACAAATAATAAAGAGTTTGACTCGTAGCAATCTTAGGAAATTTTTTGAAGCAGTAAGGGATTAAAGCACAGTACCTGTAGCCATCATTCAGTATCCAGAAAGAGTTTCAACAGTTTTCTGTCAAGGAATGACAAAGACGTGCGTGATCCTGGGCTTGGGCAGAGTTGTCTGGCAGAAGGTCACATTCCCTAGATTCTCATGAATCTTTCCAAGTGTCATTTTATCACTCTGTTATTGCAGAAGACCTACAGTTACCTACAGGAAGAAAACAGAGATTTTAGGCTACAGGAAGAATGGTGAAAATCAGAAAAACAGGAAGACTACAGAGAAGGTGAATAGGAGGTGTTTTAAGTTGTGAACCAGAATTCATATTTTACTTGAACAAACAATTAATTCCTCAATTAACTTTCAAAGAGGCACAAGCATTTTGGATAGTATCTTAACGTTACAGATAACTGGAGGAACAAAAGTCTAACAAACTGGCCACTGGTAAACTGTGGATAGAGTCCACTCCTTGCAAATTCAGGAAATACTCAAACACAGCAAAAAGTGAAGAAAGACAAATGCTTCAATTAAAGTTTAAAGTTAACATAAAACTTAAAAGATTAGTTAAAACACAGATTCTGTTCATTGACTATCCACCACTTGTTGAAAGCCAGCCCAATACTTGTGTCCTAAAGCCTGTCAGGAGGACAAGTCAGCATGTCACACTCCTGCTCAAACACACCAGCTTTCCTGCAGGAACTGTGATTTCTTAATATTCTACTATTGGGAATGTCATCATCCATTCTACTTACCCAATTTTTTACCTACTGACATATTTTCTTACTGGTATTTTCTAAGGATATAAGGAAGAGTGAGAATCAAAATACCAGAGCAGTAAAGCATCTGCTGTAAATCACCTGAGAGGAAAAAACATCATAAACCAGCCAGAAACCTTTTGGGGTTATCTCCACATAATCTACTGCAAACCATTCCTGAGACATGTGACCTAATCTGCCTTTCAAAGCCTTCAGCAAATGAGATTCCCAGATAATCATTTTCAGTGCCAAACTACATTTGCAGTTTGAAATAATTTCCTAATGTCTACTTTAAATCTCCAAGTGCATCACCTCTCGCCCTAGACCCACTGAACATAAAGAAAAACTTATACCTTCCCTCTGCAGAGAAACATTTTACATTTTGAAAGATCATTACCATTTTTCCCAACACCCTCCTTTTCTTCAGACGAAACCACCCCAATTCTTTCAATCTCTCCTCTTAGATCATGTTTTATAGGTCTCTGATCATTCTTGCAGTTGAGACTGTGGCAACATGCAGTACAAGGAGAAAAAGGAAAATCGACTCCTACACAAAATCCACCAGGAAGATGGGTGACAGAGGGTTTGTTTGAAGAGGTTACTTTTGTATGATGACTCTCTGCTTTGTTGCTTGGGTGTTTCAGTGCCAAAATACATGTTCTTTTTGTTCTTTGTGGCACACAGTGCAGGTGCCCCAGTGCACAGAATAGGTAGGCATTACACTCCTTGCTGAGAAAACATTTTGGACCTGGGGAAAACCATTATCATGGAAGATAAGGGTTTTTTTGCCAATAATGGAATGCTTCTCCTTACCAAGATGGCATCTTCAGGATAAATTGATTTAAGTGGTATTTGTGATACAAGGAAAATTTAGGCAGAAGTTTAAGTAACTTTTAGAAACGTGAGTAAAATCCTGCATCACAAAGTACATTTCAGGGATATATATGAGTTCCATAATTGCTTTCTAGTGCTGCATTCATTCTGTCTCAGAAAACAATACACAGTTGTAATATACACTGAGAAACGTCTACAGTTCAGCTAAAATCAACAAAACTAAAAATAATCATGTGCACTTTAGAAGATGCCGTGTTCTTTATAACCAGATAAATTAATTCTGCCATTCCCATAATCAGATTCACATACATAATAGAAGATTGTAATTTACTTCCATTCTCCAGAGGTATACAAAGTCTTTTTTTTTTTCCTTCCAGAAAAAGGTTTTAAAATTGCATTGTGTTCTATTCACCAACATTACCCAAGCAAATAGAGTTATCTCTGAACCTCTGGGTACCATGGCATGGAAAGATTGCACTCAGAAGTTAACTGGGCTTCTGTGTACGAATTGGAAAAACAATCTTATCCAGAAGAAAGATAAGACATAATGAGAGATGATAAGTGCTGGGAAAATAAGCTTGATGGAAGAAAAGGAAGTGAAAAAACTTTTCCACGCTGTGGACAGAAAAGGTCTTTCAAAAACTTTTGTCGAGCATGGCACACTAAACATATCCAAAATGTTGTCCAACAATAACATGAGCATGGATCACATAAAATGGTATTATCAAAGGGTCTTTCATCTAAAAATTAGGCAATTTATGATGTCAATTTTGCAGAGAAACCCTTAACAAGGAGGAATTTTTATGTCCTCCATGGATTTTAGATTTTTAACTCCAAAGGAAACAGATTTTTCAGTAAGATAGTTCATCATCTCTGGCTAGCTCATATGAGCCTTAAAAATACAGCAATATGTAACTCACCTTCTCTCATATCAAAAGCCTATAAAATAAAACATAAACTTTGTCTGCATAGTTTAAAAATCCTTTTCTTGAATTTCCATTTTGTTTCAAAAAATAGATTTCACTTAGAAGATGCTAGCTGCCAGAAGGTCACTAGCTGCCAAAAAGTGGTTAGGACAGACCTGTGTATGACATTGTTGGATCGAGATATACCAGAACATGAATCCTATACACTGGCAAATTTCAGAACATCCCCATTCCCATTCTGACAACAGATTACAGCCAATTTTTTAAATGTCTACAGGTGAGAAAAAAGTTTCATTGACTAAAGTTGCCAGTTCTGTATTGATATTATTCTGACACAAATTTTTGTATTTGCATTATCTTTTCTATCTGTAGTCTCTACGCAGCCCTAAACCACTACGTGAATCTTTCTTCCTCTATAGAAGCATTTTAAGGCTCTAGAAAATCTATTCTGATAATGACTTGTTCCCCAAACTAAGTGGAGGAAGTCAAAACCAGAGAGAACTGAAGTAAAATCAGTTCAACTGCCCTACAGTTCCGCTAGAACAAAAAAACCATACTCATAGATCACATCCTCTGAGGACCCATCCATCTGCTTCCTTGTCCCCAGCCTGCAAAAAGTGTGCTAGCAAAAGGAGTAGGGTCACAGCTACACCTCAGCACACACACAGGGATATTAAAAGACATTTGTGAACACAAGAATTTTTCCATTTTCCATCTCCTGGACTGTTGTACAACTTTTGAGCTGGTGGTGCAAAGCCATTGTTAATGACCTATCTGACATAACAGGAGTGAATGGCCTGGGAAAGCAGCGCCTTCAACCACTCCTACTTCAAAGAACCCAGGCACGCCTGGTAGCAGCTCTTCCCCCTTCAGAGCTCTCACAGGTGCAGTCTGTCATGTTGCAAGGCCAAATGTGAACTGCTGCTTCCTCTTTGGTCTCTGTGAATCCACCATGGAAAGCAGATCTCTTCTGGCACTTGACAAGTCTGCATTTTTTAAAACATGCCCAGATTTGGAGCATCCTGTATCTACTAATGGGAAAGTTTTAACTGGGCTTGGCAGCTATTCCTTCTGGGGATCTGCCTCAAGGTAAATAAATGCAACATCTGTACGGTAGGACTCAGAGGAAATCCTACCTATGTCCTGACTGCATATCAGAATGAGACCAGTTTGCACTCTGGTTTCCAAAGAAAGGCTCTCTTGGCATGTCAGCCAGCAGGGAGGCACCACGGGTTTTCATAGGACTTCCTCACTGTAGAGGATCACAACTGTGATCACAGCCTCACACCAAGGCACAGTGTGACCTGTGGTTTTCACTGAACTACACCAGTGACACAGGCCAAAGCCTCACAGAGAAAATAAAACATGAAATAACAGCTGAATAAATAAGTCCTTCTGGTTGCCCGTAATCTCATTCCCAATGGTGCCACTGCACAACTGAAAATACCACTGACAATGCTGGAATTTCATCACCAGGTTCTCACAGCAGACAGCTCTGACATTGCCTTAACCTTGAAATCATGACTGGGTGAGGCAGTGGTTCGCTGGATCCCCTCCAACAATTGCTTGCCTAATTCTATTAAACCAAGCCAAGAGACTCATAGGATAAACACCCAAATGAGCAAGCCATGTACAGCAGTCATTATTTACAATGCACCATTGCAGAGCCTCTCTATCTTGAACGACACTCACAATTCCTGCCCCATTTTCAGTTTCAGTTTCCTTGAAAAGCCTGAAACCGTGCTAGAACACCATAAGTGGCAGCAATCCCAGGCTTTACACTGGGGTTGTTTAACTTACCCATTGATAAGTAGCAAAACAAACCCCCCCCTAAACAGTAATAAAATGAAATCTCCAAGAATGAACTCATACGGATAATCAGCAAAAAGTCTGATCCCAGACTTAGGTCCACCAGCAAAGGTTGTGGAGCCAAACACGTCACTGTGAACAACAGGTCTGTAGATACTCTGACCCAAGACGGGAGCTCTTGGTGCAAAGCAGGCCCGAGCTTTATCAGCAGAGAACTTGGTGATAAGCAGCAGCCACGCTGTACTGCTTTGCAGACTGGACTTTCCAGCTGTTCTTATCTGCACCACATTTGCCTCACTTTAAAAAATACTTCACTTTAAAAATAGGATTTTAAAATATTTTCCATGGTGTGAACCTGAAGGCCAAGGAGGGATTTTGAGGAACCATCACAGATGACAAAGCTGAGAAGAACACTAATAGGACCAGCCTGTATTCTCCTTGTGGGTCAGTGCTGGCATGCTAGCACAGTGACACAGGGGCATTCACTCTCCTCAAATTTGCATTTATCAGTACTTACCTATACTTACATCGAAGTATGAATATATTTTTATGAAGGGAAAAAAAAGCTGAATACATGGATTATTCGAGTATCTGCTTATCACATAAAAAACCTCTAGAAACGCAAAAGCCAAGTGCCTGTTGCTGGTATTGCCCCACACTGGGGTTCACTGCCCTGTCCGTACACTGACCGTGCCCCTCGGATCACGCCAGCGACCAGCACAAGGAACCTCCTTCCGTGCCCGGGGACCCACCCACGGGGGAACCCTTGGGAAGGTCCCTGGACCTCGCACAAACCCCCCCGGGCGGGGTGGGCCGGGTGGTGCGGGGGGTCCCCGCTGCCGCCCCGTCCCGTCCGGTCCCGCCCCGCCGGGCCCGAGCGGCCGCTGGCTCCGCCATGCCCGGAACACAAACAAACACCGCGCTCGGGGGCGGAGCGAAGCGGCTCCCACCATTTTGGGGCCGGGGGAGCCCAGCAGGCGGCCGGGTCTCCCAGCCCGTCCTGTCCCGCCTCGTCCCGCCGGGGGCGGGCAGGGCTGTCCCCGCGGCGGGGCCGGGGGGCGCGGAGCCGAGCGAGGCCCCGCGACTGCTCCCCGGGCCCGGCGGGGAGGGGGGAGAGGAGGAGCCAGGGCGGCCCGTGCGACAAAGCCCAGTGCGCAGGGAGCTGGTGACCGGGAAGCAGAACCGCGCCGGGCAGCCGCGGGGCGGGCGGACCCACCGGAGCCCGCTGCCCCACGGGGGGTGGGAGGCCCGTCCTGCCGCCCCCCCGGCTCGGGGGTCGGGGCGGCTGCGGAGCGGAGCGGGAGGCAGCCGGGCTGCTGCTGCTAAGCCGCTTAGGGCCGGGGCTGGCATGAGCCTCCCCGGCGGGGCGGCTGCGGGCTGCGCGCTGCG
>VZRV01007175.1:210508-364477 GCA_013398115.1 Falcunculus frontatus
GGCGGGCGGGAGGCGCGGTGCCGCCGGCGGGGCGGGGGGCGGAGGGCAGGGGCCGCCCGGCCGGTGCCGCGTCCTTTGTTGCCGCCGGCGGTGACATCACCGTCTGGCGCGGGGACGCTCCGGGACGGGGACCGCGGGCCCTGCCCGGGCTTTGTCCGGGCCCGCTCGCACCGCTCCCGTATTTTTAGCAGCATCTGATCCCCACTAAGTAACTCCCCCAGCGCAGGGGATCCTGTTTCCGTCCGTCCTCTGGGGCACCGGCGGGGAAGTGTTTCCCATTGTTCGGTGGGTTGTGGTTTTTTTCTGTCTCTCTGAGAATCTGTTAATTTACATCTTGATGACGAATCAGGGGGAAAGAAGAAAAAGGCCGGGTATTTGCTTTGATGGCTTTGCTGACAGCAGAGGATAACGCCGATGTGGAGAGGGGATGGCGTTGGTGTGAAAGCCTGAGCTTGGCCGCCTCTGGAAGGGATGGACACGGAAAGGGAACCTGAACTTGGGGTTGCACTTGTCTGCTCCCTGTGATCTCCACCCCCACGTATAGAAATGTGTGTTGACCTAAACGAGCGGTCTACAGCACTGAAAAATGAAAAGGAAAACCATCCAGTGGTAGAATTGCACATTCTGTTCAAGTTTTGAAAGTATTTTCCTATCTGGGATAATAGCATACATTCCAGAGGAATCTATAGAAACGGCAGTCGAGACACACGTTCTGGGGGGGTGACTTGAGAGCTGTATGTTTTCTAGGATGGGAGTCATTCCATAATTGCAGACCCTGATGTGTAATTAATAAAATTGCAGGAAGTATTTAACCGGACAGGCGTGTAATCTACAAATGCTTTAGCAAGTTCAAGAATTCCACCCTGATAGGAGCCCCGTAAGTGTTGAAGAGAAGCCCTACACGTAGCAGCCTTTGCTGGTGCCCTGAAGCTGCACTGATGTTTCTTGGCAGTGTGTGCCTGATTGTTTTGTTTGGGTGGGAAAGCTGAATGTTACAATAAATTCCGTGATGTGAGGGATTTTTTTTCTGATTTCTGAACTACGTCTGCTGAAGTCCAGTAAATAGAAAGTGCTTGGTGGCAGATCAAGTTTTTTAAAGGTGGTGTTGTTCTAAATTAAACCTGAATGGTCCATGAGGTTTAAGAATGCATTGTATTTTTGTCAAATCAGCATAAAAGTTTGACTGTTAGTGCATTTCATTGCATTTGTATCTGTGATTCTAGGAAGACTTGTGGAGGTTTTTTTCCTTGTTCTTCCCTTTGAAAACAACCTGGTAGCTCTTGTCAGAGTTGCCAATCGAGTATATGCCTTATGCAGGCCTTCTTGTGTGGAAGTTGGTGTAGGTAATGACTCTTCCTCTGTCATCAGAGGTTTTTAAAATTTTGTCTTGATGAAGAACTTGTCTGTAAGTGTGGATGGTTGACTGAGAGCACGACAGACAGTGAAGTAAATGAACCCACAGGTGTCTATTATCGAGTAAGTATATTCATAGCAAACCTTCCCTCAGCTGAAGAGAGCTGTGCAGCATCAGGTGATGTGCCCACAGGCACTTGGCTGTGTTGAACATCACTGTCTGTCCTGAAAGCTCCTCCACTGATCCTGGCAGTTCCTAAAGTTTCACCTTAGGGTAGCCTTTAGCGTCTCACAGTCAAAATCAAAGCTGCTCTTTCCACAGATTTTGAACCACAATGGTTTGTGACTTTAAAAAAAAAGTAGGCCTTACCTACAATATTATGCAGCATTTTGTGCACTTTGAGGTTGAGGGGATTTATAATTTTAAGTTGGTTAATGTTTACAAGATACACAAAACTCTTAAGTACGAGCAATTGCTGATGCTCCAGTATTACTTCTGTGCTAGCAATAAGTGACTCATTTTAACTTTCAAGTGGCAGCTTAGAGTCAATGTTACAAATAGGAATTTGGGAGTTGTGCCCTTGTTCCTGGTAATTCCTTCTTTCAGTGTCTTAACCAGAGGTAGTGTATAATGTGTAGACATTAGAAATGAAAGCAAGGAAGAGGATAAAATGGGTTTGAAAACTTGTGACAACTAGCCTCAAGAAAACTGGAAGGTGAACAGTTTTAAAGCCAACCACTGAAGTTTCAGCTGCAAAATGGACATATTTTGGAAGAGACTAAAATCTGGTATATCTGTTACTCTTGGGTTTGCAGCAACAGTATGTCAGCTTCCTGAACAGCTCTTGCAAGATATGCAAACTATGGGAAGGCTTGTTGGATGAAGATACACAGTTATAGAAGACGACTTCTGTATTATTTTGACATTTAAAGTACTTTTTTGTGTTCCAACAGGACTGTGCCATGGGCATTCACATGGGAATCTTGTTGTGCTGTAATTTTTATTTACCTATTGATTTCCAATTGCAAAATGTACCCCCAGTAATAATTGCAGTATTACATGTCAAATTGCTTTGATCAGTGAGTGCTATTAAACTGGCTGTGTAAAATTCCTACTTCCAAAAGTGAGGTTGAGAATTGGATTGACAGTATGGACACATGGAATAATGGGGAATAACTTCCATTGAGAGGCTCTGCAAATACCTGTCTCTTGGTTCCTGTGGCAGTACCTGTTACCAGCTGCTGCAGAAAGGCCTCAGAGAGGAAGTATCTTTTTAAACAGGTATCTGAGTTAATGAGAAAGTGGCCCATTAAAGCATCAGATATTTTCCAGTGTGTTGAGCTTAACAGCTAACGTGGGAAATAATGAAAACACACCAAAAAAAGAGTGTGTTTTTATGGCGGGGAGGAAGGAAGTGATTTCAAGAGTGGACCAACGTTTTCATAGACAGACACTAATTTTGAATGCCTCCATTTTAGAACCCAGAAATTACAACTGCTTTTCCAAGTGTTAAGAACACGCAGCTCCATTTTTAACCAGGGAATCTGTGATTAGGAAGGAGTTAGCTTTGGTTTTGTTTTTTTTCTCAAGTCCTCAAAATTGAGTATGCTTTCAAGTTTGTTTTCCTTTTTGGTGTATGACTTCTTCACCATCTGTTGGCAATATGCCTTCTGCTGTTTTTCCATACAAGTTCACTGGGTTTTTTTCAGTTTCTCTGACTCCTAGTAGTTCTTCTCAAAGACTTTATTCTGCAGAACAGATGTGTCCCTTTCCTTAATCCTTGTCTCATATTTCTGTTCTTAAATAGTTCCTTAATAGCTGTAGGAAATAATTTGCCATTTTATTCAATTTTGGAATTTTTACCCAGTAAAGTACAGAATGCTTTACACCTTTTCTCCCTAAGTTTCTAAAAAGTATTACTGTGGACAAAACACACTGCAGTCTTCTAAAAAAGATGTATAGCACTTGCTAAATTACTTAGCTAAAAGCATGAGAAATAAGCCCAAGATCTTGGTGTTGATACTAAACTAATAAAAGCACATTTGATACATTGATGTGGCAGATAGACTAATAAAATATTTTACCCTCTTACCTGAAAAACTCCAGAGCATTGTCTGGTACTTTGTACCACCTTGTGTTGTCTTAGGCCCATATAAAATGTTTCAATGGATCTAGTGGATTTTTTTTCTTTTTTTTTTTTTATTTGGAAGGATTAATTTAAAACCTTTTGGCCTGGATACTCATTGATTTGGCTGTAGGCACAAAATGAGATGAGAGATCACAAACATGAGCTTAACCCAATGCCGTGCTCCCATAATCCTCCAAAAGCTGTTGGGGACAGCAGGTTTTGAAAGTGTAATTTAGGATGTCTCATGGCTCCTCTTAAAACTGAGATTGCTGCAATAGCTTCCTTGGGCCGAGCGTCACCTGTACACAGTGTACATTTCCTCATCCCTCTGTCTTGTCGTGCTTCATTCCAGCTGTCCCCACTTCGGGGAGGTGGCACATCAGCCTGTCCTGGCAGTGCCATAGGCTGGTGAGGAGCACAGCACAATAGGTGCAGCCCTGGAGATGCTGAAGAAGTGCCCAGTTTGAACAGTCAGAGAATCTTCTTGGAATAATCCACTGCATTTCTATGTGAACCTTGCCCCATGGATGGGAGTGTTGGATGTCTTTTGCCCAAGAGAGAAACCAAGCCTTTGTTACACTCTCCTTGTGACTTAAGTAATATGTTACATCGGTGTTCTGATGCTGTCTTTTCAAAGGCATGGTAATTAATATATTTAAAAATTCCTAGCCAGAATAATTCTGACCTAGGAGTTGCACCCATTTATAGAAACAGCTGAACAAAAATTCCCTTGGGTCCCAGTTGAAATGATTTATCGTCTGTGATTGCATGTATTGTACAAGAAAGAAGAGTGCAGTAGTGTAACAGGTTATATCTACTATGGAGTGGTTGTGCAAAGCTGGAACTCTTGGTCTGTGTTGGAACAGCATAAAAGGGGAAGAAATGCACTGGGAAAACATTACATACAGAAAGCTATCCATGGAAAAAAGCAAACCAACTAGTAGGGTTACTTTCATATAAGAGAAAGCAGTATATTTAAAAGTTGCCTGTGCATGTCTTGCCCTTTTTTCTGCTTGTCCTCCGCATCTCAGTGATGTGTGTGAATTACAGTTGCACTTGTGGATGTGAACTGAAATACCACTCCTGTCCACAATTTCTTAGTGTGGTGGAAACTTCAAAGGGCTTCAAACCCTTTGTTTCTGTTGCTGGCTGGTGCCTTCTGGCAGCAGTGCCCGAGGTGAAGATTAGCTGCAGTGAGGAGAGAAAGTGATGGAGCAGCTGAAGTTGAGAGTTTGCTGCATGGGTAAGAAACGGTAGAGTAGCCAGTGATGTTTGGTTCTTCTCCTCAAGGATGAGATTGCTTGAGTGACCTTATGTAACTCATTCTCAGAAATGAAGAAGTGTTTTAGTAGTTTTCTGGAATAACATTTTATCTGTGAAAGACCAAGTATTAAGTGATAAAGTCACTCCTGATAAATAGTTATGATACAATTTAGGCACCTGCATTCAGAAAAGCTGTAAGTGCTCCATGTCTTATGCTGCAGTTCTGGTAAATTATTTATATGTGCAATGCAATAAACCTTTTTTTTAAATATCAGTATAGGGCTGTACAGTTCATTTTCCATACGGTAATGTAATATATGTATTATGAATGTCATTATAGTAGCATTCAAGATTATTGGGTTAGTGGACAATATGCCACGACACTTCTTATTCTTCCACAGCTGAAGAATTTAGCAAGTTGTCTAGAGAATTGTATGCTAGTATTCAGTTCTAGATGAAAAATTTCTTGAGGGTGCTATGCCTCAACTTCCTTTCTCAACAACAGTTAGAAAAAACCTGCACCTGTATTTCCTGTCTCAATGCACACTGGTTTCAGCCTGCCATGCTGGCTGATGGGAGCTGTCTTTCATTTTGCTGGTGAAAAAAGCTGGTGGGGCAGAGGGAGAAGAGAGGAAGGAAGACAGACCTGAAAGTAAAGGATACCAGATGGTATCACAGAGTTAGATAACTTCAGTCTTGAAAATACCCGTTCATAAACAGTTTAAATGAGTATTTTAATTAATATTAATTGAGTATTGTAATGCTTTATCTGCTTAAAATAGATTTTAAACTACAGTCGGTTAAAAATGTGTTAGGCATGGCTAGAGGAAATGGAAAGAGTGTGCTGGTGTTTGAGTTCTCTGTGTTACCACCTTTCTTACAAAATTAGAGCTGGTTTCTAGATTTACTGTTGTTGATTTGGCAGTTGGTAAGGATCTGTTCCTAACCACTCTGTCCAGAAGATTTTCCAAGGGGAATTTTGAAAAGAATATGTTCATAATCACATTTAACAGAGTATTACTTGATGCTTCACATGGATTTCTGCAAGAAGTGTCTTAACGTTGGATCAAGTTGCTCTACACAGTCTGTCCCTGTCTTCCTGTGTCTCTGTTCATCACTTCAACAAAGGAAGGAAGCTCAGCTTAATGAGCACTTCTGCAGACCCTGTTAATGGTTGTAGTCAAACTGGTTGCAGAATGTAAGGCGAAGAAGCTAAAAATAATACTTCTTGCTTGTGGCAGACTTGTTTCTTCCAGTCGTTGTGCTTGTCCTTGTTTCTGCCTCCCCATATGCACAAAGAGAAACGTATTTGTATTTTGGAGAAGTAATAGTCTGTGGAATAGACTAAAGCAAATCAGCCATGACTTTTCTATGAGCTAATGAAACAGTTCCTCAGAGACCAAAGAATTACAAAATGAGCAGGTTTTTAGGGATGTCGTGGTTGAGTAAGAATAAAACCTTTTCAGGGGAAAAAGCTGAAGAGTCACCATTGTCTTGACTCTGAAAGGCAAAGCAAGCTTCGATCTCAATTTAGACCACAAGAAAAATTGGCCCTGACATTGTGAAAGTCTCAGAAGCAAAGATGTGTCTTGCTCCCTGAAGGTAGGGTGTGTTTTTGTAGAAGATGCTGCCTTGTTCTGCCTGCCTCTTGGGGGACAGCCATAGCAGCGGCCTGTCCCAGCAGAGCTGGTGTTGTGTAACTTCTTGCTGGGTAAAACTGCACTTCAACCAAAAAAACTTCCAGCCCCAAGACTAAACAAAACAAAATCCACCAAAAAACCCCACTCTAGCAGCCCTAGGATAAGCTATCATAATCCTTATTTAATGTCTTCTGTTCTGTTTGTAACTTTAGCAAACCACTTAACTGGTCTGTGCTTTAGTTTCTTCACTGTAAAATGAGGAGTAAAGGAGTGATAAACTTTATCTTTAGTGCAGGCGTGCTCAGTAATTTAATTCAGGTTTGTAAAGTGTTCAGTGGTAATTTGATTTTAATAAAATAATGTTCCTCTATTACAAAAGGAACCTCTGCAGAAATTTATGACAAACCTGATGCTGTAGAGAGGGAACTTTATCAGAAGATCTGTTTAAGGCAGTAGATAAGTCTCCTAAAATCTGTTTTGGAATCTGATAGTTCAGCGTTTATTTGGCAGCCTGCATTCCAGATGCTTGATTAGTAGGAATGAAGAGGCTGTGGAGATGGTAATAAGAAATCTTGCCTAATCAGGGTGATGAATCTTTGCTATGCTAGAAGATTGTGCATTCTTTTCGACAAGCCAACCCAAACATGCAATACCACCCTCACTAAAATCTAGGACCACCATGCATTTAGGAAGCTCTTCTGTTTCCCATGCGTACCTCAGGTTCAGTGCTGTGATCAGCTGTTGCTGTACATCTGGAGTCAGTTTCTGACCCACGAAAAATTAACTACTTTCATGTTTTGAAGAGATAATGATCTGTGGAATGGACTAAAGCAAATCAACCGTGACTTTCCTATGAACTAATGAAACAATTTCCAAGAGACCAAACAGTTACAGAGAGTGATTATTTTATTTACCAGCCCCTCCATAGGAATCTGCCAACCACTCTGTTTCTCATCAGTGAAGAAGAAAGTCAGAATGCCGGTGGCATAAAAGCTGCTGGGCCAGGATCCACACACGGTGACACGGATAAAGAGCAGATGCGTGCGGCAACTGGAGGAGGAGATAAAAGAACCATCCTTTCAACCGCAGTTGCGTCAGCCAAATCACAACCAGCTGGGTTATTGCAGTGGGCATTTCTGCTGATCCACCACAACACTCACGCATGCTCTGTGAGCGTTTGCACGCACACGTACCTTCTGTCAAAGGCTGGGCTGATTTTGGAGCCTTCTCATCCTCCCTCTGTTTTTAGCCACTGGTTTAGTTGAGGGATGATGTAGACCTGAGGTGGCCAGGGGAGGAGTGAAACTGTTGGAAGGATGAGAGAAACTGTGACTCAGGAAATTCAGTTCCTCCCTTAGCCCCAGCATGCAGTGATGAATGTGCAGACTGTTATCCTTTTAATACTGAAACTCGTTTCCCTTGGTTGTATTTTTGGACCCTGGAGTGGCCTCCGTGTCCTCTCATCTGCTTTTTGCTCAGAGGGAGCAATTTGTATTTCTAGAGGCATGGTTCAGAAGCAGTCCTTGCATGTAGTGCCCTGTACTCAAAGGCCAAATGCTCATGCAGGGACAACTTCATCCTCAGTCGAAGACAAGTCTCAGCTGGCTCACAGTGCTGAGTTTCCCAGAGCTTGGGATTTTGTAGCTAGCCCACATGCCAGTAGAGTTTGGACTGCTAAGAGAGGTCCTAGAAGCATCAAGGAAATGCCTGGTTTATGACTAATAAAATTTAATGAAGCTGCTTGACTATCCAGTTGTAAGCAAAAAATGAGTCAGTCTGTGCTGGTTTGGACAAAAGCAAGGAATTGACCATCCTGCAACCATGATTAAAACCATTACATCTACCACATGCTGCCAGTTTCTAATCTTCGTCATGGCAAAACTGCTTTAGAATAAAAAAACAGACTAAAATATATCCCACAGATATATTATAACATAACTACTGTCCAAGGATAAGAAGCTCTGTGGAGACTGTAAGGTGTCCCTGTAGTCCTCACCACTTCCACTCTGTGTGGCTCTCCAGATGATTTGTGTACAAGCTCTAGCCAGAAGAAAATGGAGCAATATTTCTCTGTATTTATTCCCATAAGATGTATCTTGGTAGTGGGGATACAAATCTCTTATGACTCAGTGTGCGAACACTGCAGAATTGGATGAGGTTGGGTGCTCTTGCCCTTTCTGTTTCAGAGCTGTGGGAGGCTTATCTAAGAGATCAAAGTGCATCAGATTCCATTATTTCAGTATCTATGGGACAGTATAATGCATGAATACTCCGGGCCAATGCCTGCGTCTGACTTTTATTCATCATTGTAATTAAAGCCAGATACAGAGCTTGTTCTGTGCACTGAACGTTAATCACAGTGTTTTATTAACACAGTTGTCAAAATCTTTAATTCAGACATCGTATAATTTTGCAATATAGATGAAGACCAGTATTTATTTTGCCTGAATACATTAATTTTATTTAAAGTTCAGAAAGCGAAGAGATTGCTCTCAGGTTATGAACCAATGAGTGCAAGCATTGCTTGACTGCAGACGTACCAAACTGCTAAACTGGTTTGGTCTGTACTGTTGCTTAACAAAAAGCAGTGAACTGCTGTATTCAGTGGAAAATGCATAAAAGGCTCAGCAAACCAATGCTCTAAATTCAGATGTAGTTAAAGACACTGAAATTAATATTTTAACATCCGCAGACTTTATTTTATGCTCTGCAGTAGTACTTGCTTAATTGCCTTTGCCGGTTTCTGATGTTTTGGGATCTCCCTTGGTTGTTTTCTGTTTAAATATTATGATTTGTGTTGCAGTTGCATCCATATATCTTCAGTTCAGCTTATGAAATATGACTAAGACATTGCTTTAGTGTCTGCTTCACAGAGTTCTTTAATGTTGCATCTGTATATTTGGAGACCTTGAGGCAGTTGTGGATTGTCCCGTGGAGAATGGTGTCCTTGAAAGTATATTACCCTTCTTGGGAGGGAACAGAATCAGTTTTAAAATTCAAGCAAAAATAGTTGCTTTAAATTAACTGTTAATTCTTTTCTTGGTTGGTGCTTTTTTGCCTCTCAGTTCCTGGCTCTCTGAGGCTCTGTGGGCTGTTTTGACTGTGCTCACAAGAGCTAATGAAATCCCCTCTGTAGTCACTAAACTGAAATACAGGCCCACACCTCTACTTGGCAGTTTTCAGGGATCTGCTGGTAGGAAGCTGGTGAGGAGCACTGCATAGGTAGTGTTGCACTGAGATCTGTCCTGAGCTGAGAAAACTGCTCCTGCCCCGATCTCCCAGGCACACCTCTTCAGCTCATGGCACCTTCAGGATGCTGCAGTGGCTGAGCTGGCTGGGTACCCAGTGGCTGGGCTGAGTTAGATGGTGGCCTTTGGCCCAAACCTGTGTGAGATGCTTGCTTATTCTCCCACCCTGCCCTTGATTGGAAATGGGAATGTGGTACTTCATCCATGAATGTGGATTCATACGATAGCTCGCCTGGAGCTGTGCTGGGTTGTGTGTAATGATTCCAGTCATCTGTAAGAATCACAAATGAGGTGCAGGGAGGGATTTTACATTATGTCTGAATATAGGCAAACTCCCTGAAATTTCTGAGACCTGAAGTTCTATTTATTTTACTGTGTGACTAAACTACTGAGTAAGTTTACCAAAGAATGCCCATTCCTTCTGTAAATATAGTGGGTTTCTCAGTTTAAAGTAGATGGAGCCAGGTATTCAAAGAGACAGTGTTTAATGGCAAGTTTAGTTTTTAAAAGTCCTTTAGGAAACAAAAAAATACTATCCACACAAAATTTCATGCTCCAAGTAATCTTTTATTTCCTCTAGAAACTGTATTCTTGTTCAATGAGTAACCTGGTTTTTCCTGCCTCCCAGAAGAAGCAGAATGACCTAGATCTAGAGCTTCCTGGGGAAGAGTTCACTTCACCCTATATATAGTGTCTCCTGAAGTGTCTTTATGTAGCTGTCATTTACTCTGAGCTGATGAACTGAAGGAGAAAAGAGCCGTAGTTTTAGGCTGAGGTAGGAAAGGAGGGTGTTTTATCCCTCCTTTTTTGGGGGGGGTCTATCTCATGCACATGTCACTAGCTGGGTTCCAGCCTGGTGAAGGCCAGACTTCCCAACTTCCAGCTGTAACACAGAACTTCATGTCTCTGTGTCTCCTCAATGTGCTGCAGCTGAAAAACGACCAACTACCTCTGTTAAGGAGTGAATTGGATCCTACCTTTGTGCCAGCAGGAGTTTCTGCACAGGACTCAGAACGTGATATCCTGGGGTCAGTGTGTTCTTTGCTCTGGTCAGATCACACAGATGAAGACTCCTCCGAGCAGCGCTGTTGGCACGGTGGTGTTTTTATTGGAAAGCAAAAACTGGGAAAATGGTAGTAACAACTACATAACAGATGCTACCAAACAGGCTGTTGGTGTTGAGGGATCAGGCAAGTGTTTCCACCTCAGGGTGGTGAGTCAAACAGTGAAGTGTACTGTAGGCTGAGGGAAATCTGCCCATCCTTTTGTCAGCATAAGGCTTTTTTTTAGATACAGGAGAGTTTATCTGAGTGCATCAGCAACTTGAGCAGTTTGGACTTCTGCAACCTTTCTGGGGAGAGAAGGGTACTTTCCAAGTCCCTAAAGAATGTGCCAGTGCCTAAGGACACCACATACTCCTCTCCTGGGGCCTTCACCACACTGTGGCTGGTGCCCGTGGGACCCATCAGGGCTCCTGGGGTGGGCTGTGTACACCTCTGGCATGTGGAGAAAGCAGCATCTGTGTTCATTTAATTTGATGGCAGGATCCTGCTCCAGCACTTAAAAGTAATGAGTTCAACAGGCCCAGCTCAGGAATGAACACAGCCAAGGCCCAAGGAGAGGCTCAGGGGCTGTCTCTGTGTTCAGCAGACTACTGGCTGAAACCAGGCAAAAATGTGGTGTGCCTCATGCTCGACGTCGTGTGTGTAGATGTTTCTGGGATAAGGAGTTCTGATCTAACCATCCACTGCTGCCAAAAAGGGATTGCTTCTCTTTGCCCTCCTGTTTTCCACATGGAGCCATGTTCTCTGCAGTCACTCCATGGTGGCTCTGGTGCTTGGTGGGTCAGCTCATACCATTCAAGTGTCTGAAATGAGTTGTCTTATTCTTCCTCTGGTCAGATTAGTGAAATGAACTGAACTCCTGGTGGAGATTGGATTTATCAGCACTTTTTGCCACCTGCAGATTGCATTTTACTCAGCGACATCCGTGGAAAGGCCTACAGGTATCAGGTATTAGAGGTGTGCTATTACTTCCAAGTATTAGAGGAATTTTGGCTTTTCCATGTTAAAATTAAGGCTATACTTGGACCTAACTGTGTACCAGAGCATGCACAGGATGAGTATCTGATACTGGTTTGCGCAGTGAGTGCATTTGGGAATGGTCTGTGCATGAAATGCAGTCTAAAGGTGCCATTTCTAACTTCAGCAGGGTGGTGATTTCAGTTGAAGGGATTTTACTGCTTCAGGACAAAGGTCTGATGTGGACAAAGCCTTAATTCTTTATTTTTTAAATGTGATCTTTCTGGTTCAGAAAAAAACCTCTCACACCCAAAACCAGAAAAAAAATAATGAAAGAATCTTAAGTTTGTCAACCATCTTTAAAGATGCTTGAGTGCTTTTCTTTGCTATTTTTCTTGTTAAAGAAGCTTCATTAGTGTTGCTTAACAGTTCATGAGTAGACTAAGTAAGTGCAGGAGTGTCTGAAGACTTTGACAGCCTGTTCATATTGTGCAGCAGACTGTGATGTCCCTTGGGACAGGACTGACCACAGTACCATCATTGATCTGCGTCGTGGGTGCTGCTCTGCCTCTTCCCTCACACAAGCCTTCCAGTTATGACTCCGTGGATGGTTTCCAAAGTCTGAACATTGCTTGGCAAGCTTTGTCACTGCTGTTAGGAGTTTGATTACCTTTGTGCATATGTATGTGAAGACTGCCAGTGTCTATGGCTTTTAATAAAACAACCTCCCTGTTGTCTAAAATGTTTAGAATTAAGAAATTATAGAAGTATGCAAGAGCAGGAGCTAGGCTGGCTACCTCAGTTTGACTGTTCTGTTTTATATGTTGTGACTCCTTATTCTAGTTTTGGTGTCTCTGAGAGGAGGCCACTGGCTTCCTGTTGAAGCCAGTCTTACTTAAGGCAAATTAAGGGACAAAACCCTGTTTCGGAAAATAAATTTGAGAAGCAAATCTTGCTGCTCCTTCCTGCGTCCACTTATGCAGCATTACCAGTTCTTCTCCTTGCTGGGGTAACGCTGTGCTCTTACATAGCTCAAGCCCCCTTGCTCAGGACCTTTCTGTTCAGCTTTCTGAATTCAGAACCAGGGGTGCTGAACATGGGCAGTAAATGCCATCTTTACAGCTTTTTTGCGTCTCATTAACTATGTTGGGTCAAGCTTAGTTTTTGGCTTGGAGACCTACCAAAAAAACCCACAAAACTGCAGGAGATGGGGCTGCTGGGTCAGAGAGGACACCTTTCCTTGTTGGTCATATTCCACATTGCCGGGGCCGTGGGGCACTGCAAAGCTGTAGAAATCGTTTTCTGAATGAGACCACTAAGGTTCCTTGGATTACTTCACAGAGTATGCTGGCCAGGTTTCAGTTTGAATACAGTTATGCATTTCAGCTGGACAGAATATAACTATTTAAATCAGAGTAATAGCTAGTGCCCTTTCTGCCTTAAAAAGACTTAAGTAATACAGCAAACTAAAGTAAGATAAATATTACTTTAAATCCTAATTGCAAAGTGGTTACCAGCAAAAAGTGCTTGTAAATTGACACAGACTGCAGTAATCCCATGTACACTTGTTCACTGATGACCTTAGAGTTTGCTTGCCATGGGCCAAATCCTCACCAGTGGTGCAGCTGCCTGGTGCTACTCGAGCAACACAAGTGGAATTTGCAGCTAGCATGTGGTCAGCAGAATAAAATTTATAAAGGTCTTTTGTTCAGCCCTGCCTTCATTCCTGCTTCTGCCTGTAGACTGTGCTGCAAGAGAAAGGGTTTGGCCAAGAGCATTTGTGCTCCACTCTAGGTATCTTCCACCAGTGGGCTATCAGAACCCTTCCTGAGATCAAACCTGAATTGCTAGTGGAAAATGATTTTGCCCAAAAATTTCTTTTCTCACGTTTAAAGCTTTTGTTTTGTTAGTATCTTAAACTTCCAGGTGGGCATGACAGTGTTTGCAGATTTGGCTTCAACAAAGTGAGGCTTGGATTTAATGAGCATTATCTTCTGTATTTTATTTAAATTAGCTTTGAGTTAAACATGACAAGCATTATTGCTAGTTCTTACACTGCATCAGAGATTATATTAATTTGGATAACAACTGTTTTCAGTACAGTTTGAAAGTTGCATATTAACAAGTGTGTGAATTGGACTGTTTTCTGGTGTCTGGACAAGGGGATATATGGATAATTTTGCATATACTCAGGTTATTTTCTGCAGACCATGGATGATTTTGAAAGACACTGGTGAAGCTTTGCCCTGTTACCTGTACTGGGAGCCTCTTTTGATCAACCAAGAACTAAAGCTCAAGAAGCTTATTTCACAATTCCAGATTGTTTATGGCAAACTTACACCTGTTATTGTTCTACCAAATAGGTCTTTAGTTGTTTCTCTGATGTTTACACTCCTGATTTATTTAGAGATCCTATATCCCTCTCAGCCTTTGTTTTTCTGGGCTAACGCTTCTATTTTTATTTTGTTTATTAGTGGATATGATATTCAAGCAACTTGGTTTTCCTGAAAAACAAAATGTCTCGTCTATAGTCAGTGAAACCAAACAAAAACAAAAGTAAAAAAAAGAAAATACTAAATAGGGCATGTGTTAAATGATGGAGGGAGCATTGACTGACCGCTCAGCATCTTGCAGCGAATTTGTCATGGGGACTCATAACAGAATTTAGAGACAATACTTACTCCAAATCTGCAGAATGTGCAGCTCCAAGGGGCAAGCACTTTTTCATGTGCTGCTGGCTGTTACCCTCTCTCGTTGGGGTAAGCCATTCCATAACATGAATGAAGACCTCACTGGGAGTGCAGCACTACATGGAATGATACAAAAAAATTAGATCCAGGCCTGTAAGTTATATCAAGGCTAATTTCAGTATAAAGCTTCAGCAGAGCTAAGAAATTTTCTTTAACCTGATTTCTAGTCTGAAATTGCTCTACAGGGTACTTGCTTATGGTGTTCAGCAGACTTCATTTGATGAACATTGGACTCCTTTTTGCCAAAGTTCATGGAGAAGGCCATGCCCAGCCCTTTTCTGCCCCCAAGGAAGAACAGAGCTGCCCATCTCCCCGAAGGATCAGTTTATTTCTGTTTCTACTGTGTGATTCAAAACAACAAATGAAAGAACAAAAAATTTTTTGCTGCAGTAATTTCTACTTGTGTCCTTAACTGCACTGGAGATTCATCCATAAGAAAGGTGGTATCCCAAAAATAAAGACAGGAATTCAGGTTCATCTTATTACTTTGCCTGTTTGGTTCAGCAAATCTTTTGGTGTTCCCAGGGAAGCACATTCCCTGACTTCACTTTACTGCATCTGTCTGTAAGGAGACAAAGTGAGTTTAATCCTGTAGACCTGCAGGAGTGGCACTAAATGCCATCTGCTTCCCAAGTTACTCTGCTGCACCCACTGCCTCTCAGAGAGGTCTCCATTCGGAGATCAAAGGGCAAGCTAAAAAGTCTAGAAAGATAACTAAAATATTTCTGTAGTCATTGAGTCATGATATTTCTGCTTATAAAGTTATAGTCTGAGCAAGAGGCTGCTTTTTCTCTTGGAGCTTATCTAGGTATTACAGTTACCTCTGTAGTTACACCCTAATGACTGCCAAGGTAACAAGACTAGATGTCTAGACTAAATGTTGTAAATTAAACGTAAAGAACTCACATGTTTTCTTGATAGCTGTTCTGCTGGGGCTGTGTCTATTTTTTTTTTTACCTCCAAAAAATCTCAGTGTTACTCCATTCTGGCGTTTTGTCGTGACTGCAGTTTGTCTGTGTGTATAAACTGACAAAACTTATTTTAGTGAGCGTGTAGGTTGCAGCAGGACATGGTTATTCCACCCTAAACATTAATGCAGGAGAATACAGTGAGTAAAAATGTTTCTTTATATTTTCATAAAGCCTGAGAGTGTTAGTAGCATAATGTTAATGACATGGGGCTCTCATTTCTGACTCAGGGGGGCATAAAAGTAGCATGAACCTCACCTAGAGTGGTGGAGTTACACTTCGGTGCAGGACCTGAGCTGTATCCTTGTATGTGTGTGTAAATGTTCTTGGTAAATTAGTGCTTTCAAATTTGCACAGACAAAATTTGTATTTCCATGAGATTTTCTCAACTCCAGCTGTAAAACTGCCTCCTGCATTTAGTGTTCAGGGTTTCTGGTGTTCCTCACACAACGTGAAAGATGGGTCATTGCGTATGGATGAGCTGAGGCTGGAAATCTCCAGGCTTTGCAGCTGCCCTCATGCGGGTGTGTCAGGGTGAAATGGGGCTTTGTCTTCCAGCCAGTCAGTCCATATTCAGAAAAATGACTTCTCTGTTTTCATATCCCTCCTCTCAAACAGTTTTCTGTTCTTCTGAGATTTTGTGGCAGCCTGAGCCATAATTCAGGCAAGTACTTAAGTAGGTGCTCAAGTGCCATGTCCCTGGTAGTGTTTGAAATCCTTACTAAGTGTGCTACTGGGGCAGTAGTGGGGGCATTGGTAGATTTTACTGATCCATGCAGACAGCAGTGGAAACTTCCAAGTTTTCCTTCAGAAAGGCAGTTTCAATGTAAACAAAACCCTGTCTTCCAGGACACTGGGTGTAAGTAGGGGAATGGCCTGACAAAATGGAGGATTTTCTTCATCCCATTGGAGCTGAACAAGATGAAATGGGAGAGGCTGGGTTGGGCTCTGTGCTTCCCATCTCCCCCCTCACCCTTGCAAAACTTTGGACCTGCTTCAGTTCCCCCTTCAAACCACCTACTCCGAAAGCACCTGTGCTGAAACAGACATGGGTATTTTTGGTGTGAAACCGGCACAGGCAAGATCCAAAGATGAGTATAAAAAACCCCACTACACCATAGATTGAAAAGGCTGATTAGCCAGGTGTTTGCATGTACAGTTAGTGGTGGATGTTGTACCTTACTTATCAATGTGAAGCTGAACGTTTGCAATTTGTCCTCCTTGCACCAGCAACTGGCTGCATGTTTCATACATAGCAATGGAGTGAACCCATGTCGGCTGGTGACACATTAAAGAGATGACCAGGTGCCCACTGAGCTGTCTCTGTGCGTTTAAAACTTAAAAATAGTAGAAAAAACGTGTTCTAGAAATATTTCACTTGTATAACCAACTCTTGAGAGAGCTATTTATGATTTCTCTACCTGTTCTTGGCACAGGCCTTTTTTTCTGTTAGAAGAGGTTTGACAGTTGCATGAGATCACGATTGGATTTGTGCCCTGCGAGCTGAAAACGCAGAGTCACTGCTTGCGAGGACAAGACTTAGCTGGATAAAATAGAAACATTGCCCTTGTGTTCACTGCTAATACTGCATCAAGAAGTGGAGCTCCATCAAGCTTTAGTGTGCCTTAGATATTCATGCAGTCATTACTTGCTTATAAATAGAGAACTGCTTAGAAAAACCTCAACAAACCAAGAGATTTAGAAATAATCATTTAGTGCCTGGGACTTCCCTTTAGGATTAATAAATGACTGGCTGAGATGAGCTGATAGCCTGACTTGGTGCCTCTGGCTATTTACAGCTGCTTCTTATTAACTCAGAGATGAAATAATTCATGTTATTATCAAATGACACTAAACAAATAGATCACGTTTTTGGTGTGTGCTCATTCCCCCTGAAGTGGGTGATGGCAGCGAGTGGGTGCCTGGGAGAGGTGTCAGTGTCCGCACTATGGAGTGCCCTGGGCTGCACCGAAACCTCTTGTGCACAGCCCGGCAGTTCAGGGTGCTGCTGGCACCCCTGATTAAAACCCCAGTTCCAGCCTCAAGATGTGGACGAAATCACAGAAAACCCCAGTCAGTTTCCCAGGATTTGGTGGAAAGCAGGAGCTGTTGGCTGGGTGGTTGGTAGGGACACCCTCACCAGTGACACTGGGACGACAGCGCACAGAGACTCGGACTGTGTTTGAGGTACATGGCAGGTGTGTGTGAGGCTTCATCTGTCTGTGCCTTTCCAGCAGGCTGATGCAGAAACATGCTTAAAAAAAAAAGCTGTGGTTCTGCTGTTGCAAAATGCAGCGTTGGCATATCCTTTAACTGGCCTCAGGAAACCTCCTGGCTGCCTGTGCACAGTCCCCTGCTGCACTGCCTGGGCTGAGGCTTCGTCACACACCTGGATCTCAGGGGTATCCACTCTGCATTAGAAATTCAGATCCCAGTAAGAAAATAAAAAGGCCTGTGGAGCTGAGCGTGCCATCAAACTGCCAAGGTGTGGCAGCTTTCTGCTTGAGCAAGCATTTGTAATTGAGGATGGCTTTGTTAAAAAGGCAATTAAAATATTTCAAATTGAGTACAAAATTATGATGCAGTGAAGTATAGCACAGATTCCTGGGTTTTGGAACAAACCCTGCTGTCATGGGCTGCCTCACTGACACAGTCTCACAGCAGGTGCCCCACACCAGCAGTCTCTCTGCTGCAGGTTTTCCTGCTCTGTGGTTACACAGACACAGCAGCCGCATCTGCTTTTTGAAGCTCTTCTGCAATAGCCTGTGGACTGCTGCCCCTTTTCTCCCCCAAGTCATTTATCCTTAGTAGAGCAATCTGTTTTCTCTCCTTTCCTTGTGCTGTGGCAGAGCTTTGTACTGCATGAGAGTCCTGCTCTCCTGAGTCCCTGTTTGCTGTGAGGCCTGATGGAAAATTCTTCCATCAGGTGTGGCAGAGGTTTGCACTGTGTGAGAGTCCTGTGCTGCAGAGGCCCTGTTTGCTGCCTGTCTTGATGGAAAAATGTTCGTCAGGTTTCTGCTTGGCTTCCCTTGCTGGGGGAGCCCATTGCTGGGCCACCATCCCGGGCTCTGGCACAGCCTGGCCTCATCAGCTGGGCCCCAGTAAGGGGAAGGTCCCTGTCAAGGTTTGCAGAAGCTGTCTCCTACGTTGCCTCTTCTGTGTGTTTTGGTGAGGTAACAGACTGTATGTCTATAAAAAGAACAACTGTGTCCTCTTTCAGACCTCTTTTTGGTGCTTGCTTAAAACCGGGCAGCTACAAAAAAGCAGTTTGTGTCATGGCCTAGGATAGTGCGTGAGGGACAGATGATCTGAGGGAGCTGCTGCTGCTGTGCCTGTTTGTTTTTGTTACCTGTGTTTCCTCTTATCTGAAGGTGAATTGACACCTCCCAGAGACCTTATGTAAGGGTGATGTTCTCAGTCTAGCTGGGACTGTTGTGTCTATTTAATAGAGTCCTGTTTTAAGAACCTAAAGTAGGAGGACCTACGCTCCTCGATAGGATGCTTTTGGATGTCTGTGGAAAGGAGCTTTAGGCAAGGCTGTTAAACTGCATTCTGGAGAGTCCTCTTTGCCCAAGGAGGGTGCTTGTCATGTGTTGAACAGTAACGCTCAGCCTAGAGATGAGATCATTCGTCACTTGATTTCTCTGATCCTTTGATATCCTACTCACTCTTTTTCTAAAACACTTGCCTAGTTCTGCATAATATTTCTCTGCTATGTGTTATGATGTTCTCATTAGTTCAAACTAGCACACTTAAATACTCACATATACATGTCTATTTACACACTGAAGTACAACCTCAGCAGTCCTCCCCTGATGGGTTGACTGCGCGTGCCTTCAGTTTATGTGCATTTTCATGTTTACTCCGTGGCTTGGCCCCCTGTCCCCAGTTTGTCCTCTTGGCTAATTAGAGCCGATTGCCTTAATTTTGTTACCTTGTGCCTGAAGTACTCAGAAGGGCTGTTTTGTTCTTAGAATTGCCGTGGAGCTGACCTCATTCTTGCCAGAAGATACCTTTTAGCATTCTTGCTATTTTTTAAGTGTTTGGAGTCCGGTTTTCACAATTGGCTTAAGTCCCGACAGGGACACTCCTCCTGTTTTCCTCTTGCGTGCCTGTTCCCAACTTTCCCACCAGCTGTAGAGATTGCACTGTCAGTGGCAATGGCTTGTTTGCTTTCACGAGGGGAAGAGTCAGTCGGAGCAGTGTCCTTGGAGCCATTGCAAGGGGAGTGGCAGGACCCACAGTCCTGAGGCAGTGCTGTTTTAGACCAGCTGGAGTCAGCTGTGCCCTAATCCCTAAATTCCCTGAAATGGCACCATAAGCAGGGACTGTGTGTGCTTACTCAGCTGCACTGAGTCTGTGGGTTCAGTAGCAGTTCAGGGCACAGTGTGCACTGCTGTTCACCCCTGATGCCTTCCACTGGTCACTTGAAGTCCCCTATATCCCTGTACCCTTCCCTGGGAATGCCTGTCCAGTGATCCATACCCAGCTCTTCCAACAGAGGACTTGCACACACTTGTCAGAGCGATGCAATGCTTTGGGGTGGGAGCTTTGGGCCAGGCTCATGTCTCGGGTGGCAGAAGCACGTGTGAGCTTTTTGCACCCAGAGGTGAGTCAGAGCCTCGGAGTGGTTTGGGGTGTGCACGGGGACAGTGTCCGGGACAGATCCCACGTGTCCGACATCAGGGAGTGGGGCAGGGTGTGAGCAAAGCCCATTTGCTGCTGCACACAGGGCCTGGCTGCCTGTAGACTCTGTGTTCCCCAGGATGATCAATACTACCATTTTTTAGCTGTTACCCCTTCGATTTATACTGTAAACAAGTTGCACTGACTGATATTTACCCTTAGCAGAAAGCAAATGTGTCTAAAGGAAGCGTGAACAATTCCCCAGTGTCTGTGTGGACTGCTCGTGTTCTGTCAGCTTTTCCATCATAGCTTTCCCCCATCTCTTGTGCTTGAATGTAGCCTCCAAAAAACAAGTTAACTCCATTCCTTTGTTTGGGGTGTTCTTTTTTATTTTTGCTTCCTTTAGGAACTTCCAGCAGTTCCACAGCAGTAAGTGGGTGGTACACAGTAGGTTCACTTTACCTTTCAGCAGAGGAGACAGTCTGAGATACTTGTTTTCAGCCTTTTCCACCTCAGAACTGTTTTCTTTCCCCCAAAACTTCAGGTTTTTATTTGCTGTTAAATCAACTTCTCAGTTTTCCAGCAGCCATCTCATTTGAACTATAAGTGCTGTGTTTAATGTAACCATAGCACTGTAATAACTGTCTGCTCTTGTCAGGCCTAAGGAGGGGTTTCTGCAGAGAACCACGTGGCATAAATGGGAGAGAAAATGTACCAATAACTCAGATGTGGAGTTGCTTATGAGGTAAAATGATCCACATTCATGTGCTGTTCTTCTACCACCAGCTGCAGAATTGATTGTTGGCCCCTTCTGGTAGATTTTCTCCCTACCCAGCTGCTTTGCTTTGCAGTCCCTGGGGTGTACCAGTCTCAGGAGGCTGCATTTTGTGCCTGAGTGTCCTTAATTTAATGTTTAGGTGCAACTGTTCTTTCCTGGCTTTTCTCACTGCAGCAGCCTGACAGAAAAGCATGAATTTTTATAAATTGTTTATGAATCTTTTCCTTCTCAATATATAAAAAAAGCCTATTAAAATAAACATGCTGGGAGCTGTAATAAGAGGGCTTTGTTATCTCTCACAAGTTGTGGCCTGATGCTGTAAGTTGAGCTGTCAGTGAGGCTGTCTGGAGGGATGGAATTAATTCTCTGGTGAGCAATTTAGTGGTCTGGGACATGTTGGTGTATAAGTTACTGACTTTCCTGAAAAAATTCACACTCTGATGTTTGATGGGATCTCTGGAGAAAGGAACAAGGACACCTAAAACTGACACAAAGCTGGTGAACAAGAACTCAACAAGTGGAGCCGTCAGTACCCGAGGTTGACGCCCTTGAGTCAGAGAAACCTGCTGTGCAGCCTGGAAATGTAAAAACTGGCTGTGTCAGGAAATTGTGCTTCCAGGGATTAATTACTGCTTTTTAATTACTGCTTTTTCCCTACAACTCTTTCTTGGTAGTCTTTTGTATTTAGGTTTGCCTTGATGGTTAATCAAATTTCAGAGCGGGTGACTCTGCCGAGCTGCAGGTGATTTCCATCTGCCAGGTAAGGCCGGGTTTGCTCTGGCCAAGCTGCAAGGGCACTGCCAACTGTTTGTCTTGGCAGTAGGTTGGCAGCCTTTTTGGGTTTGTGTGACAGCACAAGGATGAAACTTGAAAGTCCTTTTCTCACAGCCCTTGTCACTGTCTAGGAAAGCAGCAGGCAGGATACATCTACTTTGTACCTCCTCTCTCTCTGCCCCAGCCCTATTTTTGGTAGCAAAGCTGAGCTCAGGGGACAGGTGATATTTTAAGAGTCATCAGCCAGGAGTCACTTTCTTCCATGGCTGCTACTCTTTTCCAAGCCCTCGGATACATTTATTTCCCAGTAATTTCAGTGGAACAATTCTGAAGTATGCACAGGACAACTTTACAGTTTTGGCTGTAGTGTGAATGAGGCCGTGCCATCTCTACGGGACCACCGTGGCTTTCACCAAAAAACACCTCTCTCTGAAGCATGATCCATGACTCAAAATAGCTGTTGCTTCTTAACTGGAGTTAACAGCTGGAGAAACACAGCAGAGATCCTGCAGGTTCCTCTTCTCTGGTGCAGACTGGTTCCTCAGTCTGTTGTTACATTAATTGCCAATCATATTTTTGGTGCCCAATTCCTACAGTGCCAGATTTCTTAGTAATACTTCCTTAGGAGCACCATGGTGGGAAGTGTATGTGTACAAAAATCTGATCTGTCTGTCCCAGATGTCCCCTCCAAAAGGGAGAGGGGAGAGGAGGGGATTTTTCTTTCAGAAGAACTTTTTAGCGTTAAGTGCTCAGCTGTTGCAGTTATTCATACTGAGTGACTACTTGGAAGCAGAAATACAAAAAAAATTGGGTAACAATTTCATTACATGATGTTTTATAGCAACTGCTATTCACCTTTATAAATTAACTGTTCTCTTCTGTGTGGCAGAAGAAGGCTTTTATAGTTGGCAGGCTGCTTGTAATAGTCTCAGGATTATTAACGTAAGCTGTAGTTGTCGTATAATGCACATTAGAATGGCGCGTGGTTTTACATTAATGTGTCTTGGGGGAGGATATTATTTCAGAATGTGTATTCACATATGGATGGAGTTTGAGTTTTTTCACCCTGATCAGAATGACATTCACAGAAAAGGCCTCTGGACCATCATCCCAGCAAGTTCCTTATGAGTAATAAAGTGGTGAGAAGAGAAAATGTCATCAAATTCAGCAGGAATTTTTAAAAAAGACCTCGAAGAGCGCAGGGTTTTTTTTCTCACCTCCTGACTTTACATTTATAAACTGAGGTTATTCATATTTAGGTGAGTTATTTGGGTTTTCTGTTCTCCTTAGAGGTGAGAAAGGTGGGGAGCAGCAAGGCTGAGCTGTGTGTAGGGGTGATGAGTGCTGCAGTGGGGCTGCTGGGGCTGCAGTGGTGGGGGTGGTGTGTGTGAACCAGGGCAGCTGCCTTCAGACACCCTGTTCCAGGCAGGACGTTTGCAAGTCAAAGGGATTTCAGAACAGAGCTGTGGGAACAGCTGGGGAAATGCAAATGGAACTGTTATATTTGCATTAATTAATTAGGCAGCAACCGCAAGGAGTATAAGCGCTACAGCTACTGGCATTTTAAAAGTGTAAAAAAGATGTAGGATAAACATAGTTAGGGAGGTGTTTGTCTCCTCTGTCGGACTGAATTAACAGATACACTGTTGATCTGGTGATAAAATGCAAACTAATATCCCAGGGTGAGACACACAGAAAGCACTGGATTAGGTGAGGAGGAAAATTCAGAGATGGAAATGGGGCAAAGCAATCAGTAGAAGAAAGCAGGTGGCTGTAGACAGGATCTCAGGGACAGCAGTGAGGCTTTAACCTCTGGAACTGTTTGATGTTGGGAATTATTCGTCTCACCTTTGACCATCCTGAAAGGATAATTTGGGCGTGTTGGTGCAATTATAAAAACAACAAACAAAAGCCCTGGTAACATACTGCTGATACGTGGCATAGAGGGATCTTAAAATAATCTTTATCCAGGGATTAAGAGTTTCTGATCTACCACTGACCTGTTTTCAGAGTATTACAAATTCATGGTACTTGCAAAAACAAGACAAAAAGGCTGTAAAACAAGAGAAAAGCAGATTTGCAGCAGCATAAGTAACTAAAGTAAGTTTCATGGATGAGGAAACTTCAAACTAAAAACCATGCTTGGTGAAACCTCCTTTTTCTAGTCAATCCAAAGTGTGCTTGGAAATCTGCATGTAGAAGGTTTCTGGGCCTTATAGGCCATTTGTGAAAATGTTTATTTTCATTAGGAGTGAGAAATGCAGACCTCTAGATGCCCTCTAAGATTTTTCCTCCCCAAAGGAGGAGGAACTGGGGTGAGATGGAGACACAAACCCTGCTGTAGTCCTCAAGTCTGAATTAATGCTGCTGTTTTTAAGGGCTGAATAAACATTGGGAGTGCATGATTTCTGTGCACAGAAAGGGAAACTTGTGCTGATACCACTAACTTTGTGAACAGAGAAAGTTGTGTATCTCCAGGATTATGGCCATCTGAGGTGTTTCATCATTACTGAATTCTTATGGGAAAAAAATAATTGACTAAAGCAAATGAAGTGCCAGAAAGTGATTTTTATTTCATTGCCTGACAGTAATATGTGGATTTGATTATTTATTTTGGCCCTTTTTAGGGGCTTTTGCACGTAGTAATAGCGTTAGCATGAAATTTCATCTTAGTTTGAAGTGCCATACATCTCTGTCAAATAATAACACAGACTTTGGCTAGAAGTTCAGTATTTTGTAATTTTGTCTGCAAAAACATTTTCCATGGTCGATAAGAGAAATGTGAGACACCAAAGCAATAAATTCATGCTCGTCTTTAGAGTGAAATAATAATTACTTGGGTAATACAATCTTTTTTATATCTACACATGTCAGGGGCTACAAATGTGGGCTGAGTGAAGTCTTGAGCGGTTGCCCCTGAACACCCACCCTGGAGCGAGCAGGACCTTGGTCAGTGAAAGCAGCCTTTATAAGCTGTGAAGGATTTGCAAAGGGATGATAAACCCGCACAAGCAGGGCTGCACTCCGTCCTGAGAGGCAGCTTGGAATTATTGTTGGATGAGCTTAACTCCCAAAACTGCTGCAGAGATTGGGTAGTGGAGAAACCCAGGGCTGCAGCTGCCGCGGGGCTGCGAGCGGGGCCAGCTGGGTGTGTGCCCGAGGGGCTGCCAGGGGGGCAGGAGCCCAGCTCCACTCAGGGGTGGTGCTCAGGGTCTTTTGAGGGAGCTGGGGATGTCACTTTGCAGTCAGAGATATCTGGGCTCTCCAATTCTCATGAATAAATAGTTTAAAACAGTTTTAGAATCATACAGGTATGAACACACTTTTTTTTCACCTGTTGGAGGGGAGAGGGCTGCTTTGAAAGCATCAGTGTCAATGTACCCTATAATGTGACACTGCAACGTGTGTGGCTGTGTTCTTCCATTTCCCTGGTATGTTCATGTCCAGGGCTCACTTTGGGCAGGCTTTTAATAGCAGTCAGGAGGGGAGATCAAAGTGCCACCAGGCAGCATGTTCAGTGCCTGGGTATCGAATGGTCTCTGTGGTTTATTTACAGTAATTTGTTACGCGTTTTTCATGACGGCTGCACCAACCCCAGTTCTCTGCATTTCACGAGCGTGAGGAGGTCGTGGTGAAAGACACCACCGTTTTCACCCAGTTACTCCTCTGACAAGAGGTTCTTGTCTAGAATGTGAAATTGTAGAAGCCCCCAGCTGGCGACTATAAATTCCTGCCTTAATGGGCTGTGTCAGACACGTCGGGGGGTGGCTGTGCCGGGAGGGAACCTGAGACAGGATGCCAAAGGAGGAGTTTGCATCGATGCCAAAGGGAGGAGTTTCCATCCAGCGCTGGCAGTCGGGATGTTTGTATGATTGGCACGCGAAGGGTGCGAGGGTCCCTCCGGCCCCTCTGCAGGGAACGTGACACCCCAGGGAGAGGGGCACTGCACTAATGCACAAGTGGCTTCCCAAGCTACAGGTCCCTCAGTGGTCACTCACAAGTGCCTGTAAAAGATTAGAACAAGAGAATGAGGTTTTTTTCTTGTCTGGCCTATCACAGTTTGGAAGTTGTGTTAATTTCCTGTCCAAAACTTAACCAAAGCAGTTGTTGGTTGGGCAGTGTGTGACTTGCTCACTTCAGAGTTGTCCAGATGTGACTGTTCTAACTCACAGCAGATTCTTACTTAACTGTACTTTTCCTTTTGCTGTATCGTTTTTGCTGAGATGATCAGTTTGCTGTTCTGCTACACATACTCACTGTCAGTTTTCATTGCTACTTTCAGACATTTTGAGGATTTCTTGGATCTTTTGTCCTCCTGTTTTTGCCTTTCATTGAATTTCTGCATTATCACTTGGCTTAGGCCAGGGGAACTGTATTACAGCTCCCTCCCCTCCTCCTGCCCACGTTGGCACCAGCCTGTGCTGTGCCTGTGGTTTGTTGTACTGCTCCTCTTTTTTTCCTAGATGTGAAGGATCTCTCTCCTATGCTGAGTGTTCTCTATGTCTGTGTAACAAGTGAAGGAGGTAGCAGTAATGTCTTCTGCTGTTGCTTTAATAACCTGTTCAAAGAAGTACAGCAAAGCCCTGGGAAAATAAGATTACTGATGGTTTGTGCTGTTAAGTTCTTGAAACATAAAACCGGGACCAGGCCCTGCTTTGAGCTAAAGTGTTCAGTGCAGAGGGTCTGCAGCATTTGTCAGGGGAAAATGCTTTATCTTGCTGGCACCAAAGGTTGCACTTTCTGAATACTGTTATATTTGATAGGCCAGCCCTAGGTTCAGCTGGTGCTTTTCTTTATCCAAATGATGATTAGAGAATACTTTAGATAATTTAAAACACTAAAAGGCAGCTGATCCCAAAGAATTCTGTGATTCTGTGAAATATGGTTCAGAGTAGTCAGGAAATTAATCATTTGGAGAACCCCTGGCATTCTGTCTTTTGAACCTCCTCATAATTCCTCTGAGTTCTGCCAGGAAATCAGAGTGGGAAAGCCTAGCGTAGCTAAATTAAGAGATGACTGTGAATTTTACCCCACAGCTGAATTGCCAGTTGCAGGCATTGTGTTCAATGAAGAATTGCCAGGCAGACTTGTATCTGTAATTAGCATTTCTCACAAGCAAGGGTTTCTGCTGCTGGGTGGCACCAGCAAGAGGCTGCTCACTCCTGGGACAGCTTTCTCCTGGCCTTCCAGGAGTCCTGGCTGGCTGTCTACTTGCTGTGATTCCTGGCAGTGAAAGGAGAAGGGCTTTATTGGGTTTGACAAATGCAGTGTTACATGTGGGAGGTGACCTGTGCTGCCTCAGCTGCACACACCTGCCCTCGGCTCAGCTTGCACCAGTGTCCTCTGAAACAGCAAATTTGGCATTTGCCAAAGAGATGATTCGGTGCATTGTGTGTCTGATGCAGCAGGTTTATTTTCAGACACATCTATATGTTGATTTTTTTTCTGCTGTTTGAGAAGAACCATTAAAATGGGCCTCTTGCAAGAAATTGGCTCCCTGTTAACAGCAGATTTATGGCTACTGGCCATTACTGTCCTTATAGTGTATCCTGTTCAAAATTGGTACTTATGTACCAAAAAATGCTTTAAAAGCAAGTAAATTAAATACCATGTTAGTATAAATGTTAGTGAAAATATCTGATCTAAAGTTCATGAATATTCAAAAGAAGCTTCTGAGAATGTGGTCGAGGAAGGACTGGGTAATAGCTATATGTTGCCTATAATTTTTTTGAAAATACATACCTGGAACATATCAATAGTTGAATCCAGCTTGGGAGAACTTGTAAAGACATATTAGTGTATGAGAAGATACGTAAAATTTGGATTACTTACTTAAGCTGTTGTTTGTATTATTCAGGTGACACTCTTTTTACACATGAGAATTGAATTTACAGTTCTGGATTTAAACTTGTGTGGCCCAAAACAGTTCACATAAATTTTAGTTACTACAGAATAAGTAAAACCTTCCTCTAAAAATTTTGAGAGTAGGCAGTGTCCTCATCTTGCTAAAGAATTTTTCCTAAATGTAAAAAAAAAAAAAAAAAGAAAATCATAGAATCTACTTCCAGTTCCAGATACTGGGGGCTCTCCCTCAGTCCTTACATTGCTCAGTTCTGTCCCTTAGCACTTCACCAGGTGCCTGTAAGGTTTATTTGCCTGCTGGCATGTGGAGTTTCTTGTCCATGTGTCTCCTGTATGAACAATTCCTGGAGATCAAAAGCTTTTGCAGAGAACCAGCACGAACAGCTCCTTGCTCAAACACTGCCCTCAATTCTTATTCTTAATATAATTATAGCCCCAAAATTGCAAAGTAGGAGTGGGAGTTCGTACAAATATTTGTAGGACTGTGAATTGTACTGTGCCGTGGAAGGCTAGGAAAGCCTCTGAGGGGGTTTTTAACGGAAATATTTTGATTTTAGGAGCAGGTGCCTGTTCCTGTGTATCACCCCACGCCGAGCCAGACTCGCCTGGCCACGCAGCTGACGGAAGAGGAGCAGATCCGGATAGCGCAGAGGATCGGCCTCATCCAGCACCTTCCCAAAGGAGTCTATGACCCCGGCAGAGACGGCTCCGAGAAGAAGATCCGAGAGTAAGTCCCGGGCACTGAATGGAAGGGATGTGGCTCTTGCCTTGGTTTGTGATGCTGCCCTGGGAAACCTGACCTTGTCATCCTGGGTTTGCCTTATTTTCAGGGACTGTAATTTCATGTAGTTTTCTAAAAGAAAATAAAGCCCTGCAGAAGGCTGATGTGGTGAGTGGCATCCCTGCCCAGGGCAGGGGGTTGGATCTCCATGGGCTCTAAGGTCGCTTGCAACCCAAACCACTCTGTGAATCTGAGGCTCTTTCCTTTATATTACACGAGGATACCCCTCACGGTATCTACAAATACTAAAAGCATCCAGAAATAGATACTAGTGTTTTTCATTTCCAGTTTGGTAACAGCAGCTTAAATATTTTATTTTTTCCCCCTCCAGATGTGTCATTTGTATGATGGACTTTGTTTATGGGGACCCTATCCGATTTCTGCCGTGCATGCACATTTACCACCTGGACTGTATAGATGACTGGTTGATGAGATCCTTTACCTGTCCATCCTGCATGGAGCCAGTGGATGCAGCACTGCTTTCATCATATGAGACTAACTGAGCCAGGGTTTCTCTACTGAACCTTCAAGGAGACCATCCACTTCAATGGGTTTGATCCTTTTGTCATTCAGCCCAAAGAGCCAGGAATTAGGAATTAAGATCATGCACAAAGTATACATTTCCTAATAAATAAATAAAAAATATTCCTGAATGGCTGCAAATATTGGAAAACATAGTATTTTAGAGACTATAGAAAAGTAGGTTGTTATTTTTAATGTAAAGCCTTGACCCACCATTGTCTTTTAATGTTTGTTCTTACACCCATATATAGGAATTGTGTAAAGTGTTACAGCAACTGTAAATGTTTAAACTGCGTGTATCCAATTTTATTAGCAGCAAGATAAGAGTATTTTTTTCCTAAATAAAGTAACCAGTTTTGTTCTGATTCTTTTCACAAGTCCTGGCATTTGGGTCAAGGCTTTATTGAAATCTACATTTTATAACACTGGCACAAAAAAATAGTTTTAAGCTTGTTTGCACAGTTCTTTTTCTTTTTCTTTTTTTTTTTTTTTCCATTGGAGATGGAATTCATTGCCTTAGGTCTTTTTAATAGTGTATTGTTATTGTTGGGCTGGCTCTATGCTTGAAAACCAGTTTATTTATAACCTGTTAAAAGTGCTATATTTTGTTTGCAGTTAGGAATATGCAGACTTCAAAGTGATCTCCTAGCTTGTAAGCAAACTGAGATGCATTATCCCTTTTCTACAAGTGATGCAGATTATGAAGATATGACACAAGTCCTGCAGTGAAACTGTGGTTTCATGGGGTTTTTTTATAACTTCCTTCGGTTTTGATGAAATAACAGTCCTTAAACTTTAATATGTGACCTTTAACTTGATCAGATTAAAAGTGGGCCAGATGAACAATAAATAGTTAAGCTGCCATAACTGAAAAAAAACCTATTTGGAACTAATGTAGTGTTAGTATTGATCACTTATTCTACTTTTTTCTCCCTAAAAATGGTTGTCTTGGATCATAGCAAATGGATACTGCATCTCTCGTTCTTGTAGTTCTTAGGTTATCAGAAGTTAAGAATAAACATACTGTATCTCAGTCTCCTGTATTAAATGTATCTGTTGAGCCCTGCTGGCTGACACATCAGACCACCAAACAGGAATGAATGCAGAGAGGAGAAAAATAGACTTTGTTCTGCACATAAATGCAAAGTTTATATAAACACAGAGTGTCAGGGTAGCAGTGGAGGGGCAAACAGTCCTGCTATAGCCAGAATGCCACAATTCCCTGATTTCTGTAGCAAACAGTATGTGCTTGTTATGAGAGGCTCCAGCAAAGATTGTAGCTGTAAAGACTTTCTTCCACTTAGCATGATTTTTTCCTTTTTTTCTTCTCCCCCACTCCCTTAATGTACCTACTGTGACTTCTATGCATTCAGTGCCACCCTGACACAGTGAGAAGCCCTGGTCTCGTGAAATGAAACACAATCTCAAATTAACCACAGCAAACTGGGGGATGTTCTTTGATTGTGTTTCACCTATCCTTTGAGTTCCTGATACAACAAGTTGTGTTTCAAGACCCAGGTCCTTTGAGGACTTAGTGCATTTACAGCAGGGGAGAATTGTAATTCTGTGGGTTATGGATAACTGGTCAGCACAATGGAGAGTCAACATTTGTTATTCCTGCAGCTGACAGCACCCTGCTCCCTTAGAGAAGAACTCCAAGGAGCAGTCAAAAGGAACTGAAAACACTCTGCAGTTCTCAATTCACTCAAATGGCCACACATTTATCTGGACACAAGGTTTTTGCTGAATTCATACATACCTAATTACATGGATCAAAATCTGGGAAGAGAGACCTGAAGTTGTGCAATATCATTGTTCCTTCTCATCATTCCATGTGTGTTCCTTTGTGTCCTCCTTTTTGTCTGTTTGTTTCAGGGGCTGGGTTGTTTTTTTTTTTTTTTTTTGGTAAATGACAGTCCACATTAAGTATTCATTTCTTTATCTTGTTAAAACTGGCAAATGAACAATTTGAAAAAAACAGTGTTGTCATGGTGGTATTAGTCTTTATTTATTACAAGACTTGATTAAGAAAGATTTAAAAGAAGTAGGAAGTGATGGATTACTGAGCTGAATGCTTTGCTAGGCAGCTGACACCTGAGCAGCTGAACTTTTAACGCTGATACTGACTGGACTAAGGGAAGAAATTACTATTATTAAAGTACTTGTTAAATAGCAGAAAGGTGTGAAGGGCTAAAACTGGAGCTGATAACACAAGAACATTCCAAAAAAGTTCAAAGTTTAGCTTAAAGATAAATGTGTAAATATAACAAATAAATCAAAATATTTTTCAAGTTTTTAGGTACAATAGTGTTATGGGTGATTTCTAATTCAAAGAAGAATTGATCTGAATTTAATGCAAAATAATGTATAACCTGAATTTTAGCTACAATTGTGGAACCAGATCTGTGTCGTATTTCTACCATCTATAAGAGGAAGGTATATTTACCGCCTGTCTTAGAGGTGTCTAACAAATTACTTGCACTTCAAACACATTAAGACAGTCCAGCACAGCACAGCTCTTCCCAACTGGAGTCTCCTGCAGCTGAGTGAGGGGAAAGGGTTGGCTCTGGCTCACCTGGACCTGTTCACCCTTCCTTATGCCAGGGTGGGTAGGCCCATAGAAAAATGTCTGCAAAGCAGTTTGAAGGAAAAACCAACCGAAAAAGCCTCTCACAGCCACTGTGTGCAAGTACCTGAGTTTGGAGGTGCTCAAGAGCCCTCAAGAGCTGTTGCTTTAAAGCATTTTCATAGGGCCTGTGCAGTGTAATGAAAGCATTGAGTGCAGTGATGTCACTTGTAATTTAGAGCTGTAAGAGGCACAGCAGCTCTGGCACAGACCCAGGGAGGGCTGAGGGATCACCAGGCTCCATTTCAGCAGCGCGAGGGACACCGAGTGTGAAAGCCCACACGCCCCAGGTCAGTGTCACCACGTTCCTGCTGTGCCCTCCACAGCCAGAGCTGCTGCAGAAGCAGCAGGGAGGGAGGGCAGCACCTGCAGCCAGGAGGCACAGCAAGGACGTGGTTGGGCTCCACTTGCAGATTAGGGTAGGAAATGGATTTTCTCTCATACATCAGAAGGAAACTCCCACGAACCTGAGGCCAGAGATGTAGTGACAAGTAAAGAATACTCAGTTTTGTACAGACCTTTATGCTTAAAAATTCTTGCATGCTACAGGAATTACCACTTTAATCATTTTACATCTAAGGATGGTAATCCTTATTACTTGTTGCTAGTTCATTATGTAAATCTGGGGGGGAATCATACATAAACAAACAAACCCAGCCCAGAGCATTTCTTTCTGAGGAACATGAGCCACATAAGGGTTTAAAATCTCCTACGGTCTTACAGCTTCCTGGGGCTGAAAGCAATTCTGCGTTTGGAAGGCTGACAGTCTCCCTTTCCAGTGGCAGAAGGGTACATTTCTGGGCTGAGGGATTATGAAATACCTGAACTTATTTCAGTTGCCACAGTTTCAGGACATCGACATTTCCTGTCCTTGTGCAATTGTGGTAAAGATGAAAATTCTTTTGAGTCAGACTGCCAGTGAAATAAATAACAAGATGGCTGAAACCAAACATAAGGGGTCTCTCAGCAGTTAAATCCTGGATTAAATGGGCTCAGGAAAAAAGTGGATGCTGGCTGATTACAAACAGAGTTTGTTAGAGACACCACATTTTTATTAAAAACATACATTCTAGTTGACAACCTATAAAACACATGAATAAAAGCTGTTCAGAAGAACCCTTCTTGACTTAATACCCAGAATAAAAATTAGCTTCAAGGATTAACTTTTCTTTTTATATAGCATTTAACTTTGAAGAATATAATTTATGCTAACCATCCTTTGCAGATTGTCTTGCATTTAAACCTGTTCTGGGATAAGAGTTCGGGGCGTTGGAATACTTGGTATGAAATGCAAAGTTAATGCTTTGTGATAAAGAGAACAGTTTAAACATAACTCTGCTAAAGCATCTTTTTGATATAAGCAAAAGAAATAACTGTATTTTCATGCTAGCAACTGATTAATTACAACATCCACTCTGCACTGACACTCTGCTAAGTAAAAGCTGCAGAGAGGAGTTTATAATGAAGAAATCCTTTGTGCAAAGCCCTTTTTGTGTTCTCACAGCACCGAGGTATTTGCTTACTCAGCAAGAGGGCCCCAGCCACACCGAGTGTGCAGAGAGCCCCCAGCCCTCCTCTGTCCTCCCGGCTGGAAAACAAGCACCAGAAACTTCACAAACCTGCTCTTTGCAGCACCAACCCCTACAAAACATTTGTCTTCCTTTCCAAGAAGGCATTTCAAGAGCTCTGCACACAGCAGTAAATGGATTCACCACACACACCACACGTGTCCTGGCTGCCCACACCGAGCGCTTTCCCAGCCTCACTTTGCTCCCTCGCTGCACTTTTGCCAGGGTTCTCACTGCACCATGACAGACAAACTTCACCTTTTCAGCATCTTTTGCCCACGCTTCTGCCACATTAGCAGGAGCTGCCTGTGTAATCCAGGATTCCTGCTGGGGAAGCAGATTGAGGGAGACAGACAAGGCAAGAATTCAAGGTGGGAAAAGATGAATCACTCCGAAACTGTTTTCTGAGCAGGACAGAGCCATTCCAGGCACTGTCCCACAGAGGCAGAGCTCTGCTAGTCCAGAGTGAAAAGTGATGCCCTTCAAATCTAGAGCATAAAACTGCATTTTTGTGAGGTTACCCCACTGAAGGGCTCTTGCTAGATTGCTTGTTTGCCTTGGGATTTCTTCTAGAAGGCTGCAAACTGCACAGTCCTGCAGTGTGATCCTACTGCAAACCATTAGTAGAGGCCTTTAACCTCTGCATTTTCCTCAGCCATCATCAAAGCTTTCTTTTATTTTTAAAGTATCTCGCCTTTTTTAAGTCCTGAATTTAATAAATACTTCAAGCAGTTCTGGAAACTTTTCAAAAAAGCTTTGGCTCCAGAACCTGTTACCACTGTGTGTGAATATACATACATAGATGTTTTATGTATATTTAAATATGCTTTTCTTTATATATGTGTGTGTGTGACAGATCAGACAACAACAGAGCTGTAGCAAAGGCTCTATGCATGGAATTCCTGCTGTTCCTTAGAAATACCAGCATTTATTTACATCAGTGGTGAGGCCAGCCTGCATCACAGAATGGAAACCTGACTCGGGTATCCACAAGCCGTAAGAATGAAAGGCAAACCAAATTTTTCCACAATTTTATCAGTCATTGGAATAATCTCCCCAGGCAATGTTAGCTCTCCCAACACTGTACACTCCTAAGATTCAGCTGGACAGGGTGCAGGGCCACCTTGTCAAGCCTCTGCTTTTGGCAAGAAAGGTTGGAGCAGATGCTCCTTGAGATCCCTTCCAACCTGCTATTGTATCTATGACTGAAATATCAAAACTGTAACTGGCACTGATGTTTGCGTCTAAAAACCTGCAGCTGCACAACCTTAGTGGTGGTGACAGCAGTGCTGGGGACTGTGTCCAGATGAAGATGACATTGAACATGAGCCATGTAATTCTAGGATCCTCTGGAGTTAACAGCATTGCTTCACTCCCCAGAATGATTTACTGAACTCCACTGAGATACAGTTCCTATTCCACATCTGCAGAGCAGAGACAGCTGCAGGCATCTCACACCAGCACCTTCCCCAAAACATCAGGGAAAGCACCACATTCACAAAGCACCTGCTCACCCTGGGACTGCCCCTGTGACACAACTGACACCAAGCACGGCCCCGGGGCTCTGGCACTGCAGACAAACATCCCACACAGCTCCAACACCAAGGGTGATGTTCTTGCCTTTGCACCCTGCCTGCTGCAGGATGAAAGGAATGGGAGAAGAGAAAAACTGTCCAGAGTATTGCAGTTTCTGCATATCTTCTCTTCCCACCACATCAGTACATTACTTTTAGGCCACAGGCCTGAAACTGCTATTCCTATACTATGCTAGCATGAGATAAACTTTTCTTTGCCTTTTTCTTTCAATTTTAAAATTTTTAAATTGCCCATTAAAAGAGCATGAAGGGGGTTATGACTGCTCTGTTTTGTATTCTTTCTGTAAAACCGTCAAGGAGAGAGAAAGCAAGCAGACTTCACTGGAATGCATAATTCTAAATAAACATTTCGCCTATGCTTAGCCAGCAACAAAAGGAAGTAGGTCCTGCGATTTTAAAAAACCACAGAAAATAATGAAGTACAGCCCAGTTCTACAGAAGCATGGTTGAATTTGAGCAAACACTATGCAGAACTTTACCACAGTGCAATGCAGGTATTTATTAGCTCTGTTATTATTCATAAATCTCGGAGACAGGGATTGACTGGGCATGTCCCCAAAAGAAAGTACTTGTAGTTTTGGGTTTTTTTTAAGCACCTGAAGCAAACCTAGATAGCATCTTTAAAAAATCTTCTATGATGACAAATCATTCAATTAAAACACTTGCTGGTACACGCTTTGCACATAGTCTGCCACCAAAATGCATTTGCAGAACATAATGAGAAAAAAAGCAAGTTCATTTCTAGTCTGTTCAGGTTTCCCAATCTCATTCATCAGTGACGCTGCCAACCATTACCCATTTTCCTGTAGAGCAGTAAACAACATGACTCACCTCTTTATCTTCTCGTCTTCCTCCCAGAGGGGAACAGTGTTGAATGCGTTGTTTTGGTCATTTCATATACATTTGCTTTGCTGCTGTGTTTTTATGCTTGAGAAGGCAAAGTAACACATCTTGCAGGTGGAACTGGAGGCTGAGTGTTGTATTTTAACTATTGGGAGTACATTTTGCATCCTGGGACTGATCTATAGGAAAGCCTTGTCTCACACAGAGGAGCATTACTTGATGCCCCTGTTGGGCCAGAGCTGTCAGCCCGTGAGCTTTTAGTCTTGGACCCAGGCCACAGATAACTAAAAATACTAGAGTGTTCAATACAGAATTTAATGCCAAAACCAGTGTGAAATGGGAGGAAATGTTTGATATGATCCTGTTCTAGGGTACTGTATTTCATAAAATGCAATTTCCTAAGCCAAGTTTTGAGGTGCAAACAGCCCAAGCCCAGGCAGAGTGAGAAGGGGACAGTCCTTAAGCCATCCATCCCTGATGGCACGTGTGAACTGTTGCTTGCAATAGAACTGTGTGTCAGTAAGCAAAGCAGGCTCCCATGCCACAGGTGGAGTTGAACAATCTTAAGTGTGTGTTTCCAGATCACAGTAGTTCTGTATCACGTTTGTGACTTCATCAAATTCTCTTCTAACCATCCAGAAAAGCTGTGTCCATGTTCAGCTCCTGCCCAGCATCCTTCACCCAACAGAGTTTGTATCTTGTGTTACTTACAGGAGCTGGGAGCTGATGCAGTTGCACCTCATCAGACCTCAGCAGGAGCTGCTGGCTCTTCAGCCCCTCTCCTCCCTCAGTTCAGTGAGAGACCTTGCATACAGGGATTCCACATAACAGAGCTCATGATAAAAGGGATGCCCCCTTTTACTGCCTTGCCCTTCCTGCCAGCACCACTTTCAGGTGAGACCATTATCCCATGGGGCACCACAGCCACTGCTGCAGACATCCAGGAAACTGAGAACAAATTTCTACCCCTCCTTGGTTAGTGGCAGGAAAACACTTATTAGCGCTAGTTTAAAAAAAAATTCGTCAAAAAATAAATAAAGTTTGTAGGTTGTATGATAAAGGTCCTACCAAGTGCAGAAAACTTTTCTGCTGTCTGAGTTAGTAATTTTTGTCTTTGGGTAACATCTCTGGCTTTGCTGAGGGTGGGGAAGAGCTGATTGCTGCAGTTGTTGGCTAAAGCTGGTGCACAGAGCAGGTTTCTCAAGCATTGCTCAGACAGTTCAGTGTTTGAATGCAGAAGGAACTGCTCTTTCTGCAGTTGAGGTGTGGACTATATCCATCTGCAGTAGTACTTCCATTTCCTGAATCTTGGACCACGCTTCAATCTCTGATGTGCAATTCCATGACAATATCCACTGTTTTCTGCTAAGTGAACACCCTGAGGTGAGAACTCACACATTTGTGCTTCTCCTGATTCACTGCATTTGGGACTCCAGACTGATGAAGCAATTTACTGTCCTGCAGAGCTGCTCCAGGCACCACGCAGCAGCTTCCAGAGGAGCAATGGAAAAACCAGCCCAGCATCGACCTTCCAGCCCAGACTGACCCCATGGAGTTTGGATCCCTGCCATGGAGGAGCACCAAAATGAAGGAACTGATGAGCAGTGATGTTGGGCAATTCAAAATATAATACATCAAAAAACTTACACAGTGACAGTGTACCAGACCTTCCACTCATCTTCTCCTCAAGTGAATCCATACTATTACAGTCCATAAATCCTTGTTGCATAAGGAAGTTATTTCCTATGGCTTGGGAGCCAAGGAGTCAAGCATCACAGTGAACTACAAAGCACTCAGCTGAAGCTGGAGATCAGGTCCACAGTGCAACTGGTGCTGGTGTTTGACTAGAGAAGACTAGAAAAGTCTTAGGAAGGCAATGAAAACCTTAGGAAAATCTTGAGATTTTCATTGCTGCAAAGCATCAGGGAAGCTGGCTGAGTATCACACAGTACATCCTTTGTGTGATGTATCTCAGATCAGGCAAAACCGAGTTGTGGGTGAAATTTCAAAGACAAGAAATGAATCTACACTCAGAAGGATTGTTCATTTTCTACAAAGTACAATTTATGCTAATTTTCACATGGCATTGCTTGCTTAAAAGATGCTAAGGCTGCCAAAATATTTGAAAAGGACACAACTGGAAGAAGAGGCGTTATATGCATGAAGTAGAACAAGAAACTTTTTTTATTCTATACAAAGAATGACTGAATTTTTACACTGAAGTCTTGATGTGCAGCATGTAAATAGCGTAACTGTTTATACTGAATTTTATCTGAATCGAGACATTTATCTGAACTGAATTTATCTGAGAAAGTCACTTTAAAAAATGCATTCTTCATCTATCATTTTAACTCGGAAAGACTTTTATAAAGGGTATCTATTTTTAAGACAATGCAAGTTCTCATTGTTGAGGAACTGGTGATTCTGTCTCCTTGCATATTAATTTACAGTTATAAAACAATTTCATTTCCTTTGAGGAGGCAAAAGCAGAGCTATAAACTGACAATTTTCTCTTCTACTGGGAACAATCACTTTAGAAAGGATATTCACTGTGAGGTACATAGGTATGAATCTTCCTGACAAACATCTCCATTGGAGAAAAAGGTCTGTCAGAAGACCTCCCATCTCCACCCATCAGAATGGGTAATGGGGAAGAAGCTCTTTCAAAAGGGAGGTAGAAGTGTGCCCCAAAACCCCAGAGGCATACAGACATGGAGCTAGCCTGGAGGACAGCAAACACGAGTCAAAGCTGTGGTACCACTGACTTCACCAGTTTTGCAGCAAAGCAGGAATTCCATGGCAGGCAGCGTTGGAAAGCAGACCCAGCTCATTGCTCTATTCTCAAAGCCCCTTACACAGGAAATCTCCCAGAAGATCAATGAAGAGCAGAAAGATAAGGGGCTGTCCTTTGTGCTGAGGGCGCATGCTCCAGTCCCAGCTTCCTCCCAACAGGGAACATTGGCCTCTTGCAACATGAACATCTCAGCTTGGGAATCCTAAGAACAGCCATTGTAGGAAGGGATGGGCTTCACAGCAACTCCTGTATCACTCCAGCCACTGCAGGGTTGCCATTTCTTAAATGACCTTCAAGGACTTGTGCTTTAAATTTGACATAAGCTTCAGATCATGTTCATTCTGACAAAAGACATTTCCTAAGAACCTCTCATTGTTGAAGAAGAAGTGATGCAGTTTTATACTGTCACCACCTTTCCCCCTGCAATCCTCAGTAAATTAATTCAGCTGCTACAAGCAGCAGACTTGACAGGAAAACCAAACTAAAGAAAAAGTCAAGGTACTTGCATAAGGGAGACCATTCTTTTCACCAGCAGGTTTCTTACAGAAGCAAAAATGTGACTGGCAGAAGCTGGTAAAGAAAAGCTTTCTGTGCACAACTAGGAATGCCCAGGATCCAGAACTCCTCCCTGCTGTGTGGTTTTCTCACACCATTCCAACTAAGCAAGTACTGGGAAAAAGCAATGCTTCCTTCTCAACTTCTAGCAGTATGGATAAAAGCAAACATTTAGAGCTAACTGAGATTAAATCTGGGAATCTTAAAGTTTTGCTGTTTGGTTTTTTTTCAAATGTTCCCCTTTCACTAAGCAAGCTACAACATAATGTTGCGAACGCAAGAGAAAGGCACATGATTGAAAAATGGATTACTCAGATGTAAGTATTCAAAAAGCCACTGTTGGAAAAACAATATTTTTCAGGGTTATGGTTGGTTTGAGAGATTTTTTGCCGTGTTATTACACTAGATTAATGTTTTATGCATCACCTTTGAAATTTTAAGTTATTTGGTTTTTCACTGACTTGAAAGAGAAGGAAAAATAATTCTAAAGTGTCGATAATTTTCTGCACCAAAGTTTGCAACAAACAGAACATCAAAGAAGAAAAAGTTACGACACTGCTGAGGCTCCACAGTGCATTCCATTTTCTGGGGCGGATTTGGCTTGGTGCAGGGCAGCTTGAATTCTGAAATGTGTCCTTGTTTCCATGGAGTAATTCTTGTAGTTTTGTCTGAAACAAAAGAAGATCCACTCCAATGAACATATATTTTTTAAACATCTCTAAGTTATCTTTCTATTACTGTTTTAAGCAAAACAACTGTAGACAGCAAAAAAATTCTTTCTTCACAAGCTCCTTTGTTGCCTACTCTAAAATACAAGGCATGTGTTCCTGGTCAAACAATGCAGCTCTTTGTTCTTTATTTGTAGTTCTACTGTCTGGCAATTACCAGAAAAATATAGCTTAATAAGAAATTGAATCTGGTCCACTCAATCAAAATATTGAGTCCATATTAATTATCTGTAACATCCACTTAGTTTACATTCAGAAAATAGATTTTTTTTTCCTCCTCTCAGAGTATAACTGACAGATTTGAAATACAAATATTTTCAGCATTTTAACAAATCATTTTAATAAGACTCATTTCAAGAAAGTAAAGAGGAGGGGGAAAAAAGAGAAAAGAGAGAGAGAAGGGAAGCTGTCCTGATCCAGAGGAGGGAAACACCCCATCTCCATCCTATGGTTGCCAACGATGTGAATACTATGTGTAGGAGATAAAGTCAGACAATTTGCTGCTCCAGAGCTTGGAAAGACAGAGTGGGCACACACCAGATTCGATATCAGCTTTTGAGGAGCAATTCACCATCCCAGGGAAAGACTGGCCAGATTTCCACCACACACATCTAGTGCCTGGCTCCACACTGTCACCTGCCTATTGTTTCCAGTAGCTCTGTCATGCTCTAAAGAGTTACTAGAACATTCAAAGAATCTGTATTTTCATGGAAAAGCTTATATAAAAAAAAAAGAAAATTTGCCCCAGGACCATAAAGAAAGTGCATATCCTACTTAGTAGGAATTAACATGTCAGCTCCTACAGGATGGATACAGAATCCAGATACAAAAGAGGATTAGACCATGCTAATTTTCTTGTAGAAGATATTTGTCATCTTTACAGAAACATAACATTAAGTATTAAACTCTGTGTATCTTAACAGCATTTCAGTTCTAAATTCATAATTCAAACCAAGCATGGCAGCGTGGTATCTGTCTGTGGCAGTGCCAGTCTCTTGGTGAAAACAAGGAATTCCATGCCCATCCTACACCAGCTTATAATTTTATGTATGCAGCACCCAAGAGGCTGACTGAGAAACGGAGGTGGCCCGGTTCTGCTGTGTGCTGATCTGAAACCCCTTGGAGTTTTTCCTTTAAATTAAATAGATTTTGTCATGCAGAGCGTGTATTTCTCATGAGTACGCTGATATTCTTGTTTGTAGTTTACAGTCATACAAATAGAAATATTTCCATGCATGACCAAGCCAAAACTGTTTATCATCTCATCCCACTCTTTCTCCCAGAGCTGAGGATCCAAGCCAGCAGCAGTATGTGGATTTAGGTCAGGCAAATCAAGCGTCATGCACCAGCCAAGCACTTGCCTGTGCTCCTGCCAACTGCAAACAGAATTCTGCAGCCCCAACCCCACCAACACTCTGCTCTCCCTCTCATGGCTGCTGAGACATTCAGTGTTTGTAGCTGAAAGCTCATAAACCCAGAGCATTTTAATGCCACAGGTGGAAATGTAAGAGATGCACTTTTACTTATGACTGACTGCAACAAGGGGTTTTGTAATAAGATTTTTTTTTTTGCATGTCATAACAGTGTTCAAGAGTTCTTTGAGCACAGCAAGTCTGAGTAGCAGCTTTCATACACTGAGCAACAGCACATTTTTCAGAGCTGCTGTCTGCTGGTGCACCCCTTTAATCCAAACACCTTCTCCTGTGGGGACCTGAGACTGCCAGGGAAAGGTGCAATGGCCAAGCAGCAATGACAGAAGTTCCAGCTGGAATCAGCAGCTCCAAATCACTCATTTCTAGAGCTCTTCTTAAGAGAGGTCTGAACAAAGGAAATGAGGACAGAAGAGGTGTGTTTTGAGGAGCATTAAGCCAATTGAAACACTTTCCACTTGCACTTTGCTAATGTAATGCTTGCTGCTCTTAGTATCTTCCATGAGTCTACAGAGAACCAGGCTCACAAGCACAGGAGATTAAGGATTGCACTACTTTAATTTTTGTGCTGACAGGCTTTTGGCATAATCCTTGGTAGGCTTGATTTGCTACCCTGACTTGCAGAGTGGCCTGACTTGGACAAAAAACAATAGAAAAACTCTATCTGACCTCTCTGAACCAGGGGCAGGCATCAGTTTTGTGGGTGCTCACACCTGTGGCAGTGACTCTGCACATCTGGACTTGTTCAGGATCCAGGCAGAGGTGAAATACCCTTCTGCTACTGGATGCTTGAAGAGGGGGAACAGTTGTTTGGGTTGGATTCCCTCCCTCCCCATCACTGCCAAAATTTTGGCTAGGCAGAGAAGTAAAGGTTCAAACAGAGGCAAACACCGTATTTGTTAATTTTGTAACAAAGAACACACATGATCAAGCCCAATTTCCTGATAAACTTATTTTGCTAGAAAAATCAATCACGTGAAACAGTAAAAGCAGGTGTTTTAGTTGTCTTGATGCAGATGAAACAATACAAAGATACCAAGTGTAACCTGAAGCATTATCTTAAATGCATTTCATCATGGAAAGAAACAGGCACTGCTGGCCATCAAGTTAAGTAATGCTATTTTAGCCATAACACAGAGCTTTGATTTAATTTAATACATCTTTTATAAGAATAAGCAAATAGACTACAAAGATTATTACATTTTGTTACACATGGATTATTTCTTACGGAAGCCTTTGGCACTCCTATTAAGATATTTAAATTTTTTTGGCTCTTTTTGCAAGTCCCAGACTGAACAAATGTAACACCTACCACTGGAAAGGTCCAAACCAAAACTAAGGCATGCACGCTCCCATTGGAAAAATGAAATGAGTTTCCATGATATTAATGAAATGATTCTGCCTCCAGCTAACCAGTAAAACACCAAACTGACCCATCAGACACCAACACAGGCTTTTCACTTACTTTGCTTTTTCCAGAAGTTTTATTGCTTCTTCTCTTCTATCCTGGTCCAGATACAGTATTGCCAGCTCCAGCAAGGCATTTGGAATTAGATAATGGTCATATTTTATCTTCTTCTCACTGCATTGGAAAAGAAATAGCCTAAAGACCTTGAAATGATATATTGTTTCCCTCATTTAAGAGCTCCAAACACAAATAACTAGGAGATTAGCTAAGATCAGAAGGAGCAATCAATCTCTATTGCAACACTTGTCATGTTCTCTATCTGAAGCTCCCTTCTGGGTTATTAAACATGTATTTTGCATAAGCATCCTACACAATATGTATAATCTCAGGATTAGAAAATAATGCCTTTATTATCGGGGAAGTGCTAGAAAAGATGACAATATCATGAGCTCTATCCATGTGAGCTGACAAAAAGAGGTGCCATTCACCACATGATGTGCAGAAGTTCCCAGTGCAATCATGCTCCCACCTGTCTCTGCAGAGTGCATTTGGCTTTTTGGGTACAGCTTCTTCATGGCTGGGAAGAGGAAGGGGGAAAAAAAAGCTAAGTGGTATCTGAAAAATTTTGTGCACCTACGGTCCCCCAAAAAGGAGAAAATATCTCCAAAAAAATGGCAGATTTGAAATTCTTCAACACATGGCTAACGACACTGGAAATTAAAATTGAAATACCTTGAAGTAAACATTAAAGATACTGCGGTCCTCTCCCTTCCATTCATATCATGGCTGTATCTCCTCTCACTTGAAACTCAAGAGCTCTCCTACATGCCAGGTATGAAAACTTACTTTAAATAGATGTAATTAAAATGATCTTCTGCTTCTGAGATCTTGCCCAAATGCTTGAGGCACAATCCCTTTAACAGCTTTATCACGCACCGGTCATCTGCCAGTAGTTCTGTAGCTGCAGGAGGAAGTAAATGGCACATTTTAGAAAACTCCAGAACAGAAGAGACTTTCCTACCTGTAGGGAAACTTTTCAAAGGTAAGTGTGACCACAGTCCATCTACTGAAACACAGAAAAGAACTAGTTGGTGGATTTCATTTAATGCAGAGACAAACACACATCAACCTTTTCATAAATTGATCAAACTTTGTCCAAAAATTGTTGGACTCTTCTTTCCCTCCCTACTCCCACTGAAAGGCTATTCCACAGTCTTACTGCTCTGACACCTAAAAACTAATTTAAGGTGTCCATTTTGTAAATATTGAAGTCCAATTTACAGTCTCTCAACTCTTTGCCTTTATTGCCCTGTACAACTCTTCTGCTTCCTGACTTGTAGTCTCGTGGCCTATTCATGGGCAAGAATTTTGTCAATTCTCTGCCTTCATTTGGCTAAATAAAAATATGTGAAACTTTGCTACCTGTACCTCACATCTTACCATTTCTTCTTTGGAGTTTATACTTCTGAGTGCCCAGAGTCTTACCAGCCTCACCAAGTTCAAAGTCCTTACTATCAACACCCTTTCTTCATCAGAAAATTTCTGCATAGTACATTTCAAAGAAAACTTCTAGGTTTTTCATAGCCAATCCATATAGGCAGCTTACTCTTAAAGGTTTACAAGCAAAATCTTCAGCTTGGTTGCTCATTTCCAAATCATTAAATATGCCTGAAAACAGCAAGTCAATATTTGGAATAGGCAACACTTTAAATTGTTGGCATGTTTAAAATACAACCCACTTCCCAATTACATGTCCTTGTAGTGTTCTAGAAACATGAATCTGCTACAAATCCCTGCAAAATGCAGCCTTATCCACAATTTGCCAACTAAGAAAAAAAGGGAACAGGGAAATACTTTGCTTATTTAAGATGATAACACAAAATGGGTGACAAAGGTGAAATGGTCAAAGGCCTTTTTCTAAGATGTCACCTTCACTGAAAATATTTTCCCACTCTCTTTTTCAATTAATTAAAAATAGATAGTTTTAGCCAGTGTTTCAGGCAACCCTTTCAAATCTTGTGTAACTCACTGCACAGAAGTCCAAGGCCGTAGAAAAGACTGCAATGCAGTGTTTTAGCCTATATTCCTTTGTCAACAGGGGCTTGATCCTTTTGCAGGAAGGTTGCATAGAAAAGTAATGAGATCAAATATTGGTCAAGGAAAAACTTTGTGAGAAAAGCTGTGCAGACTGCTTGCACTCCCACAGGAACTGGGAAAGACTGACAAGAAATAAACACCAATTCAATTTTCTCATGGATAGCTAATTAAGAGACTGAGAGAAAATGTGGTAGCAGAGCCTGTTTCAGTTGAATCCTGTACTGTGCTCATTGACAGGAAGGCCATCCCTGGTGTCCTGGATTTCTGCAGCACACTGGTGACACCCATCAGCCCAAAGGTCACATCATAAACTGACAGCGCTTTTAAAACAAAAAACCAACTCCTCTCCTATTTATCCTTCAAAACTGAAATATCTGAGGTTAACAAAGCTTCAGGATCCAAGTAATCAAGTCAATGCCTATGCTGATTTTGATCTAGCAAAATAAACAGTCCTTTAACACGTCATAAACCATTCCTAACACACATCTGTGGATGGAAAATCACTTGCTATTATTGTAAGTTATAGCTATATTAAAAATAAAAAATATTCCTATCTGCATAAACAGTTTATAGTTTCATTATCTATGTTCCTCTTGTGATCCAATTAACTTTACTAATGAGTGTCTCTCTATTCAAAGATAACATCTTTAGCTATTGCAGTAAAATAACTGCTTAAACTCTACCACTGGTTACCTGAACTTCTTGCCAATGCTTCTTCTGCTTCATTTAAAGTCTCTAACATGCCTTCTGTTAAGTTGGGACATTTTCCAATTACAGCGTAGCCATTCCAGATATACATCATTTCCTGGGGTCAGGGAGAAGTGACAGCATCATTAATTACAGCCCTAGATAAATGTAGTTGTCAAATACTTCAGTTTATCTCTGCATGATGAAAAAGTTACAGGTTCCTTAAATAAAGTCAGTTTGTCAAAAAGTATTTTCATTGCAACTGAAAACTTGTTACACTGGTTTTCAGAACAAATTAGCCTGGAAGACACCTCAAGAGCCACTTACTGCACACAATGCAAAGGAGATTGCTTGAACAGAATGCAAACACAATCTTACTTACAGAAGAAGGCAAGCACCAACAAAAGAGACTTAAAACATTGATGGAACATGGCTAATTGTCCCTTCATTAAGGCCTCCTCTTGTTATTCAGTTCTATCCTAGCCAAGGCAGTAATACCCATAAATAACTGCAATGTACTGCTTCCACAGAAAAAGTATGAAATCTCAGAACAGCAAAACAAACCAAAAAGAAAACCAAGCCCTCTAACCTTTAAGCCAAGCTTCAAACAAGCCGACAGAATTTTAAATCTGAACTGTAAACTTCTTACATTCCTCAGGTTTGTTTGATGTTCCCAAAGAAAGTAACTTCTTCATTATTCAACTGTCCTTAGAGTAAATTTTATTAAAACTGTTGGCTGAATTCCTATTTGCTATCGGGGTTCTTAGAGTATATCACCAAATGTGTCCCTTGCTACCACCAATCACAAAGCGAAAGATGAAAATATTATATAGACTTACAACTGGCCTTCATGACATGTTATTTAATCATAAAATCACAGAATATCTTCAGTTGGAAGGGACCCACCAGGATCATTGAGTCCAGCTCCTGGTCCTGCCCATGAGCACCCCAAGAATCCCACTCTGTGCCTGAGAGTGTTGTCTAAACACTTCTTGAACTCTGTCAGGCTGGTGCTGTGACTGTTCCCCGGGGAGCCTGTTCGGTGCCCAACCACCCTCTGGGTGAAGAACTTTTACCTAATACCCAACCTAAACCTTCCCTGACACAGCTTCATGTCATTCCCTCAGGTCCTGTCACTGATCATCGGAGAGAAGAGGTCAGTGTCTGATGTATTTATTCTATTTATGTGACCTTGTCTGCATGTGATAATTTAAAGCATTTGGATAAAATTTTTATATAGAATAACTGAATTGTGGAACTAGGGCACAAAAAGCTGTCAGGCTAGAATAGCTGAAGCAGCATGTTAAGCCCAGTCACTGTTGCTTTCACCATCTGGTCTCTGTTGATTGGAAAACCTGTGCTGAGCTTACTGTACCTAGTGCAGATTCATTAACATGGTTTTCAAACAGAAGTATTCAAACCACATTTATTCAAAGCTAAATCTCTGAGCTAAGACTTACTTGAGGACTCACTCTTTCCAGCAAGTCTCCTGATAATGAAAAGAAAAATCCTCGAGATGAGATTCTGCCCCCAATCCCACATCCATAAAGTGCTTTTATCTGTTCAGCTGCGGCATCTGCTGCCTTGGAAATGCAACTGCACAGCAGCCAAGGACACGGTGCCCAGCTGGAGAGCTCCTGGTACAGAAACCTGGTCTGTCAAAACCCCATGAGGATAGCCCAGCCAAACCCCAGGTGTGTACACTCCTTCCTCTCTGAAACCTGAAAGGCTCATCAAAGTAACCTAATTTTTTTTCTCACTTCAGTCTTATTAGTGGAACGTGGCCCCTGGTGAACACCCACGCTGTGCTGTAACAACTATTTCTTCAAGAGGCACAGTGTCACATACCACTGGTGGGCTGGGGAGTGGTCTCCAAGGGGCTCTCCTTGTTCTGGCATTTTCTTACAGAGTATTTACTAATTATCCATCTCTTTCTTAAAAACACAGCAGCTCAAAGCACTGCAAGTGTTAACACCACTGCACTCGGCAAATCCCTGGACTCAAAACCCTTTAATGTAATTTTTTACGTGTTCTTTGTAGACAGATTTTTGTAAGTGCACCATGAATGGCTGCCTCATGCAGCTGGCCAGAGGGAACAGGCCAGCATTACAGGGGAAAAAAAATTAAACAAAAAACCCCAACAGTCACAGTAGTTTTCTGGAGTGGCCAAAGGAGTCGGTTGTTTCATCCCAGCACCCATGAGCTGCTCTGGAGAGCAACAAACTGCAAACATTCAGGGGCACATTAAACAGCTCCTTACATGCAGTCCCCAATCCTTCCATTGTTTCCTTGACACCACCCCTCCTTGTACCTTAAAGTCCTCTGTTAGCAAGTGACACGACAGAAGAGACCCAGGGCAAAGTTCCTCCAAAGGGAACCAAAAGAAAGCTGTTGGGAGCACGCTACTCTATAGCTGGAATAATGAGTTACACATGCAACACATTTACGTGTCACAAACAACTGGCTGAGTTCCCTGTGGCTGGTGCATGCCCCAGTTTTACAGCATTCCTCGCATTCATTTGGCTTTGCTTTGGGAACATTCCAGTCTCCTGCAGAGGTTTTACCTTAGAAACACGGAAAGATGTTTTATTCCAATTATCTCTGGTTTATTTCTCTAAATTACAAAAGTGTTGAAAAGGGGGTGGGTGTGGATATTTGTAACTTACCAAAGGTGGGACAGGCAAAGGAACGGGGTTTGAAGAAAGATACCGTCGTGCTTTCCGAATTGCAAACTTTTCTGTGGGCAGAGATTTCCCTGCAATTTTCAGTTTCAGACTGGGAACAATTCTGAAAGTTTAAAGGAAAACGTAAGGAATTTTACCCCCATGAACCTCTGGGATGAAGACATTCAAACTTAAAAAAAAAAAGTCAAAATAAGGAGAACTTAAAAAAGCTGTTACACGCTGGGCTATTGCTACCTTGGGGAAGCTGAGCCATACATACTCACAAAAGCTGTCTTTATGCAGGGCACGTTTATCTCTAGGCTTCCTCTTTAATCAAGCAGGAGGAGAGGGACTCTTCCCCACTGAAAGATTAAATTAGATGATGCACCTGACTTATAAAGGGCTCATCTCTCTTCACAGACTAAGAAAGAGGCAAACTAGCTTTTGTCTTCCTGTTCTCCCAAAGACTAAAACTATTCACTTCATAATGGATTCCAAATTCCGTGAAATCTGTTTATAATGATTACAAAAGACAAAGAAAACTTAAAAAGTATAATGTAATCACGTCCAAAAAAAATTAGATTTCATATAAAAATTGTAAAACCTAAAGTAACCAAATTTTCTTTGCCCCAGCAAGCTTAAACATTACATTAACACAGTGAAGTTATCTCACTTTTTTATAATTTATAATGCATAGATTCACTTGCACATTTAATTATTTCTTACTTCTCTGAGACTCAGAACCCGAGAATCAAGTTGTGCTGATGTTCCCGCTAAGGAAGAACACATCTTGCAGCACAATCCATTGAAAGCTTTCACATCTTACATTCCATTTTGATTAAAGGAAGCAACTGAAAAAGAATGTATTGCATGGAACAGCAGCAGCCACTGTACGGCCAGGAGAAATCTGCTGTCTGAATTCAGGGTCCACTTTCACCTAAAGGATGTTTAACTCTGCAATTTCTTACCAATCCAGCCCTATTTGCACAGATCTTCGAATCTGCATGATGAATAATTTTGCCTCTCTTCCCCCAACACTGAGACGTGAAAAGATAGTAAACTGTTGTAACTGTGAGTTTGCAAATTTTACCTAAATAATTCAGCTTCGCTGTCTCCAAAAGGACTGCAGTCATCTGGTCCAAACATACTGAGATAAGCAGCTTTCATGTAAATGTAAGTAGCCTGCAAATGAAATAAGAATATCAATACAGAAAAATGAATTTACAGCATCACCTTTACTCATATAAAGCACAAAACAGCAACACAAAGGGAAGAAGTTTCTGCTTTTGCTCACAGTCTTACAAAAATTTAAGTAAGAGATAAGTATTTTGGAAAGTGAGTATAGAATACTGGTTTTAAATCATCTTTGTCTTCGTTTAGTACATATCAGCTTATAGTTTGTGTCCAAATTGCAAGAACAAATCTCATGGTTGTGTAAAGTAAGTTTTTAATACTCTCAGGAACACATGCTAGAAAACCTAAGATAAGGTCATGCCCAGAGGAAAAAACTGATATTATACAGTCTCTGTGTCCCATCACGACTTAGTAACATATCCCAAATAGCAGGTTCTAGAAAACAATCACTCCCTGGAGTTCAGGAGAGAAGACTTTGGCCTCCTCAGGGATCTGTGTGGTAGAGCACCATGAGATAAAGCCCTGGAGGGAAGAGGGGCCCATGAAATCTGGTTAATATTCAAGGATCACCTCCTGAAGCCCAGGAGCAATGCATTCCAAAAAAAGAGGAAGTCAGGCAAAAACTCCTGGAGGGCCATGTGGATGAAAAAGGAGATCCTGGACAAACCCAAGACATGAAAAGGAAACCTACAGAGGGTGAAGGGAAGGACAGGTAGCTTGAGAGGAATACAGAGAAATTGTCTGAGCAGCCAGGGACCAGGTTAGGAAAGCTAAAGCCCTGATGTCTGGCCAGGGATGGCAAGAGCAGTAAGGAAACACTCCATAGGTATTTTGGTGATAAAAGGAAGATGAGAGAAAATGTGGGCCCTCTCTGGAAGAAAACAGGAGACTGGGTTACCCAGAATCTGGAGAAGGCTGAGGCACTCAGAGTTTTCTCCTCAATCTTCACTATCAAGTGCCCCAGCCTCCCTGCCCAAGTCACAGAAGCCAAAGGCAGAGAATGTGAGATGAACTGCCCGGTGCAGAAGTTTGGGTTCAAGACCATCTAATGAACCTGAAGGTGCACAAGTTCATGGACCCGAAGGAAAACAGTGAATGAAGTTGCTAAGCCACTGCCCATCATATCTGAGAAATCAGAAGTCAGACCAGGGAAATTCCCACTGACTGGAATAGGGAAAACATAACCTGCCTTTTTAAGAAGGCAAAAAGGGAAGAAAAAGGGAGGAAAGCTACCAGGGTTCTGGATTGAAGAGGTTCTCCCTTCCAGGTGCATGGGGCTGGGCACCACTTCTAATTGTATTTATTACCCTGGAGGCACCACTGTGGCTAACCTCACTCATCACCAGAAGAGCTTTTATCCATAGCATAATGAAAGAAATGGCAACTTGCACCATTATTTGCAACATTTGATGACACAACCAGTCAATACACAGCATCTTTAACAAGCTGCTCTTCATCTACCAGATGGGCCTGAAAGATTTCTGCTTGCCCACCAAGATTCAGATTTGAATGCTTGCAATTCACATTGTTCTGTAGCAGCCACAGCAGGCCAGGTTTATACTGCCTTATAGGCTGTACCTTCAAAGCTACAAAAAGTCAACTCCATTTGATTGAAAGTTAATAGATACCCCAGGGCCTCCTGCCCTCCTGTTCTGCTGAACTTACCTTTGACCAAGTGTTTTCTTTGCTCAGCAGGTCTGCGTAGAAAAAAGCCATCTTCCACTGGCGCTTGTAGGTGAAGCACCACATCAGCTCCCAGTAGCACATGTGATGGAACTGCTTCCAGTACTGCTGAGCTTCGCAGCACTCCTCGTACCTATTGACTGCCTGCACACAGAGATTTCCAAACACTGCCTCAGTCATGTGTAAATGCACAGACAGTGGGGCTGTAACACACACCAGGGCTGCAGGATCTGCCTGCACGGCCCCTGCAACTTCCAAGTTATTGACAGCCCAGTGTTTCCCAAAATCACATCTGTTGGCTTCACACAGGAGGTTCTTGGCTACACAGTCATCCTGGTGTTAGCAAGTTCACCAGGCCACAGAGCTCCTCATTCCTGAAAGTTGTGTTCTAAGCATAATCAAAATGAGTATTTGTGTCTAGGGAAATTAGGAAACTGAAGGCAGAGGACAGATGCTCAGCTGACATTTATTGCTGCACTTCCACAGATTTCAAGGGAGATACTGCCCTGCACACCAGCTGATACTCTGTCTCAGAGTATTTTGGACATGCATCCTTAATAATTTTTAAAGTCTTTTATGACTCTCTACTCATATTGAAGGCAAAGGATTATCACTGGGTCTCATTAAAGACACCATTTGCTTCAGGATAGGAAAAACAATGAGAAAACTGTGTCATTAATACTGGTGGACTATATTATCACCAGAAATTGAGAGGGGTAGCAAAATGAGCTGGAGAAACAAGTTAGTCAAAATAGTTTAAAAAATTCCTATTTTTAATTCAATAAACTACAAATTACATATAGGCCAAATCCAGACAAAGCATTAGCCAAAAAGGAAATATCATTCCTGGAGGAATTTTCCCAAAGCTTTTGAAATTTACTTTTTCAAGAGCAAAATGATTACTTACCGCATCAATATTACCCTTTAGTGTTTCTATCCTGCCTGCAAAAAACAGGAATATGGCTCCCTGTAATAAATAATAATAAAAATACAAGTATTCTATAACAGTTTTCAATCTGACCATACAGTCTAGACTTTTTTTTTTTTTTTTGGCAAGAAAACATTAAATGATCACACAAAATAAGCTATGATTCATTTTACCTTTGGATAGCGTGCCAAGTAAGGCTTAAGCAGTCTTTCTGCCTCCTCAACATTTCCTTTTCCTGTCCCTAGAATGTGTAAAAATGCAAGTGATAAAAACAGTTAGAAAACAAAGGAAAAAAAAAAGTAGAAACACAAGGTACTAATTATCCATCCTCAATTGGCCAATATGTTGGCTCCTCTCTCCACTAAGTAAGGCATAAATACAGGTTGGTGCTGCACTAAGGCAGCAGCAGGAAGCCCTGACAACATTGTGCTTCCTGACTTGAAAACTCAGGCACAAACACATTTTGTAGAATGATTTAGCAGGAGATTAAACAGAAGTAAATGTTAGTGGGAAGCTGTCACCTCCCCAAAAAAGCCCAACATCAACAAAGCATTTTTCACTTATAACCATTATTTTAACCTCCCCAGTACTGCACCTGGCTAAAACAGATTTAGTTCTCACAACTTTCTTGGCCATCCCCATTGTCCCCCTTCTTATGTGTTAAACAAACCTCCATCTTGATTATTAAAACACACTCTCCAGTTATGATCACTACTGTAAAACGACCCACAAACAAGTTACATTCAATCTGGTTACGAACAAACAATTCACCAACAAATAGGTGATGGAATCATATTTTTCCCCTTTGTGTCCCACAAGAACTAACCAAATCCAAGAGTTATTATAAACAATCTTACCTAACACAAAGGTCATGAAAGTATGATAGCAAAGCAACAGCATGGTACACAGCACCGACCTAAAGCTGTATGATGATGCTCCTTCTTGAAGCTGCAGCAGACCATGCTCCTGTGCAAACAGAGGGAGGGGTTCAAGGTGTTGGAAAAGAACCAGGGCTGTGTTTTGCTGGCTTAACTCCTGCAGTGTCAGCTACAGATTGTTCACTCACCAAATTCCCCAAAAGGCAGACAAATTCCCCAAAAGGCACTGATTGCTTACACAGCAATCAAAGATAAAAATATATATATTAATCAAATAGTTTTTCGTGGAGTTAGGGCTTAGCCTGGAAAACACCTGGTGATAGAGCAGCAAATTGGGATGTATTACATGATTAACATAAGAAAACGAGAGACAGCTTATCACCGTGATCCAAATGCTGCTAAACAGCGTTCCAGAAACAAAACACAGAGCTCTGAAAAGCAAGACAAAACCCACACATCACCATTGTACAGTGTATCCTTGTTTGCTGTGGTTCACTGGACAGAAGAGTTAAAGGTATCAAGAAAATAAAATCTGCAACGAGCAGAGCAAAAGATGTCAGGGCAAAAAGACATTTTCAAGTATGCCAAGAACAAAAGGAGCTTTGCAATGATGTTGGCCCACTACCACCAGTGGAAAAACATGATGAAAAGAAGAGTATTTCTGTTCCCTTTGGGAAGAACTAAAGCAATCAAGTATAACACTGTGTTCATATTCAATGACAGCATGATGGATAACCAACTTTAAGGATTCAAGTTCCTGAGGCAAGAGCATTTATCAGCCCATTCTAAGACTAGTTCCATGATATCAACAGCAAGAATATAAATACGCAAATGTATCAAACAAGAGATCTGCCTACTTGCAAATATGCACAGTAAGACATCCACTGAGTGCTGGGGCAGAATCTGTTTAAAAGTTACTCCACCTCTGCACCGGAAAGTCACTGGAACACGATGTATGTGACTACAGGGACACCCTTTCAAACCAGCTACACTATAAATAGGAACCCTGAGGGATGTCTATCAGAGGCACCAGGAAAGGTATCGGGGAGAGCCCTCAGAGTGTGATCCCAACACAGATTTACGTATTTTGTGTGTCCTTGTTGACTGAGGGGTGTTACACCACTACGCCTTTATTGCTTACTGTGTAAGCACTGAAGCCTGTAATCATATTCTCGTTTTCCTCAGATGTCTATTTTTCACTTAACTAGCGCAGTTAATTGTTTTCACATAAATATGAGGGGGGTGATTTTGCTTCTCTTTGTTTTTATTTTTAAAACTCAATGTATTACATTAGTTACCGCTACAAGGAAAAATATTACTCATATTTGCAGACCAATTATTATAACATCCAGCTGGGACAAAATAATGAAAATACTGACTTGCATGTCACTATAGAAGAAATTAAAAGACAGTAAAATCATTACTGAAAATCAGTGACTTAATGGAAATCAAGTACTTAGCAAAATAAAACCAGCTTCATTTTCTGCTGAGAGCAAAAGTTTGATTGATACAAATAAGTAGCAAAATATGATATAGTCAGCTTCTTCAAACTGTCCAGATGAATCTCACAAATATTTGGATTTTTAAAAAGTAGCATTTCAAGGTAGAAATAATACAAACATCCTGTGGAATGAGTTTTGGCAAAAAAAAATTCCAAAGTATATTTCCAAAGTATGTTTTTTGAAGTGAAAAATCTTCAGGCTTGATATTTCACTGAGCTCTTACTGACTCTAGGCCTTTCAGCATTTAGTATCTTCCATACAATATAAAAATATATATAAAATGAATGTGAATAGCACTAAGAATGATTCAAACAGACTTTTGTCGTATAAAATAATGTAACCCTTTGTCAAGTTGATCTCAATTCTGTTTTAGTCTCAAAAGTATATTTTATATACTGTATATACTGTACATTTTATAAAGCCAAACACAAAGTTATAATCTGTATGGACAAGGAATGAACCCACACCCACCTTACACAGGACTGCATCCTGGATAGCAGTAACTGGATTAAGAATATTGCTCATTCATCAGAAGAGGGCTGCAAATCTGACACCCTCAATTCTAAATTCTCGAACTGAGTAGTTACACAGGCATGGGAAGCTCACTGAGCAAGTTAGTTCACTCTGTGGAATGTCCATAAGCCTATCTAGTCCAGCAGAGGTATTAGAGTGTTTACTTTTCATTTTGCCACCTGAATATCCCAAATTTTCTATATTAAAGTAATAACAATCAGTAGACAGAGCCTAAATTAAGAAATCCAGAAGTAGTTATTAGTATTACAACACTTGCTTGTAGAAAACACTGCAGCAAAACTTCTCCTCAAAAAAACCTCTTGCAAACTGCTTCTCTTACAATGGGATACCCAGAAAATAGGAATATGAAGGGTGCCACTGGGAATCATGTTTTACATCTCACACTCCCTAGCTGGCCTCCCGAGGCTCCCTCTGTGCCTGGCAAGGCAGAGGTGCTCCTCCAAGGAACAATTTGGCACAGCAGCCTGGGTCAGGCATGTGAATCAACTTTTCAAGCACCACCCTTTCTCCACAGGGAGCCTACAGGGATTAGCCAACAAACCCCATCAACCAAGGGAGTGCCAGGAGCTGAGCAATGTAATGCCCACTGGGATCAGAGTGAGGATCTCAGAACCAAATCACAAGCAGCTACTTGAGCCTAAGGAGTAACTCTGCAAACAAACTGCGCTCACTTAGGGACTGGCACCAGTGAGTAAATCATATTTAATTGTCAGGACACACCTTCTAACCATAAATAACCCATAACTATCTCCCACACCTATGCCATAAGTGATACAAGCAATCCCAGAACACCAGGAAGGAGCTTCCAAGCAAAGTCTATTACAGAGCATATTGCGACAATATAAAACAGATGTCAAGGCAATAAGTATTTGTAGTTTTTCCAGAATGACATTTTTGTAATTTCCCTAAATTGACACTAACACAATTCAGTTTTATTTTCACACAAAACATAAGCTACTCTGAAGGAAATAAGGTAGAACACAAATTAGGGAGCAATGACACTTCCTAGAAACAGACATGATCCAGTGTGGTAACTCTCAGCGTTCTGTGCAAGTTCCTCATGACATCCCACAATCTAATTCCCAAGACTATCACTACATTATATTACATCAGTATCTCATTGATTCAGTTCTTGTCCCAAGACATCCAATGCTCTGTCATTCAGGACTCGCCACATGAGCAGTGGGGATTCCCACAGCAGTTGCAGGACAAACAAGGACAATGCTCAAAATCATTATCAGACAACACTGAGACTGGTTCATGTTTATTTCAGCTGTTGTTGACTAAAATCCATCAACTTTCCTGAAGCAAAAGCTCTTGGATGTTATTTTTAAACCATTCTTTTCATTAGGGATCTTTACAATGAAAGCAAAGCAAGGTCGTTGTTCATGTCCCATGGCCTGATCACATTGCTGCAGGTTTAGCAGGGAGGATGGATATTACTAACAGTTTTACAAAGAACTGACTAGTTAAGCTGATAGACAGGGCACTTGAATGTATCCCATGAAATAGTATTACATTTAAACTTCATTTAAAATTTTAAGAGACTAAAATGCAATTCAAAAGAGATACTTAGTGAGAAACTGGAATTCAATTAATTAGAAATTGACACATCAATAATATTCTTCATCTCGGCTGCTTTGGGAAAAATGTCTTCCCACATAAAAAAGTATAATTTGAAAGAAATTGGTTCTATCTGACAGTTTTCCTGCCTTCTCCTGAAATCATGCTGTCATCTGACCCCCTGACAAATTGCACCTAATGTCAAACTGTTCTACAGTTTAGCAGCACAGCATTTGTAATCATCTATAAAATAAGCACAAGAGTAAATATTAGCCTGAGACCCGGCAGAGGAGCCAGTGAGGAGGGTTCAGGCTTCCAGGGAGACAGTGCAAGGAGTCTCTTGCTCTCACGTCACAGGTTAGTCATGGTTAAACACCCGGGTGCAGATGGTACACACACTCCACCTACTGCCCAGTGAGGCTGCTGTGCTCCCCTGCACAGAGTGCCTGACAGACACCTCTGCCCACAAAGCACTTCTTATAAAACTGAGCAAAACTGCACTGAACTTCACTGCCCAAATGCGGGCCCTGTGCTACTAAACACAAATAAGCCCGTGCTTTGACTAATAATGCAAGGGAAAGGAGCTTAAACAGTGCAAAGGGCACAGCTGGAACATCTTGGACTGGAAGGGAACAAGCATGGCCTCAGGCTACTTTCATATTTGCTTGATCTTATCCCACCTAGTATTTTGAGACCAGACTGCTGTTAAGTTGATCACGATGTCCACAGTGCCCGCAAATGGCTTAGGAAGTAATGGAGCTTTGGGCATGTCCCCATTTGCTGTTCCACATGACACGACTCTGAGACAAGGAGAGTCCCCAGGGGCAAACCTGCTGGCTTCAAGGCAGGTTGGTATCGTGGAAGATCACACAATGCAATTTTATATCCACTTTTAATAAACACGTGACTCACACCAAAATCAAGCTGTCCTGAAGTGCACTGTAGCTCTCCCAGGTAATCTGCAAACAGCTCAAGGCACCAACCACGACTCTGCTGCATAACTTGATGATCAAAGTGAGCATTTAAAGGCAAAGACTGCAGCATCAAACACAGGTGTGTGAAAAATTCCTTTCTTCTGGATAAGTGCAGCACATGACACACAAACTTTCCTCTCCTCCTCTGTCCCTGTTCCTTTCACCTTCTAGATTCTTGTCTACTGTCGCGTTGCAAGCTTTGGAAAACCATCACTGGAAAGGATGGCACACGCAATTGCAATTTTGCTTTTGGCTTTACGCACCTGACTCACAAATATTAAATGCAAAAAGACTTTTTTAGGATGTTAAAATAAATGGCTGTCAATGAACTTTGATCAACATGTTTAAAATACTCCTTTGTATGGTGTGCAAACAACAGGGTTTTGCTCAAATTTATGGTAATCTAGGTCATTCTTCAGTGAGTTATTAAGGAACTGTAATAGAAGCTGACTCATCAACACAAATATCAGCCCACTCACAGCCATGCAAGAAATCCCAGGGCCAAAAGAAACTCAGTTAGAGGGACAATTTCCATCTGCAGTAGTAAGATGAGTGTTCACCAAAGTATTCTCAGAACTCTGCTGGTACGTGAATTACCTTTACATTTCTAAGAGAATGTTTTCTTTAGATGCTCTGTTGTTGAAACTGACAGGTAGAACTATTTGATTTTTGTCTTTATTGCTTGTGAAATAGCTCCTGGTCAGCTCCTGGAAATTTCTAAATTGTAATCTACACTCTGCTCCTTGCTTTTAAATAAGACATTTTATTTTCAGATATAAGATCCTTCCTGCAAACCAATAAAATGGTGATGACAGTCATTCACCTGCCATGTAAGGCTTCAGCTCTGGTAAAAGGCACTTTTGTCCTTAAAACTTGTTTTGTAAATAGAAAGCATTATAAAAGAGTTCAAACCTAACTTGTTTACATGGCTTTTGTTGTGCTTGCATCAGACATTGACCTTACCCAGCATTTATGAAAAATGTGACTAGTGGTTTAGGTTAAAGGGATCATGTTCTGCATCACGTTTCCTTAACCCAGGAGCCCTGCTTTGAGGGAATCTCATATTCTGCTCAAGTACAAGGCATCAAGGCCAAGATACTCCCATCAGTTCAGTATTCTTTTGAAATAACAAATCCACAAAGCAGTAGCACAGCTCTTTCTCATCATGTGAGTTTTCTGGTGCTCCATTACTAAACTTCTTTTCTTAAACATCTTGCTCAAACAAGTTGGTCAGACTAGTTACTCTACAGGCAGAAAAGCACTTACTCCCTTAGGTAGGAGAATTTAGGTGCCACACTCAAATTTCCAGTTGCTATTAAAGCAGAAATGAAATAGGTTATTTTTTTTTCCCTGTCATGCAAGAACCTGTCAGGGACATTCAGACTCCATAATGACAGTAACTACCGAGTAAGCTATATAATATACTAAAGGCTAGGAATATACTTTTCACTACAGATTTCTGAGCACAAGCCTACATCAAAAGACCAGTAACTAAAAACCTAAATAAGCTGACATCCCTGTATTAGCCATTGCCTTTACCATGTTTCACAAGTGTTACATCACTGAACAATGGTAGGACAACGTTTGAATTGCAATAGTTCAGACAAAAACATAAAGTAAAACTGAGCTGCAGGAAAGCATCAGTGCCACAGTGCACATGTGTGATACCAGAGGGTTACAGCTAATGTGAGGAAGAAGAGAGAAACTCCCATCTCCACTTTTTTAATTTAAGAGTGAGGGGAATGTAGCAATAATATTTAGTTCACATTTACCTTATTCCCAGAAAATCCAACAAACTCCAGTAATCTCAGAATCCGTGCAGGAAACATGGACAAAGTCTACAGAGAAAAATGCAAGAGTTATGCAGTAACAGACTTTCTGCCTTTCAGCTACCCATTGCCTCCTGCAATTTTTTCCAAACACAAGAGATATTTATTAAAATTACTAAAAACATCTCTATATGACAATTTTCAGGGTAAATGTCTACACCTGCTATATTTTACATACAATTTAAACAGAAATACCTGTTTAATACAGCACCCTGTGTCTCCAGGATGCCCTATGCAGAAATATATTTACACAGCACCTGCTTAGCAACTCCAGTACTTCTTAGACATTTCAGAAGTGCTGGGTTCATACCACACAGTCCATATTTGTTCTTTGTGCAGTAAATCTAATATTTGGGCGTGTGCCAGACTCATGCAAAGCAATGCAAGCAAGAGGAAGCTCCGGGCACTTTCTGCAGCCCATCCCCTGAACAACCACGTCACCCCTCGCCACGTCTGGGTCAGTGCCCCAGCAGGAATCATCCTGCACCATTTGCCCATCTGCTTTTTGGCCAGAACACAAGCAACAACAGCCAACAACAATAGCTGGAGCAGCACCTCAAGCTTCATTCATGTACCCCAACCCTCCAAATGCCCTGCTAACAGCCTAGATCCTGCTAGTCGTCCAAGTGTCAGGTAAACAGTAAGTGGAATTTGACAGGTACAGGAAAGTGGTGCTCCTGCACAAGGCTTCTCCTGGCCCTCACCCCACGTTGTGGGCAGCAATGTCTTTATTTCTAAAGTGTGTTATTATCTGACGCTCTCAGACCAGGCACTGGGATCCTGCACTGTCAGAGCACACCTAATTTTAACCACATGATCAGTATGATGCCAGGTGGAACTTCTCAGGAATTCAAGTTAGGGTCATTTTCAGGAGGTAGCAGGACTTCAGCTCAGGATAAGAACTGCTGGTACATACCAGGTTAAATGCTCCAACTCCGAGTTTTACACCTCCCTCAAAATGAAGATGGTTTTCTCCTTTGACATAATGTGGGGACTGTATGAGACTGTCCAACTCCCTGGAAATGTGCAAGATTCTGTTACAGTGTCAATAAATAATATGATTAATTACACTTCAGTAAGAAAGTAACCCAATTATCTTGAACTACGGAGTGATTCATGAAAAGGTCAATTTGTCTTCTCACCCGAGTGAATAACATCTAAAACATTTTGTTGGATTTATCAACAAATCATTTCTGTCACATTACTATCAATTACAAAACATGGAATCCTGGAGAGGAAATCCTGTCAAGCAGATACAGTCGATATTCAACCAAATTTTGGCCTGAAAATGTTTCAAGGATGGCTGTTGGGAGCATCACCAAACTTTGCTACTACAAAGAGATGATGGGGCAATGCATGAGACTTAAATTTAAATTAGCAAATTTGACTTGAGTTTCAGTAATCCCTGGATTAAGTGCATATTCAAAAGAATGTTTTGGTTTATATAGGAAAAGAAAATTTTAACACATATTTTAAAATAGGCAGATGTATCAGAAATTACTTTCACTCATTTTTCTAACTTTTATAGGTCTCAGTTTTGTAGTGTCCCTTTATTTCCCATGCAATCCAGCTCAGCTGGGAATCAATTTGCCTCCAATTTTTCTATAGCTATGTGGTTTTTACACTACTGTTTTAGTTTATTTTGTTAATTATTAGGAGAGGAAAAACACTGTTCTAATGGAAGCATATATTTGTGTTCAAGCTGTCATATTTTCATTGATGGTTGTTGCCAACCAACTCAGCACTATTCCCTGTAAATGCAGTCTTTACAATGGACCTGCATTTAGAGTCACCTCCAACACACACAAACATGGACACTCATCTCTCTCCCTTCCAGTGGACTCCTGGAGAACCTGGACTTGATGCTGTTTTGTGTCTGCTGGACACATGACATTTTGTGCCCATTCTGAATCAAAAATTAAAATTCTAAAATAAATAAAATACGATGCACATTTAGCCTTCACTTTTTACTGTGCTTCAGCTACTGGTTTTAAATGTTCCAAAAAGCTGCAGCTGGAACTATAAAGAAATGTCATTTCATCATGCCTAAAGCCTACAAGAGCTGCAAATTGTGCTATGCAGACACAATGAACAGTACCTCATTTAGAACAGTTATTTTTTGACATAATTTCAAGGATATAGTACTCAAAGTAGGCTAACCTTGGGAATTAACAGAGTAAGGGTCCACTATCTCCACAATCCAAATCAACCATAATGTTAATGTCCTTTGTTATGAAAAGGAAGAATCTATGTGGGCTGAGAAAATCTATAGACATGAGGCCTGTAATAAAGACTCAATAAATACAACTGTAATGAATTTGTGAACTGGATAACTTCACCAGCAGCACTTTTTACTGAGAGAGTGCACTTAATCACATCATTACTCTGACTCACCTGTAGGTTTGGTAACTGTTTCGGACTTTGATGCCTCCTTTTATGAAGCTGACCATATTCTCATCCTGTTGGAATGGAAACACATTAGCAATATGAATTTGTAAGCATTATAAAGGGCTTTTGTCTTCTTAAGATGAACACACACCTGGAACATAACCAGCATGACACAGACAATACAAGCCTCTAAGACACAATACATGGATTTGGGATTTCCTTTCTATATTAAAATATTTTTTACTCTGTTCAGACACAGGCACTTTATTTTAATGCTTTCTGTGATCAGTTTAGCCCTTGTCACCTTTGGACCATCTGAATCTGCATTAATGAAGACAGGGACTCAGCTAATAGATGTCACCTAAGGTACATGCACTTGTGGCTCTTTCAAAAAACAGCTTTCTCTCATTTGTCCTTGAGTGTAGTAAAGATGTAGCTGGTGCTGAGCCAGGAAATGTTCACAAGTAACTCCTGTCCACAGGAGTCTACAGAACATAGTTTCATATCTTCAGAGGGAAGCAGGGTCAGTAAAATTATGCAGGATTCGCTCTTTCTAGTTTGAATATTTATATATATAAATGAGATCCACACTAGTAAGATAACATGTTACACTATAAGCTAAAACAAACTGAGAAATTACAGCCAAGTATCTGGGGGACCATTAGTTAGAGGCTCCTTAGTTTCATACTTTTTTGGTGGCAGTTTCTTGCCTCACTTATCATATGTAATCTGTCATTCTGGTTTGTTTTGATATCTGCTGTTACTTTAAGAGTCTATGTGTGTTTTAACAGAAGATACCATCACAGAAAAATCATAAGAGGGCATTGTGGAGAAAATAGCATGGATGGGATGAATGAATTAGATGTACTAACTAAGTACAGCGTATTGGGGGGTGCAGCACACCCAGCCACATGTAAAGGTGCAGTTATATTTTCCTTTGAATGGAAAGCGGAACAAGGAAGGAAGATGGTTTTAAAATGTTTACACTCAGAACAATACCAACAACAGGGATAGCCAATGTGAGAATTTTTCAGCCCTTGAAAAATGCTGAGAATATATTCTATGCATTTTCAACCGGACTTGGTCATTTTTACTAAGCATCAAAACTAACTCACTCCAGTAGCAGTTCGAACCAAGTGCCTGTTTAATTTTCAAAACTAGTTCATGTGTTCATGAAAAATTAAATGCAGAACAGAAGAGGAAGCAAACAGATCTTTGCAGAAGAGGACAAGAAATTATTTTCTTACTGTTAAATCTCTCATTTGTCTATAAACATTTTCATAAACAGATACATGTGAAAATAGTGCTTAAAACCAAGAGCTACTGCTTTAAAATGCTCCTTTCCTATAGACATAATAGAGAAGCTCTCAAAAGTCTGCCTTCCATAGTTTCAGATCTCACCCAAACTGCCCCCAGTGCTACAGGCTACTCATCTCAAAGGAAAATAGAAACAGGTAGCTACACCTTGGCCATTTCAAAGTCCATCATCAGCACTTTAGAAACTACTAGAAGCTCCTCTGATTATGGGTGTTACTATGAAGCAAGAGTTTCTAGCAGAGGGACTTAGCAGATGGCTGAAAAAGGTTACACGGTTCATAAACTGTCGTAAGCAACATAAATCAGAGCCCACCTGGCAACTCCCAAACACTATAAAACCACCACCTGCATGCCATTTCCTATCAGCACCCTTGAGCCAAGAGGCAACAGCCTTTTTCTGGCTGTGCCTTTTATTGTCCCCTTGATAGATGAAGAGGCCCACTTTCATACAGCAAGTACAGCCAAACCAAGAAGAAAAATCACAGTTATTTCAACTGTGACTAACAATTTAAATTGCATGCTGAAGCCCAAGTAAGTACTGCTAATGTCATCCATCAAACAAATCAAGCTTCGTTAGTACAGACAGATAAAATCCAAAGAAGAGGGAGAGCTCCCCTCTATTAGATAGCCAGCACTGTTAAGGAGAAAGCATGTGTGGAGCCTAATAGCTATGCAGGCCATAATAGCTGAAGAAAGAACAAAGCTGTGAGAAAGCAGCCTTGGGAAAGCAAAAACCAGCCAGACTCAAACAAAAGTCTTGCTTATATTCCAGCACAGCTTTAATGACCATCTCATCTTCTTTGATTTTTTAAAAATCTGATATCCCAACACACATCGTTTGAAAATTGGTGCTTGCTGCAGTTACATCTCACACATCCAAAAAGGAGTGGAGAAGGGTGCCATAGGGCACGTAGCACTGTGGGTGTTGAGATAAGCATTTTTGATAATCATGAGGGATAACTAAACATTCTAATATCTCATCAGCAGATAGTCCAGATAAAATCCAGACTTGATCCAGATGAAAGACCCATTAGGTCAAACTATAGTCTTATACAAGTCCATTTAGGAAAAGAAACCCGTATGGTATTTTTTCCCCCCAAGAGCCTTGCAGGAATCCATACCTGGAGGAATGTGAGTGCTGCTCTCTGAAGTAAACATTCAGCATAACAAATTTCTGCATGGATTTCCTCTTATGGCACACAGAGAGAAGAAAACAAATCAATCAGTCAAAGAGTGGTTAAAAAAAACTTAGCCCATTAATATAGGAATAAGATCACTGAGCTCAAACTAAGAAAAATATTTTCCAAATTTGCTGTAGTGTTTCAGTTCCAGACTACTGATGTAACTCCAAACAGAAATCACACACCGTTACAGAAATTTTGCAGGAACTTTTCTGGTGCTTTCCACAAATTCCTGGATCTAGAACCTTTACAGGCATTTCAATACTTCTTCCTACATATTTCTTTACCCAACAGTTTTTGGGAGTGGTGAGTCAGAAAGCAACAAGACCAGTGATTTTGGATTGATTACACAGCAATGGCCAAAACACTGGCACGTGGTCCAGCAAATGCCAGATCAGTGATTTGGACAGTGGATTCACAACTTGCAAGCACACATTGAGTGAACAATTCTACATGACTCAAACTGCATACATAAAAAAGAAAAACATTATGCAAATGAAAGATAGTGTTACCTTCAGTGAAGTGTTCAAGGCTTTGCCTATGCACAAGGTTGTTGATAGAATCAGCTACAGTAGATTTCTTCCTAAATCTGCAAAGAGCCAGTTTGGACATTCTGAACAAGAAGCATCAACAACAGAAAATGATGTCTTTCAGCTGGCCACCCACACAGTCACTAACATGCCTCCAGTGCTCACCAACCCCCTGTCATCTCACCACACACACAAACTTCAGCACAGTCCACAGAGAACTTGGTCAACATGGTCCTCCTGGGATGTCTCTTACCCTTCGCATACAGAAACCTGTCTTGATGAAGGAGAGGGATAAGGGGGTGTTTTGATTTATTTTGTGTGTGTATGGGTGAATGTGGGTGCAAAAGTGGGAGCACAGTTGACGCAGACAACTGCAGTAGAACCATCACCCTTGGGAACATTCTTGCAGTGTTTGAACACTGTAAACAACTTCCAGACACTGCAGAACCAGGACTACATGCAGGAAAAATCTAATTGACAAGAAAAATCAGATATTGCAGTAAACTGACATTTTCAAGACTAGACTGCTGAACACCCTAACTTAGGTTCTGTGAGCTGCCTCTGAAGAGGCTGGACTAGATGACCTACTGATATCCCTTCCAACCTCAGTTTTCCTATGATTTCTGAAAGATTACATTTCCTTTTTTATCCAGTAGTCTTTCAAAACTTTCCCAAGAAGGAGCTATTTACTGACTGAATTTCTGCACTCTTACCTTTGACAAGTGGCTTGAGCTTCCTTCATTGTGTTCCCTGCATTCAGTATGTCCTGAGGATCAAATGTCATCATAGCTTGCATCTCCAGTATGGTGGCATAAGTCAGGGCATGATACATGCTGTCTTTAGTTCTGCAAGAAAATACAAGGTGCAAAGCACAGCTGATTTGATTGTATTACTGCTTTTAAAAAGCAAATGCAAATCCAATTCCAGAAATATATCAGACGCATGGGAACAAGTTCTAAACGAACTCAAAGACAAAGGACATGCAAAATAATCAAGAAACAGTAATAGATTGAGATTTGTACAAGAAATCATGTCAACAGCTCTACATACTCTGCTAAAATGTATCAATTCTGAGCTGAGGATAGGTATTTAACAAATGTAAAGCACAGGAATTAACCACATGGTTCACCATTCAGAGACAATAGAATCATTGTGGGGTTGTGGTTTTTTTGAGTATCTAATGAATACCACAACATGTGACAAAAATCCAGCTGATATTCTTCTAATTTGGGACAGGCTCAAGGAGATAAGTAACACAATACTATAACCATGGCCAAAATAGAATCTCCTTGAAACAGATCTTCCCACCAGAAGCATTAGAGTCTTTGTCAAAAAGTACAGCTTTTTCTTCCTCTCCCCTTCTGCCAACCCCCCACCCCAAACTGTTCAACTTAAATACTATGAGGGTGCCTCTTTGGCAGAAAATAAAAAGCTTTGGCAAGGAAAACAGTTAATTCCTATGTGCAGCCATTGCTGGCACCTTTCCTCTGACAGGAAAGAGAGTTTATATATTGCACACATTTAGAGCATTCACCTGTGTCTGGCGTAATCCTCTGCAAGTGAATCAAAATATCTTCAGGCACCGAGGTCTAATAAGGACGACTTGACAAATATGTTGAAGGGCAAGCTCAGATAAATTCCTGACACAGAAACTCTCTGTAGACTTTGCTAATCCACCTCTGACAAATAGCACGATTTAAGACAAATACTGTTAAGGAGCAACAACTGCTATTTCAGTTGTTTACACTCCAGAACAGATCAGATAGCTCTATATGGCAGGGAATATTCAAAAATACTTGCAGTCAAACAAGGATATCCTTTCAAAATCTCCACCCTCAGCACACCTGTTCTCAATGTGTTTACTTCATGTACTTCTTCATTTTCTTTTCCTTTCAAAGGAGAAAGTGGTTGCCAGCAATGTGCCCTTGACAAAGACAGGACTGCATTAGGAAGAGTGTTGCTGCCAGCAGGATGAGAGAGGGGATCCTTCCCCTCTGCACAATATGCCCCACCTGGAGTGCTGTGCCCAGTTCTGGGCTCCCCAGTGCATGGACACACTCAGGAACAGGGTGGTGAGGATGATTAAGGGACTGGAACATCTCTCCTATGAGGAAAGGCCAAGAGAGCCAGGACTCTCCTGGCTGGAGAAGAGAAAGCTCTGTAGGAGGTTCCCATAATATATAGAAACACCTGTGGGGAAGAAACAAGGAGGACAGAGCCAGGCTCTTTTCGCTGGTGCCCAGAGACAGGAACAGAGGCAATGGGCACAACCTGAAGCACAGGAGGCTCTGTCTGAACAACAGGAAACACTTTTTTACTGTCAGGGTGACCGTGCACTGGCACACATCATTCAGAGAAGTTGTTGAGTTTGTATCTTTGGAGACATACAAAATGGCCCTGCTTGAGTACGTGACTTTCTGAGGTACCTTCTTCCTCAATTTCTCTTATTCTGTGCTTTAAGCAGAAAAGCCAGACTTTAAAGACACCTCAAACAACTTACTTTCCCCCCCTAGAAATATACTTGGCTCCCCAAGTTTTGATATCTGGACTGAATTGAAAGAAAACTTAACAGATAATTTCAGACAACCCTATATGAATCAATGATCTAATAACTCACTGTGGTGACTTGGGCCTGGTGCTTCCCCTCCCAACCCTCACACTGACGACAAAGGGCAACTTTTTCCAACACACAGGGCACAGAGCAGAGTGGCTGCACTGAAGGAATTTGCAGTTGACATCTTTAAACTTCACTGCAGTCCGTGCTCTATGGCTGTTCTTAATTCCTACTCACCCTCACCGTCTAAACCAATCTAGCAGAAAAGCTGTTTTGGGAAATCACCTGGTGCCATAAGTGCTATAAGCCCCAGACTATGCTACTATCCATCTCATTTGCAAGCTAAGAAGAACAGACAGATAACAGAGAAATTAGTTTAAAATCCAGTGGAGTCAGGACAGCTCTTTCTTGGCCTCGTAGATCATGATTCTTTCAGTAGACTGATAATATAAAGTAGAAAAAAATGAACACACTAAAATGCCAGCCTGATGAAGTGTTTCTGTTCATTTGATTATTCATCAGCCTCACTGGGAGCAGAAAAACACACTTCATCTTGTATTTACTAAACTAAAACCCTTCCAGAGGCTCAAATTCAAAACACAGGGAAGTGACTGAAATAGTACCCTTCCAAAATTATAGAAATTCGCTTCCAAAAATCAAAGCAGATAAATATTGAATTCACTCCACTAAAAGGAAAATTGGTACTTATCACATACATGTGGCAAAGAGGGATTTTCCTCTCCAGTAATTCGTTTCTGAAACCAAACCACCCCTTCCCTAATCAATGGTTTCATCTATATTGCTCCTAATATTTAAAGGAGATAATAATTAATGTCTATCATTAGCCAACTGGTATTTAGCAACATTCAAATTTGCTCTTTTTTTCTCAGGGGTGGGGATGCTGGTAGAAATGCAATTTATCTATGTTATTTCCATTAACCATCCGATTAAAGCTGCCAGCTACATCCTGGCATATTGCCAGGAGTTTAAAGGCCTGCGTTTCATATGGATGGATACAGAATGAAACTTGGTATCTTTTTACTTCTTTTGATTCCTCAGCAGCAATTTCCTCAGGACATTGTTGGAGTTAACAAGCCTGTATGACAGGAATACAACTAATATTGTGATTAATGACTTATCCCAGTAGTTGGTATCACATGACTGAATGAGAGGATTATAAGTAATATCTTTAGGCACTTATGGAGTTCTGCCACATGCCTCTTCTCCAACTATGGTGCAATCATTATCATCTTGCAGCACTGCCCTTTCTTGGAGCTGTTGGAGAGCACTTTTATTCCTGCTTGAAAACAAGTGATAAAGTGAGGACAGTCACAGCTTTCCAGCTGAAGCATGAAAATCAAAAAGCTTGGCTTGGTTTGACCTCAGAATTACCCAGGGCTAGTAATCTTTTGTGAAAAACACAGTGCCAAAATCTTTTCTGAAGATCCTCTAACAGTAATCCAGCAGATACAACATGCATTACTAAGTTACAGAAACCTCAGGTTCAAGTTCATATGTAGATTGTATATCAAGATGCTTCCAACAATTCAAACAAATCCAACAGCACGGAGTGAGAAAGACCCTCCACAGACCAGTCAACAGCCTTTTCATCCAGAAGGACTCAAGAGTGAGGGATCAATGCCTGAATCAAGCCTGCATTAGGAGAATGTGGTCACACAGGGGGCATCTTTTTTGTCGTTTTCCTCATCCTTGATCCCAAGTTCCACCCAACGTCTGAACAACCCACTAGACCCATGGCAGAGGCTTCCACAGAAATGCTCTGCTTTGATGAACTGATATTTTCTGACAAAAACCCATTTCCTGCAAAGACTCCCCAGGAGCAATAAGACCAGCAAAGACCTCTGCAGCCAGCCACCATCCCAGCTCCCTTGCTTACCATAAGCCACCAGGATGGTCCAAGACAAAAAGCTGTGCTTCAACAAGAGAACCCCTGAGCCTTTTCAATCGAAGCCATCTTCCAAAATTCAACATCTACTAAGCTTTTCCAGTAAAGAGGTGAAACCAGCAATTTAGTTAGGTTTCAGTAGCAATTACTTTATTTACAAAGACTAAAAAAGTCATGTTTTTCCAGACTTCAGGTATAAAAAGATAAAACCCCCTAGAAATAACAACCTTCCTCTTATTCATGACATTCCTTACAATAAATAGCTAACCCAAGCTTTGACTAACATACTTATCCAAACACTGTCTAGAGCTTCACTCTACCTGTGTGTGCTTTTCCCTATTCTTTCACCACTCTCCATTTGACAATTACACTTGATCTTTGGGAGATCAGTTCCCAGAGAAAGCTTTCAAAACACAGTCATTCTAGAATTAAGATTCCACCAAACAACATCAAGTGCTTTTTGGAGTCTATTTGGAATCTATTTTCAGAATACAGTCAGTTGCCTGGAACAAATCATTGTCCTATTATTCTTTTAACATTGCAAGCAGCAACACATGTGGTGCAGCTCATCCAGCGGTCCAGATAATTTTGTCATGAATTTATCTTCTTTGCCATTCTCCCAATGGATCTGACATCAGCAAGCTATCAGGTGATTATGCCGTGCTTTCTTTCAGAATAGTTGTTAAAATATTAAGCATTTGTCTTGGGAAGGGAAGGGGACATCTCACCAGAATCAATCCTTAATTTATTACTGTTTGTTTGCAGTTACATGAGGGCTACAATCCAGTCAGCATTTAATGGATTTACTGTATGTCTCAGGGCTGAGAAGGAAGATGAGATTTTTTTCCCTATGCCAGTGACTGGACAGTTTCAGTGTTACACATGTAGCAGTTAACACATTACATACTGAAAATCACTGCTGTGCTTGGTGACTGAATTTTAGGAATTTCCTAAGAGTTCTTAGATGCAGTGTGAGTACTCCATAAAAAAGATAAATTTAATTAAACTTACTGCAGAAAGAACAAGATAATCAGAAGTCACTATTGTACAATGATTGTTAATGATAATGAAAACTGACTCTTAAAGCTAAAAGGTAGCTCAGGAAACAAGAAAATTACGTAACATGAAGCAAAAACACCAGATGTATTTTTACTATGAAATGAGATCTCTTCTTTATAATGGATTTGCTTTTCTTTATGATGGATTTGCTTTGCTACCAGGAAAAAAGAGCCTTACCTCAACACAAGTCTAGACACCATCCTCAGATATTTATTTTTAAGCTGCTAGGAAAGTTCTTCTGATTTTAAGCCCCATACATTGTGCCAAATCTGCTGTCAGTTTCACATGGTACAAATTAATTGAAAATACACTTATTGTGGAAGCCAAATGTGAGTAATTTAGTGAGTCTGCATTAATGTAATACAGAACAGAGTATCTACTACAACAGAAGTGTTAAAGCCACAAAAATCTAAGACATGAAATTCTTCACAAGCCTGTAAAAACTGAAAAGTATTTCTCTAAACAGTGATAGTATGTTTATGGACTGTGGAAACTTATTTCAAATCTCAGCACACTAACAGGGAACAGTGAGGAACTGGTGGCTCTGACAGAAAATACTCAGTACTACCACATGTGCCCACTCTACAACTCTTCTCATTCCTTAAAGAGATGAAGTATGTCCATAATGGATTTCATCTGTGGGGAAATTCAGCATCCTGTTTCTTCATTGCACTCCCAAAGAGCATAAGTCTCTATTTCCCTCACTGCCAAAGGCAACAGGAATAAGGGCCTCCTCATAACAACAGGCTAACATGAAAAATTAGTTTCAAAATGGTTTGCAGTGTGGAATACAGTCAGGTACAAAAACAGAGCATCAGCTCATGAAATATGTTCTGCAGAGCCCAACAAAAGCTGAATGAAAACCATATGCAACGGAAGAAAAACAGATTTACAGAAAAAAAACAACTCATAGCCTCACTAGCTTTTGCAGCGTTTTGGAAAGCTGCTGCAATAAAATATCCCCTGATTTTATGCTAAGTACTGAGTGAGCATTCCCAGATGGGCACAGGGGTTTTGCTGTCAGGATTTAATGAAAACACAGTTATTCTTCTTACCATTTTTATTATATCTTCTGATGATATATAAACACCAAACAACACTGCTGTGAATAAAGCCAGCATTATTAACACAGCTGATGTTACAATTTATCATAATGTCTTTCTCAGGGTATACTTACATGGCTAAGCTACAGATTCTGGCATCAAATATGAGCCTGATACATCAGCAAAGGAGTTGCTACCCCTGATGCATATCAAATACACACTACTGCATCACCTATGAATTTTACTTGTTTCATATTCCAGTGTCCTAAAAGAAGGCATGATGTAATTTGCTGCTGGCTCAAAAATAAATGGAGCAAATTGGGTGGGTGGGGGAGAAATTTAAATTAACCACAGACTTCAACAAACCAAGAACACAGGTAACTTCAGGACAGGGTATGACAGATCACAGACACTGTAAAGACACAACAATTTTTAGGAACTATTTCATGACCTCACTGCTTGCAGCTGGGCCACCCATTACATGTTGGGCTGCAATATAATTAGGAAACACAGTGCATGACCACAACACTGAATTGCAAAATAAGCTGTGAGAAAGTTTCTGCAAGTGGTTACTGTAACAAAAAAAGAATTCATACCTAATGTTTCTCAAACATTCAGTTCATGGTCAGTTGCTCATTTAGACCCAAAACTGTAATTATTCAGATTCTCACAGTGTGCAGAAAAGTATGGGAAAGGAGACAAAAATAAAATGTGGGAGCTTTGTGACAGAAGATAGTTTTTACTCTTCCAGGAGCAAGAATCTCATATTGCACTACAGCTGAGGGGTTACTTCTTTGGACATCAGTTCCACAATTTTAGTAGATATCTTTGATCAATCTTGTTATTTACTCACACAAGTGCAAAGCACTTACCTGTCTTCCCCAAAACTTAACACATTAACTTACCACCTCCTTCTGAACAAAAACTATACAGACTTATCAACTATTAGCAGAGAACCAGCTGTCTGGTCAAAATCTCTTGAGAGATGGTGAAGCAAAGAAAAATAAACAGAGAAGAACTAGGAAATCTTATCAACTTACTTTGCTTGCAGAGAAGCCAAAGCATCCGAGAACTTGTTGTTGAGAAATAAATCCAGAGCTGCCATACATTCACGTAGTGCCACATTAAGGTCTGACGTAGATGACCTGCCAGAAGAGATAATAAACTCAGCACATCTGTTCTCCTTCTACCAGTGCATTACTGCTACATTTGAACCCCTCTTCCTCAATTCCAGATTTATTCCCTTGCATAACCTGCTATTTCATCTCTAGCGATTGCAAGAAGTGAAAGCGACTCCTATCATGTTTGTGGATTTGGGTTTTGTGGGGTTTTTTTAACTATGCTTTCACCAAGTAACATTTGAAAAGCAACTGAAGTCTTTCATTTTCTGAAAAAAAAAAGGAAAAAAAGACAAACTGCACACACTTTACATAAGAACCTGGACACGCAGGATTTACCATGTGGGAGCACAGCAATTTGATGAGCTCAGGTACCAGAAACACAGAAGTACTGGGTGACAATGCACATCTGATTGTAAGGCTGCCAGACTCCAGCTGGTGACATCACGATCATGTTATCACTTTAAGGATGAGACATTGTTAATCTGCATCAGAATATTACACTGACTGCTGCTGGAACACCTGCCTTCATTCAGCTCACGTTCAGTGTGGTGCCTGAGCAACAGACCACTACAAACTCAGAGGTGGGTTAAAATTTCCCATTGTGCATGTTCCTGGGAACATCACGGTCCCTAAGAAGTGCTACTGCACTCAAAGAAAAAAACTGCTGCTGTATCTCAAAGTCAGAAGGCTCTCAGTGACTTACTCTGGCTGTACTTTTCTCCTTTACAACATTCAGATGTCAGCCTGACCTGTCACAAGGGTCCTCAGCTGGTCTTTAAGTTACTGGCAACAGGATAATACAGACCAGCTGAGTTCATTTGGCCCAAGTTCAACACCACCAGAACTGCTGGACAAAAAAAAAATCCACAAAAGAAAGAATAAAGCCCTGCACTAATGAAGTTAAGGTCACCTAGCCAGTGCTAGGACAGTTGAAACATCTGCATCTAACGATCAAAGAGCTACACTGCACTAATATATTGTATACAAGCATGTACAAAACATCCTCCAACAAAATACAAACAAATCCTCATCATGTTCCTGATTCTGAACAGCTCTAACTAATGTGATCTATCTTGTGACTTATAAACTGTGTTAGTTCCTTAAAAAATGGCACAACACAGAATGCCGAAAGGAAAAACAGAAAGCAAAGTCCTGATAACATCTTAAGGAAAAGGCAGAGGAGCACAGCACAAGCAGATAGCATCAGTAATAACCACCCACTGCAGCTGTGGTTTGGTTTTGGTTTTAGGAATAATGACTGCAAAGAAATAAAGAGTATAATTATATATATAAAAAACAGAACTGTAAATTTGAGAGAAACATCACGTGACACTGTTCCTAGTGGCTTTGTCATCACAACTTCAGATGTAAATCCTTATGCACCCAAGACACTCTCTGAGTGCTTTGCAAGCATTGATTAACCAAGTCTTGGCATCCATCTCATACCAAATGCAATATCATGTCTGCCTATTCTGAGCCCTACTTAATAATTAAAACTTGGTCAATTATTGCTTATTGTATTAAAATTCCTACCTTCCTGTTTTTAAAGCTGTCTCCCTGAACCAAATAGCATATTTAACATGACATAAATCACATCTTCACCTGTTTTAAAATATTTAGACTACTAACATTTTACCTGGGTTTTTTGTTTGTTCGGTTCTTGTCATGCAGGAGAAATACCCCATTCAACACAAATAAACCTTTTCAAAATATTCCTTTGAAACAGAAAGATGACAAAAAATAAAACTGCTGTTGAAGCTCAAAGCAGAAATAAGATACAATAATTACTTGGCATCTTTTCTGGAATAACAATTAACGACACAGTGCTACCCACAGCAGCAGCAAAACCAGAAGCTGCATGTTTCTCTCATACTCCAAGGAAACCTGCCACAGGATGTAGCTCCCAAGTCAAGGGCTTAAGACCTGGACAAAATACACACCTCATAATTTTTTGTACATAAATGCTACAAACCATCATTTGTCACTTTTAACAATAGGACAGAAATACTTTAAACTCGAGGGTGCTCAGCATTTTAGCAAACTGATTAGTCATGCTTCAGTGGGCTGCAGATTCCCTCCTGCTTCCAACAGCAGGATCAGAACTGCCTCTAAGCCAAATGCAAAATGCTGTGTGCTGCTACTCACCTCTCTGCTGAGTCTCCTGCGTGTTCTGACATAGTCATTGTAAGCCCACTCAGCTTTTAGGCCCGAACATCAGCAGCACTCGGTGCTCCTGAGCCAGCTGCGAGTGACAGTCCCGGCGGGAGCGCCGGGCAGCGCCTGCCTGCGGCACCACACTCTGCGATTGGACACTGCCACGGGAACAGGAGCATCGCTAATTCACCGACCACATCCTACAAATCAGCGATTTGGAAGCCAGTCCGTGGCACACCAGGTTCATATGCCAGTGGATATATTTACAGCTGGATACCTCTAATGTAGGAGGGGCTGGCGGCTGCCAGCCTATCTCTGATCTACAGACCTGCCTGGAACGAGCAGCAGCCACCTTTCCTTCTGTCCAGACCAGGCAGAAGCCAAATACCCCAGTAATTACAGACCTGAAACAACAAGAATTACTGCATGTGGCAGTAGCCCACATCAGAAACCCGCCAACCAGAAGGGAGAGTCAAACGAGAGCAGCTGACAGGCAGCACTCAGGCAGTAATTGCTGCAAATGTAAGAAGTACACAGGCGAGATAGACAAGTAAGTGCTTCTTCCCAGCAAGGATTCTCCACAACAGGATTCAACCCAGCAGCCAAACTGCTGCTTTTTATTAGTTTCTGTACCTTTGGGAGGAACTGAGACTTTACACGCTCTTTGTAACAATCTCTCTTTAATACCATGGAAAATGAGGCGGGTTGGCACTAACAATTTAATCAGTGGAGTGAGCTCATCTGGCTGATTTCGCCCAAAATGAAACAGTGTATTCCCCCGAACTGCTTTGCTGGCACATCAGCTGTACCAGCCCTGAACATAACTACAAGCACCATTAGCAGTCTGGACTGTAGAAGTTGATCAGCCACTATCTACTTACATAAATTTGTTTCTCCAAGAGCATCTAATGTCAAAAATTATCTGTATGCTAGATTACACAAAGCAGTACCAATAATGAAGACATACACTGCTGAAGGAAGACTCAAAAATTATAAACCAGCAAAGGACAATTTCAGGAAGATACTCCGAATCCATTAACATACCCGATTACATCTCTTGCTGGTTTTATGGCATCCTGTACAGGAAAAGCCTGTGCTGCATTTGGTATAAAAATTACTGTAATAGATCCACAGGCTGCCCCATTAATGACTCCATTACGTGTTCCTAACAGCACCATGTACCTGGGCCACAGCAGGAGATAAAAGACATAACTGGGGTTTTTTTCCCTGGTTGGGAATAACAACTGGTTACAACTTAAAATTAACTGGCTGCTTCCACAGCAGGATCATGGGCTACTCTGAAAAGATTTTTCATCATTCTCACTAGCTGTTTGTACAGTAATTAATACTGTATTCTTCAAATAGCCTTTAAAGCCCTGTATGGTGAAGGCTCTGGCTGTCTCTGCCAAGTTGTTCAAAACTTGAATTGGCAGGTTTTTTTTGAATACCACTTCTCTAGATACAATTATATGCTCAGACATCCTCCAGTATGCAACCTCTCCTTCCCCACATATATGTTTTCTTTTAACTAAAGAAAACAAATGTAAAAAACTCAGATCTGAAATATTTCCACATTTAAGCCATTTCCCTGCTGGTTCTACAAGGTTCTTTCCCTTTTCTCTTTTGGGCAGCAGGTTTTGCAAGGACAGTCATATGGTTCTCCCTGTGGTTTTGTTTTTCATGAAATGATTTTTCTCTGCCCCCAGGACCATGAGTGGGGTTGCTTCACAAATCACAACCACAGTGTATCCTGGGAGTTACAGTAAGAGCTGCTCTCCTTACTCCACTGCATCCCCACTGTCTCTAGCTGGAAGCACAATTTCTTGGGATATCCCAGGCAACACCCCTTTTACTTAAGCACCAGATTCTTTCTGTGTCAACAGCAGTATCAAACCAAATTAATAAGCAGAAATAAGCAAAACTAAAATCTGGAATATTAATGAGCAGTAAAGCATCTTCAAAAACAAATTATGTTTTCTGTGGTCAAAAGGAAAGGGACACATGATTTTTGAGCATGGGAGTTACCATATTTATGCATAATTTTATTTCATTGTGTGCATGACGTTGACTGGTTTCTTACTATGAGTTTGCAGTGCATAAGCTTTGTGATTTGTCATTGGATTTTACAGATGTCTTCAATTAAAAAAGCATCTTGAACCTTATACTGTGCAAAATGCTAAAATACTCAACCTCAGTAATTATCAGAACTTTACAAAAAAGGTAAGTCTGAGGTTTGTGCCTTTATAGTAATGCTTTTAATAGTAATTCAAGAGCTCCTTCAGTACTGTGAAACACTAAAAGCAAGTTAAATCAGTCATATCCTAAAATATGGATGCATTTCTCTGCCAAATCTACCTTATCTGCATAAGTCAGCTGAGGTAGTGTGCACGGGTAACTTCATTTGGAGGAGGAGAATAAAGTACAAAGAATCAAACACCATTTAAGCTTCACCAGTGCTGACACTTCAACCATTCACAGATGTGAGGAGCCTCCCAAAGCACATTTCAAAGGTCTCCATTTCAGTGTTAAGGAAACTTCCCAGTCTGACCATCCAGGAGCCACTGGCAGTCACACAACCATCACCTGAGTTGGCACCAAAGCCCCTTCTCAGCTGCACATCCCACACTCACAGAGAGACAGGCTCGACCTCGGGTTTCCCATAACAGTCTCAGATGTCCCAATCCTTAAAATAATTTCATCTTGGTGCAAAAACAAAATAACAGCTTGAAATGGTCCCTCCAGGGAGGTATCTGAACAAAGGAACCCCTGGGCTTTTATCCCCTCACAGCCTAAACAGGAAAAAGTCTGGGGGTCTTCAGCCCCTGCTGTGTCCCCAAGTGTCCCTCCCCATGCCCTTTGTTGTGCAAAGGGTCAGCAGTTCACATCCCATGGTACTGTCACTGACACCAGGATGTCCTTCCCCTGCCTGTTTTCAGAGAGATCACCCCCGAATGAAGAAATTCTTGCCATGACAACATTTTCTGTTCTCCTAATGCTGGATAATCACAGAGACATTAGGAGATACCAGGATACATCTGGGTTTACTTCCTTTAGCCTTTTCCAGTTTGCCAGGTCATTCCTAAATCCACTACTACTTTTCTAAACAGTTGATTTCTTTGAGCAACACTGCACTACAAATGTTGAGAGCCTGAAAAAAATCTCTACATTCAAAGAAAACAAAAAGCACATCACTTGGGAAGAATTCTTTTCTTCTGCAAGCATTTCCAAACCCACATGAGATCAGAAATAATCTTGGATGAAAAGAACAAATAAGCAGTTCTCACAATAATTTGTTACTATTCAGTTTTCAGACAATACAGAAATGTCTTCATAATTCAAAAGCAAATAAGTTAATGCAAGAAAATTAATTCTCCCATACCCCTTCCTGTTCTAAGTGCCAAGCTGGTAATACCTCAGCATTTATCTTTCTGTGTTCTTGAACACTTTTCTGGCCCATGTCTAAGACTCCTTGGTGCTGCAGAAATGCCATTACTTCAACAACAAAGCAACTGGAAAGGTTTCAATATCCATGTTCTCCAGCTATTCTGCATAGACACACAACAGTGATGCAATTCTGGAACTTAGGATATCACAGTATTTCAAGTTGTATATGGAGTATGACACCATTTATTTTTGAGGTCAATTCAGCTCTCAAACCATTGAGTTATTGATGCCTCAGCAGTGTCAAAGGTCTTTTAAAAGGCCCTTCTGTTCCAGCAAAAGCTCACAAATCAAAGAGATGTGGCAAAGCAGTCCAGTGAGCAACACAAAGACCAGGGAACTGGCAGACTCATGTTCTGCTCTTGGTCCAACCACGTTTAACTTAGACCAAGCAGGATCTAGTTTGCATTAGGCTCACAGTTCTCATCCTGTATTTGAATGGGCAAACAACGCAATAAATTCATTAAGACAGGTTTGTTCAGACAAATAAAAATTACTGGTGTCATTTCTACCATTCCCTTTCCTTGTTGTGCTGCCACGGCTACTCAGAGGACTGAGTGCACCACTGTGGGTGAGTACTCCCAGTTAGTAGAACTGCCTGCATCAAACAGAATGAAAATACATATAAAGTCACACAATCCAGCATGGCATATTACAAAAATAAGCCCAAACATCCTGCAACTGCACTGATATCTATTGGAATGTACAAAGAAAAAGTTACCTCACACAGGATGAACAGTGAAATAAAACAAATATATTCAGCATTACAGAAATTAACAGGATCACTGCAATTAAATTTTCACCATAAATCAGAGCACAGGAATATTTAGCAAGCTTTAATAGCTCTTCTTTTTCAATTCAGACAATCTACAATCTTTGTCACTTTGAAGGTCACATGTGATTGATATCATGCCTTTGGGGGTTTTAGACAACCTTACAATACCCACTTGCTTTTTTCTCCAAGTCCTCAGTTTTACTGCCTCTGGTCCACCTACACTTCTGACATAGTTACTCTCAATTTTTAAAGGTCTAATTCTCATCTCACTAAAACTAATGAGAAAAAAACAAATCAGCAAGAGCTGCACTAGACCACTATCATGCAATGCTATTGAGCACATTTAGGTACCCAGCAAACAATCAAACAAAGCACGAAGCAAAATGCAAACTCACTCTACCACATTAATGGTAAGAAGCCAGACAATATCTGTGAGATCTGTTTTCCTAAGGACTGCAAGGTCAGGGTGGAGCTCTGTACTACTGAAATCAGACTTGGTGAGAGTTTAGGGAGGGATGTCAAGCAATTCCCCCTTTTGGCTGGATTCTGCACTTCCTAACAGTGACAAAAGCTGACTGGCAGGTAATGAGAGAGTTACCTGTGCATCTTTCTTCAGCCTTTTGTGAAGTCTGGTTTGTACTTGGTTATGCTGACTTACACTTCACTTCTTTCAGACTTCAGTGTGGTGACCAACATGAAAGGGATGAAATACACATTCTGGCCCAAAAAGCATTTTGCTGCAGTACTTCACATGAGTTTAAATGGTTTTTTGTTTGGTTTTGTTTCATTTGTTTGGTTTTGTTTGGGTTTTTTTCATTAAATCTATGCAAAGCATTTTCAAAATAAATTACTCTGTAAAATGTTTTGCTACAACTTTAAAAAAAAAAATTGTGCTTTTGTTATCATTCCACTGCTGAACAGTATCTTAGGCTACATAAAAATAATATATAGGAATGACACAAAATACTTGAACAAATAGGGGATTACTGCTTTGCCTTTAATCATTGCTTTACATGACATTTCAGATAATGTTTCCCTGAGAGCTTCCAACAACCTGATTTTATTCTTCAGAAGTCATCTGCAAAGCATACTTCACAGTACCTTGACCAATAACAATGCCACTTTCTCTCCAATTATATAAAAATTCAAGCATGGCACTTCAATACACCTTTACAGCTCTCTTGAACCTGCCCACTGAATCAACACTCAAGAACAGAAAAAGAAGTACCAGTAGCAAGTTGTCTTGGCAGTCAGTGTTGCTAAAGCCATTTTGAAGAGTTATTCTTCGGCACAGTAGCTTCAAGAAGAAAATAGTTACTATTCTCTCCATTTCAGAGTGGAAAAACAACTAAGCAAACTACCTGAAGAGAAAAAACATATGAAAACCAAAACAAGTGAGGCTGATGTTGAACTCTGATTCACTTAGTCTGGGATCTTTCTGTCATTTTTTCCCTTTCTGACAGGAAACATGGACCAGCCAAAATTAAAAACTTTGATGTAGATGCAGTGAGAATATTTAATCAGCTCAGGATGGCAATTTTAGTTAGAAAGAAATGTAAAATGACATCCAAGTTCAGTACTGCATTCTGTTTGATAAACATCTGAGATTCCAGCCATTAAGTCAAATATATCTGAATGACCATCCTAACAGTGAGACTTTCTTCTGACAATTGCTTTTTTCACAACAGATGACTGAAAGTTTTATTATCAACTTGAAGACAACAGCTGAAAATCTCTAGAATGGGAGGTCACTTTTCATCACCCCTACTCAAAAATCTGTTCAATTCTCAGTTCCAACCAGTCCATTAGATCATTTTGTCCTCCAACTATGAGCTGATAATCTCAATCCATTCCCAAAACATACATGATACCTAAAGAAACCACAAATTCAGCTCTGTGAAAATATTGTCTAGGAGCTTCATCAGGGTTTTAAAGGAGTGATTTAAGTAAAATGTGAGCTACAGTAAGAAAACAGTAATCTTTTCCCACAGACTAGCCAAAGTCCTGATATATACTTTTCAACACTTTGTAGCACAGTAACAGAAACATCTGAATCCCTTTAGATCCCGGTGCAGTCACCCTGGAGTGGGAGAGCTGGTTCCAGCAGATGGAGCTCCAGAAAGGCGATGAGGAGCCAGCACCAAGTGCTCCAGCAGCTTCAGTAACACAGACTTTTGGGACAACCTGCCCAAGCTGGCAAAATTCACCCAGCTCCTTCCCGCTTCTAAGTATTTTTACACACATTGTTCCCCACACTCAGAACTTCCTGAAGCACAATGCAACCACAGTCTCTCAGCCTGCTGCTATTGTCAGTGCAAACACAGCACCTGGAGGTCATTTAATGATGTCATTTAACATCATTATTACAAACAAGCCCAGAGTTAAAATCTAGTATTTAAAAAATTGCTGGTTCATGAAAGAATTATCAAGACAGAACATGGCAAAAAAATTATATAAAGCTCTTAAAAATCACAGAATCATAGAATGGTCAGGGTCGGAAAGGACCTTAAACATTATCTCATTCCAAACCTGTGCTGTGGGCAGACACACCTTCCACCACACCAAGTTGCTCAGAGCCCCATCCAACCTGGCCTTGAGTACTCCCAGACAGGGGTTGTATATAAAAATACTAATAGCCAGGTCATTTTTGATCATTTTAGCAAGTCTAACACTCTGCTTTTTTAAATCCCACGGGACCTTGCTGTTTTGAATGCCACTAGACCACCTCCTTTGGTCTCTGTAGTAACTCTAATGTAAATATCAATGCCAACAAAAACGAGCACTATTGTACATCTTATACAATCTAAAGTTCAGGAAATGTTTTTTTCCATCGTGGTTTCTTCAGCAGAAATAAAGTCTCAGGTAAATGTTTGCTGTTTTCAACTTTAAGATAACGAGAAAGCATACAGCCAGAGAGAGAGAGAGTACACCACTGCTCCCACATTTGATGAAGAAGCGTGAACAGGGCCATTACCAGCAGTTTGCTGACCTCTCCAACAACTGCACTCTTAAAAGCTTCTACTCCTGCATAGATTATAAAGCAGATTATTATAAACGTCTTATGTCAAATACAGAATCCCCAAGACGACCTTTAACGCAGCCATGTCTAAAATTTAACACGCCGTCATCATGGGGGAAGAATGTTATTTGCAGACTGATTCAGCTTTTGAAGAAACAATTCTCTCACACGCACACAATGGAAGCTTATGTATTTTAGGGGCAGCGGGGAGTGCACACCTGGAACGGAGAAAGTTATCCACCTGCAGCTCGTTCCTGAGGGCGAGCAAGAAGGTATTGAGCTACAGAGTAATTAATGTCAGCGTTTCGCTGTCAAGGTGTGTTGCAAGCTGCACAAACAGGAGCTCAAGCAAAAGGACCTGGTCTCCCATGCTCTTCCACAGACACGACACGCTCTTCGGCAACCCTTTGAAGCCCAAGGACAATTTGCATATAACTACTGAAGGGCTGCTGTGCAGGTATGTAATTAGCTCAAGCTAATGCTTTTGTCTAAGAAAAAAGAAAACCCCCTCAAAGTGCAGGAACCAGTTTGTGCCCACACAGCGGGGTGGCTCAGCCAGCACAGGTGGGCAGTCCCTGCCCACAGCTGGGTCAGGCTGGTGGCCAGAGCTGCCCGCGGGGTGGCCCGGCCCCGGCCTGGGTGGTCCCGGCCTGGGCAGCCCCTGCCCGCGGGCCGCAGGCGGCTCCGGCCACAGCCCCGAGTGCCCGTCGGGGTCAGTCCGGGGGCCCGAACTGCCCTCAGCGGCTTCAGCGCCCGGCGGGCGGCTCGCCCGGAACCCCACCGCCCTCACGCCGTGCCAGGGCCGGACCCTCCGCTCCGGCCGGCGCCGCGACGGGCGCTCCCGGCCCCTCCTCCNCGGCCACCGCAGCCACCTCGCATGGTGTGTGTGGAGCGGCGGCAGCCGGAGCCTCGGCGCATGTTCGGGCAGGGCCGGGCCGGGCGGAGGGGCCGCCCCCGCAGGTGAGCGGCTGCGGCAGCGCCCGCCCTCCTCCGGCGGTGGGGATGGGAATGGGACGGGACGGGGTGGAACGGGACGGGATTATATACCCTGGGGTTACGGTCCCACCGCAGCGCTCGGGCGGGATCCGGGCGTGTGGCTCCGCACCGGCGCGAAAGGCTCCGGGAACGGCCGAGAGGAGCGCGGGCACCGCTACTGTGTGCTGGTACCGGACTCATTAATTCGTCTCGAGAAAAAACATGAGGAAAACGTAATTCATATTTCGCCAAGTTTTCAATTAGCTGCACTCTGCACCTGCTGCCAAATCAGGGTTTGCCAGGGTGCAGCCGTCTACCCCCAGCACAGGGGTCAGCGAGTTGTACCACAACTCCAGAGGGCTCACACCTCAGCTGGACCACGTTATGAACAAATCACTTACATAAATAAATAATTCGATCTAAATAATTAAATTATTTAATTTGTTCATTAACATAAAATTCATAAACAAAATAAATATTTAAAATTTTAACTTGCCTCTTCCATTAAAGAAAACCAAACCCATTGAAATTGTGAATAGATGTGCAATACTGAAAAAAAATGGCATTACTTTGGCCATTATCTATATTATAATCATATCAATCTCGCAGCTTCAGGGTTACAAGGATAACAGTTCAGAAGAGATTAACAGAAGAAAGGAGCCTGTGGAAGGAAGTGAACAAGGCAAAGGAAGGCAAAGGTATACACGGCCAAGGGAGTGGCAGGACAAACAGAAGGACTGGGTTAACATAAAGAAACAATGGGCACATTAACGGGAACAGTGGGTGTATAAGGTTAAAAAAAGAAAGAATTTATTAGCTGCACACCAACAATGCGGCTCGTGATGTGAGGAACAAGGGGTGGGAGGCACGACGGGCTCACGCTCCAGTGCTCAGGGTGCAGCTGCTCCGAGAGAGGAGCCCAGTCATCCAATGATCGAAGGGTGAGTCCTTCGTCTGACAACAGCCAGGAAGCCATGATTGTCTTCACTAAATCAAACACTTTAGCTCAGTGAGGGATAGCGTAAGGAGTTGTGACAAACACCTTCCCAGAGCTATTTTGGTACAAATGCAAGCCCACATTTTCCAGCATAAAATACCTGTTCACATACATTTCATTTTTTTAATTGTGAGGCTCGTACATTCCAGCTCATAGCGTTCATAATGAAGCGAGATTTCTTGTGTAGTTCTGCACTTCAGCCCATTTTCAGTAGCCAGTCACAGATAACTTAAAGAACATTTTTATTAATAATCACCCCAGAACATACTCTAAATTGCTTTTAACAACTTTTAGAATTTTATGTTGTAGGGACAAAGTTGAAAAAGCTAAAACAGAAGGACAATTTTGCTCCTCTAAGCACAGTATCGTATGTTTGAGAAGAGTTGTGCTTTTAATATCTGACAGTAAAATAAAATAAATATTTTAAGTTAAATGGATAGCATATTAAGGAAAATTAGAGAATTGAAATATACGAGTTTAACATTCAACGAGTACTTTACCTGCAGTTTTCAGGATTCAGGGTCAGTGGTTTGAACCTCAACCGGGTTATTTATTCAGTAAAAATTATTACTGAATGTGGTCCCCAAATGAGATTCGTACTCCAAAGTCCTCAGAACTGTTTGGAACTCAAAGACTCTAATTTTAAGAATAAGGAGGTATTTTCAGAGCTTCATTAAGTATTAAAAAAAAAAAAATCTACAAGGATTTCACCTAAAAACCCACTGAGTCTTTTAAAATTACTTTTTTCTGTATAAGTGACCACACCTGTTCATGTAGCATCTCAGGAGAGACTGCATTCTATGGAAAACAATCCTAAAGACCTTCTGGCTTTGAATACAAAAATTTCAATGCTACATAGTCTCAGCAGAACAAACAGTAAGTCTGGCCACACAGGAAAATCAGTCTGAGTGGATCAGGGTGAGTCTGTCAGATGCAAACCTGAGACAGCTGACAATCTGCAGAAATGTTACAGGATCTCTTGTTGGGACAGACCTCTGAAGTCAAGGGTAAGAATTTCTCCCTTTGTTACCAGCAAACTAAATCCTAAAATATCTTGTTTAAAACAGCACTTCTGTTAAATTCTTAATCTACTTCCAGTTATTTGTATAGTTCTGTACAGGAGTGCAACTGGCTGCTTATACCAAGAGAGAAAACATCTCATAACATCTCTTCTATCAACAGGATACACACAAGTAAAATGGGATAAAATTCCTTTTACTCTGCACAAGGTTGTCTTTCCAGATTACAGCAGTTAGGTAATAATTATGAGACCTGTTATCACTTACAGAACAGGAAATGGCTTAGCATTAAGTGGTTTGTCCATACTCACTTATTAAATCAGCAAGAGATAACTAGAAAAAACATCCTGACCTCTTGAACACACATCCAAACAACGCAGCATTTTCCCCCTGTATCAGCAGATCACCTGCTCTAAAAACTACTGCTCTTTGTTTTTGGTTAAAATCAAAGGTCCAGGCAGCTCCAGATGTCTCCATTTTAGCACAACAGGAATTCTGAAGTATTCTGAGCAAGGAATGGGAATGCAGATGGTGTTATTTATGTATGTTTTGCTATTAAGGTTTCTTTAAAGACCCTGTGAATGAAAATGACTTGTTTCAGGATATTACTGACTGATGGCTTGTCAGCTGACAAATTACAAGTTCCTTCCCATCCTTTCTGGGATGACATTATTCTGTCTTCTCTCCCTTCCTCTTTACTTCTGTGCCTTTCCTAATTTAAGCCTCAGAGGTCCTTGCAAACACAACTATGCAGACAATTCAAGAGTTCAGTAACACTCATATGGGCAACTAAACTCTACTCTGCCTACTAGAAGGGCAAGATTCAAACTTGCATCAAAAAGATCTTTACTGTCTTCTTCCTTCTTGTAAGAAAAAATGGATGCATCTAAAAGCCAACCTCCATGTTCACTCTAACAACAGAATTAAACTGAAGAGTATTCACTTACATTATACAGAATTCTGCAACAAGAAAACATAGGACTTTAGTTGCCAATGTTTTGAACAAATTTTACTTCCCCAATCTTACCCTCAATGTTATCTAAACCCAGTATCATCTAAATTACCATTCTGTCAGTACTGCAGAAACAAAAACATGAGGTTGCACATCCATGCACACAACGACTTTGAAGATTCAGGCTAAAGCACGACTAAAACACTCCAATATTGAAGTAATAATTTTACTAAATATTCAAATTCTGAAACAGCCAATTTAAACTTAAGTAGGTCAATGAAACTGTTGAGAAGTTACTGGGGAAATAACACGAGGCAACACAATTCTGACGCTGGCTGCTACTTCTGTGAAGGTGACCCATGGCAGGTGGGTCAGGTGGCAAAGGCCACAGAAACCAGACTACAGTCAGAACACCTCATACTGCATTACACTCACACAATGCTTTACATCTCACAGCACCCTCTTGAAAAAACAGGCAAACAGTTCACATTTATGTACTTAAACTTTATTTCTTCATAATTACAGGCTATTGTTAGAATTTTTAAACAAAAGGGAAGTCTATAAATAGAGGCTAATCCCACCTGAACAAGTTGTTTTAAAAACAAAAAAACCAAACAGTTAAAACTTCATAAAGTAATGCCATTTAGCTCACAGCAGTGGTTTGTTGGTAGTCTGAGTAAAAGTCCTATAGTCAGAGTCAGTAACATGAAATGTAACATCAAATGACTCAAAACTTTAAATTCCATAAAGGAAAGCAGGAATATATATATAATATATACATATAATATTGTGTTGGTCCACTGAGTATACATTTTTAACAAAAGATAAGAAACTATGTAATCCAGTTAAGCATATGATTAGTGTACACTCATTACAAAGATGTATAAGATAAGTTATAACTATTTAATACTTGCAAAATTTTAAGTTACTTTTTTTGAGCAGGTGTTTAAATGCTCATCTCCCAGTGCAAAAGAAAAACCATCCCAGTCAGGTTACTCATTTTTTCCTGAAAAATTGAAAACCCTCGAACTCATGCAACAGCAGCATTGACAGGTAATGGGAAGAGCTTAAATACACTGAAGCATGGCTGAGTTCTCCCCCTTTGCCCCAGTGCTGTGTGTTGAAACACTTCAATTTCTCAAAAGAGATACCACAGGTTAAAAGTGCAAGAACAAAACCCCTTCTAGATGTTTATGCTGCTGCCATCCATTTTTCTTAGATAGGGCACAAGATTATTATTTTTGGAATTATTTTAATGAAACTGATTTTCCAAATAGAATTCTTTTAAAATGAACAATAAGTTATTTTCATTAAGTTATTTTCATTAACATTCTATCAATCCTACTCTGACTCAGTGACCATTCAGAAATCATTCAGTTTAAGGTGCAACTATCAGTTGGCATTCAATAAATTACATATACAGAAAACAACTGTGGTTAAAAAAAAATAGAAATCAGACTACCTGTTTTTTCTTTCTATTTTCAATCCTATTTCAAATGGAACTCATTAAATTGCCAGTTCAGCTGCATGTTTCACAGGCAAAAGTGGCTCAAATAGCAGTGGGGTCTCACAATTTGACAGTCACCTTAGCCAACAGCAAATGCACATGAATCTTCAGCTTAATTGCTTTATAAAACAAAATAACAGGTCTGTCTTAAAACCTATGACCATGCAAGAAAAGCAATAAAGGTTTCAGGAAAACACACTTTTTCTGATGGAGACTCCATGAAGGTTATGTTAAATCCAACATAAAATCTTCAATGAGGAGAAAAAAAACCCTATATGCATACATATAAAATAAAGCACTCCACAACTCCGGCATTACTAAAATCTCTTCAGAAGGATAAAAGGTTTCCAGTGACTAACTGCTTGATGGGAGACAGTCTGCCATGACAGAATAATTGCTGTGTTCACTTTATGCTCAATTACCAACTGCTGATAGATTACAGTCAAACCCCAATCTCTCTATCTGCATTTTAAACTGATTTGCTTTCAGCTGGGAAAAGTACTTTGTTCTCCTGAAAACTTGAGAGAAATTGAATGCTAAACTTAACAGTTATTCAAACAATAACCAAAAGGATTGAATTTAGCAGAAACATTCACATCACTTTCAGAAATTTAAAACCTTTCATAGTTTCTGGTATATATGCATTTTCTGATTAACATTTAAATAGGTTAGGTACTCAGGAAAAGGGATGAAACAGTTTACGTAAGATAAAATCTTATTCTAAACTTCATGCTTCTGATATTTCAGATTTACTGAGTGCAATAGCCAGTTCCAAGTCTTCTTGCTCTTGCTGTTTTAGTCTTGCCAATCTTTCTTTCTCTTCTCTCTCACTTTCTCTCTTAGCCCATTCAATCATGTCTTCCTCAGTGGAATACTGCATTTTTAAAAGACAAAACAAACCAGATTAGTAATACAATTATAATTATTACTGTCCAAATGCTCGGTTTAAGGGACAGTTAGTTTTTCAACAATTGTACATATTCTAGTCTTCAAATATTACTTGTTATGTAGTTGTAATAGACTAAGATTTGCTTAGTCTAAGGTTTAACTACTAAGAAGTGCACTGAAGCCATCAAACTGATGTATTTTAATGAAATATGCCATGTTTCAAGTTTCAGTATTAAGTTTCAAAAACGTTACTAAGCAGGAAGTGCTATAATTCAAATACACTTTTATTTTGGATAAAAAACAGTCTATACAAGAAACTCTGAATAAATCAGAACATTTTGCAAAGCACACTCCTCTTGACACTGCAGGCCATCCTGATTTCCCCTGCTTTCATTAAGGATGACTCTTCCAAGTGACAACGACTGCAAAAATTTAGCTGTGAACTGACTGTTTCTGAATGTGTAGATGAAAAATACTGCCAAGAAGCAGCAAAATAATAAGGTAACTGTAGAGTTAGAAGGCTGGTAGTAATACAGAGAAAGGTCAGCATGATATGAGAGGGGAAAAAAAAGAACAGATTATTTCCATGTATATTGATGAGAACTGATTGTGACCTAAACACCTCTGGCACAATGATTATGAATCAGAGACAGTTAAGGATATTATCTGAAATAAAATATGAAAGATTATGCTAAAGTTTCTTTCTAGTAAACATGCAGAAAAATTAAGAGGTAGGTGAAGCCCCTGTCCTCATGGATGTCCCAGCATTAACTGAAAGGGTTAGAGGTTAGAGACTCCAGGTCTCTGCTCTGAGCTGCTTCTTCGGGAAATAAAAGCAGAAACACCTGAGTTTTCTCCATAGTGCACTCAGTATTTTCTGTAATTGCAGCTGGGAAAGAATACTTCTTCCTTCATAAAGATAGTAAACATTTTTGCCACTCCTCCAAACTGGCTTCTCAGACCCCCTAACTACTACCACAGATGGATAACCACATTTCAGAAGTTATCATGCTACAAGACACACCAACCAGTGCAAGTCTACTTTGAGAGCCTGACAGTCCTTAGTTTACTTCAATCAAGCACGTAGTTTATTAGGCCTGAACAGTAAAAGAGCAGTATGGTCAAGATACTGTAAATGCAAATTGCATTTAACAGGTATCAGGCTTGAAAGTGAGATGATGCCTTTCAAAACTTCTACTTGCAAAAGCTCAAAAGAAAAAAATAATATATAGGCATGCACAAACCTTTAGATTTGCTTCTACTGCTTGGACACCACGACTTCTATGAAATGAATTCTGGTTATAAAGAGACACTTACTACTTTTTACTTCATTGTGCATAAGTCTGGAATTCACTAGCCATCAAATTGTATTTCATTAACATACACTGTTACGAGGCTGTTTATCAGTATTTCAGTACGTTAAAATTATGACCAAACAGTTCAGTGACAGTTAAATTAAAATCACATTTTGGTTTATTTTTAATTGGATAGTTAAGAGTGTGCTTGTTATAGATGTATAATTTAAATTTGCTGCACACATTGATAAAATGGATAATCCCTAGGACATAGATACTTCTGAAATCCTCTCTTCTAAAAGCTAGGAGGCCACCACGAAAAAAGGCATAAAACCATTGCAATTTAAACATTAACTAAAACATTTTGCAGCATTTTGTTTTAGGACAGCCTCAGCTGTAGAGTAAATGTAAACACTGTTTTAACTGGAACCAATATCCCTTTCATACATGGGATATGTTTTAATAATTTAAATTAGACTGAAGACTTCAGTGTGAACATTTCAAAGCTGCCATTATACTGAAACAAATGTAAAAAGTGTTTACTCACAGTACTGAAGTTTGCAAAATTGTTGGGGTCAGCCTCTTTACTGATGCTGGTGGGAGCAAATGGATCACAGAATAGATCTGCTTCTTGTTCTTTGGGAATGTCTGGGGTGGGGAAAGGCTGAAATGGATCGCTCGGTTTAAAGGAATCTGAAGAGTCTATTTGATTGATAGGTCTTTTCCCTTAGATTAAAATGAATTTAAAATGAATTTAAGATAGCAGGTAATAACATGCCAAAACTAGTAAAAAACCCCATTCAAAAGCTACTTTGAATGCAACCTCTTCCCACAAACTAGCGGAGCTGTAGCTTCGGAGGAAGGGTTGCCAATTTAAAAAATGAGGGTATAGCCCACACTTTCTGAAAGGGTAATCAGGTAAAAAGGAACACATGTATGTTAATGAGTCAGGAACACAGTTATGTATTAATTAACTATTTTGGAAAGAGAATTTCTAACAGTTTTGAGCACCTATTCTGTTGGCACAGTATTGTTTTCTGCTTAGCAACTGTCTTTGATCATTCCAGCAAGGCTCTTTTATTATTTGTTTGGATCAAGTTAACACAGTTTTATTCCGAGACCAGAAATATATTACACTTGTAAGTTTTCAAAACACCATGTCCTCTCACTATGCTAAGACCAGGAATTTCTGCAGTTTAGAATAAGGAGTATGATAACAGGCAATCATACTCTTATCATACTGAGCTGTTAATCATACTGAGCTGTTTTGTTAACTCTTGCCAAAGTAGTTGCAAAAAACCAGAATCAGGGACAAACCCCCACTTATCTTGCTGGGTTTTTTTCAGCTTAACCTCAGCCAACTTTAACCCAAATACTTTCAGGAACAGCTGAGCTGAATTTCATCCCACCACTCCCTCTGTATGTTACTGTTTACACAAGAGGTTTCAGTGCAGTTTCTTGAATTCTATTACCGGGTTCTGCAAGTGGTTCCACACTTGCTGTGGCTGTATTTTAAAACTTGCTTCTGTTTCCATTTCAGACTCAAACTGCAGAACTGAACCAAAGTGCTTATTACTTCACATATCACTATTGAAAATTAGTCTAAAATTATTTTGTAAGAGCAAAAGAGATTCTCATCTGGCAATGATTTAGAGCTTTGGAGAACATCCCCTTGGGAGCATATGATTTACTTAGACACTTCCCAGATAACCTTTCCATCTCTCCCACTGATGATGTTCTATGTACCACTGATGATGATATTGTGGCTGCCCCTGGATCCCTGGAAGTGTTCAAGGTCAGATGGGATGGGACTTTGAGCAACCTGCTCTAGTGGAAGGTGTCCCAGGGGATTGGAACTGAATGATCTTTAAGGTCCCTTCTAACCCAAATCATTCTGTGATTCTACAATTCTGTTACTTGCAAACAATGCTTGCCCATTTCTTGAAACGTGGGAGAAGCAGCTCCAAATGACATCCAGGGAATTTTATTTCTGCGTGGGAAGGGTTAATAATTGTAATAATATAAAATACACAATCACCAAATCTTCCCCAAAATCAAGAAATGAGGGTACTTATCAGTATCTAGAGAGGCAACAGAATTCAGAGGCAACAGCTCTTCTACACATTTTCCAGTAGAGAGAAGAATTAAAAGAAGGATTTTTGGGTATTTCTTTGAAAAAGCATTCCATTGTTTCAATTCAGACCAAGGGAGTCATTAAAAATAATTACATTTAAGTACCTCAAATTTTATTTCCATTAGGAAAATAATCAATTGGGAATGGTTATCAAGATAACCACATTTTTAACTGTGCATATCAAATCAGCCTATTTTTTTCTAGTCATCTGTTGCTAAGGATGCTGCTGTTTCACCCCTAGAAGCTTGTATTCCAAAAGTGCACCACATCACAGCCACTCCCACACAATCAAGTCAGAAATCCTTTTTATGTTTAAATAAGGACCAACATCAAACATTCAAATTATCCTCACTTGCCATGTCAGCTGTTCCAATGTTATTTACAATGGAAATGATTACTTGCAAGGCATTAGCATGAACCAGCTCTCACACCAACATTGGAAATTAAACAGCTGAGTTTAAACTTCAGTATGAGCACTCCTGTATCTGCTGTACTCCCCTTCTTTTGAGGAAAAGATGAATACACGTTTAAGTTTCATGCCACAGTTTTTCAAAACACCTTAAGACTCATCCATATAGTGTAACAGTGAAAAAAATGATGCAGTAGAGTTCATAAAGACAATGAAACAGAGGACAGAATTTTTTAAAGGAATACTAGAAATATATTTTCCTATGTTTGCAAAAAAAAAAAGTGAGGAGTCTGTTGTAACATGGTCTTCTTGCAACCACAAGAAGGTGTTGTTATCCATGATAATCATAGCTTTTTCTGGAAAGCAGAGTGGTTTGTGCCATGGAGCATCCCTCAGCATTCCTCTGTCATTGAGGAGAAAACAGCCCAGGGAACTTGGGGTTATTCCTGTTACTGCTACAAACCTCTGGCAAGGCCACCTAGAAAAAGTTAACCTGAAAACCTGAGCCAGTCATTTAACCCTATTTAATTCATTTTGCATTAAACCCATTTGTGCTTGCAATGTATAAAACACACTAAACTCTCACTTTAAGCATAACTCAATTCAAGATTCACAGTGTATCACATTAGTAACCATTTAATTTGCAGCTATGCCGTGTTCTTGCACACATTTGTAATAAGTCTTTTTTCCTGTTTTATAATCCTTTGTCTCTTCAAACTATGATCCCAAACACCATGCAAAACCTAACTCTGAGGAAATGACCGAGAGATCAGGAATGGACTTGCTTCACATCTTGCTCATTCACCTTAAATTCAGACCCTTCACCCTCCCCTCATAACTACTGTCCCCCTGCCAACATGAAGCAGCTGATGGTTTCCCGTGTCAGCTCTTACCAGGTGGTGGTGGACAGGGCCTGGTGGGAGTTCCTGTCTTAGGGGGCAGTGCAGGAGGAACATCCTCATTTTTAGTGGGTGGTTCCTCAAATAAGTTTTTAGTTATGGTGACACTGCTGACAGAGCCTGACGTGGAAGAGCTAAAGGGATCCTCATTGTTGGCCTTCAACAAAGAAAACAGCAATACACACGTTTTCAGTGCAGTGATACTAGACATTCTCTTCAATAATACAGTATTAAATCAGAACTGAAAGTTTAGACTAAGACTAAAGAAAAGACTTTTGTTTGTTTTTACTCATATCCACATACTACAGAAGATTGAACAGAAAGAAAAATCAGGAATGGCTGCTGTTACAGCACTATAAAGTTGAAAGCAGTTAAACATGAAAAGTAATACTTTTGCTGCTAAACTCAGCAAATTTAAAAATAAATAAGTAAATTACAGTATCACTGGAAATAGAGAGAAAATACTTATTGAGTTGAAAAGATTGCATTCTTCACAGAACTGCAGGACAATTTGCTATCAAGACGTCTTTTTCAAGCAAGTCAGCCATTATAAATGTTTAGTAGTGGCAAAACTGTACTGAAACTGAGTAAGCTCTGTCTTGTCACTGCAGTTTCATGCATTTCTGTGAGTAGCAGCAGCTTCATATTACCTTTGACAGCGTGCTGAAGTCAGCAAAGCCACCTTCAAAGGATTCACTTCCAAACAGAGAGGCAAAGGGGTCTGTAGCTAAATACAAATCAAGCAAAGAATAAGATTAAAAGTTAAATATGGAACACTGAAAAAAAAATCCCATCACAAAACAGCAACTGTTACATATTTTGCAACATAAATTAATTCAAGCGAAGTATTTTATGAGGTGAGCACTTCAAATTATTAAGTAGCTTTTTCAAAAATTCTAAGTGTCAATATCCAATTAAGAACAATAAATCCTGAACAAGAAATACTGGTATTATGTTTTCCTACATTAAAAAAAGTTAAATTCCACTGAAAGTATCAAATAACCATATTATTGGAAATGTTCTACTGAGATACATGTATGTATACACACAGGATATTTTTTTGTGTGCATACACCCATAAATACATATATATAGACATATATATATTTATGTATATATATATATATGAACATGAACCAGGGCTCTTTTCTGACTGCAGACTCACTTGTGGAATCAAGTATCTGAACCTCATATCATCCCAGTCTAATTCAACAGCACCCTTTCATTCTCATGTGCCTAAAATGTGTGAAAACTGCTACTCTACTGTAGAGCAGGAAGTGCCATACTCACTTCTGCATCTCTAAAAAACACCATTTATTCCCTACAGTTAAACTGAACAGGTTTACAATACAAAATCACACATGGATTCCTGTTCTGGATTATCACTTGTCAGTGTAGCTTGGGAATACAGGAATTAAGAGCCTTCCCTAAATATCTTTAACCCCCATACGAGGTTTGCTCCCAGAAGGAGCAAACAATAGCAGTAAAATTCTCAATTAAGTAGTTACTCTATTCCACATCTACTCTTGTAGTGCAGAGCTATCCTGATGTTACTTAGAAAGTAATATGAAATCTCAGAAAACAGCCCTAATGGGAAGGAGTACAAAACATCCAAATAGCCCAAACACTTAGATCAGGATAGTGTCTCAGTTTTAGGTAAAGCAGAGGAACAGTTCTTGTGGAATCAGTCTTCAGAGATACACATTACAGATAAAGAGTAAGTTCTGGTTTATAAAATTCACCCCTGAAAACAGGCACCTCTTGTCATGCTTTATAGGAAAATTCAGAAAACATGAGAAATCCCTAAAATGCTCTCTTGCAAATTCAGTTAAAAGACTAGAAACAAAAGCAACTAAAAGCAAATAAAAATAAAACCCCAGAAGCTTGATACGTAAAATCTACTTTTACCTAGATCATTTGATGTAGTAACAGTGGTTCCACCAGGAGCAAAAGGGTCATTCTTCTTTGACATCTCTGTCTAAAATAAAAAATTCCTTTGGAGGGAAATTTGTTTTTCAGCTTAAAAGATTCTTCAATTTAAGAATACAGTCATGATTTATTTTAGTTTAGAGGTTCTAAGATAAAAGCTATTTCCAGAATGTGTTATCAGCATCAGTAAACAAGTCTGTTAATAGAAACTCCTCCTCTCTGTTTTGATGAATACTTTGAAAGGACAGAAAAAAGGTACAATATGTGCAACATACTTGGTAACAGCTAATGCAATAGTCAGGAATATCTACCACTCATTTTGGTCTCAGATTTCTACAACCAGAGACATCTTCATGAAGATGTAACCACAAGATTCAAACACTCTAGAGATGTGTGGTAAAGCATTTAGGATGAATGCATAACTTCAGAAGTACAGATCTCAAGAATCCACTGCTAATCCCACACCACAGCGCTGACCTCCCTTTTTTTCCCTTCCTTTGGACTGTAATAAGACCACGAATTGGCTACATTAGAACATCAAGACTTTGAAAAGGATACTGTGCCAAGTATTACAGATTGTAAAAACCTAATTTTTAAGGCTGGAGGTGTAGGCTGTGGTGTGAATATGACCTTGAGATCTGCACAATGTGCACACCATGGGGAGGGGCAGGACCACCACTGTCAGGTGCAGTGATTTCTCACTCTTTTGGGTGCTGTGGGTGCACCTCAGGCACATCCTACAGCCACTTAACTGGCTTCTTAATCCACATGTATCTTTGAGTTTTATATATGTCTACGCATATTTTATGCACACACAAAGTTGGAAGTGAGGCATGAAGAGAAACAGCACTGAAAAGGAAACAAGATGGCAAAAGAATGGAGACAAACTTAATGATATGAAGAATTTCAGCTGCTTAAATTGTCTTTTGTCTATCAGCTTTATATATTACACAATCAAGTTCTAGTCTACACCAGAGAAGGTTTTATGCCCAACTCGACCTTATTAAAGGCTTAAGACTATTCAATAACTGCTTGTTTATAATGTGAGCAATGAAAAGTTACACTGAAATACACTTGAAAGAGGTACATTCAGTAGGAATCTCCACATTATGAGAGAGCTTTGGTGATTCTCATTAAAAAAACGCAAAACACAACAAAACCCAAACATACACCTACAGAACAATTTGACTTTTCTGAGGGGGAACCCCATACACCACATCAGATTTCAGATAAAATGCAGCACATACTTCTTGATCCTACAGAGTGTGGAGGCAAAAATCAAGTGTCTCAACACAACTTGGTGAGGTTTATCCTGTGTTTCTTTCCATTTATGTTCCACCAAGCTCTAGAGTTCTAGAGCTCTCCAACAACAGAACTTCAGTCATTATTATTAAATAATGTCAGAGCTTATGTCATTACCACCAAATGCTCTTAGCTGTGGAGCAATGAAGATCCACAATGAAATTCTTTTAAAATGTTTTTATTTTTACTTCTATTTCACCTGTGACTATTTCTAGAAAATAGGACACAAAAAAGACAAGACAGAGCCAGGGGATCAGAGGTAACCTTTATATGATTTCTGAATATCAATTCTTTAAAGCATGTCTAAATGTACAAAATAGGTTATTTTGTCCAAATCACATATAAAAAGCAGTAAAAGGTGTGACACCAAACTTACTGTGGTATTATTACTGTTGTCTGCAGAGCTAAATGGATCAGTGCCAGCAGTCACAAAAGGGTCGGTGGAGGATTGTTTGAAGAAAGAGTCAGCTGCAAAAGGGTCTGAGCCTTTGAAGGGATCACCACCGAAGGGATCTAAAAAGTAAACACCTCCTTAACATTTCTGCTTCCTTTGCATAGCCAATATCCTAAAACTAAACAATGTATCACTTTTTTCATACTGCTACAAAGTGACATGTTTAAGACCAAGGACCTTTGAAGTATGAAATTCACCTGTGAATAATTTGTGTTCTGTGATTCAAAACATCAGACAAGCCAACATTTTCTGCACATCATGAAACAGTAGTTCCAGAATAATCTCAGCATATAGGTTCTTTAACCAAGTCCCCTAAAAACGAAGCATTTTACAGCACCTAATGTTTCTAAGAACTCTCCTGCCCTCCTCTCCTGCACTCCCCAAGCCCAATTGATGTTTCTTATTTGGCACTATTTTACTATTGCTTTCCCACTGGTTATTTGGCTTCTTTGCCACCAGTAACTCCATTCAGGACCAAGCAAACAATGCAATGACATTGCCTATACAGTCAGTCTAAATAAAGACTTTCCACCTTTTCAATACTTAATTCTAAAGGAAGTTGGTAAGTTAAGAACCTTTAAAAGATCACAGTCCTACTACTTTGCATATAAAACAGGCAGTAAGTGTTTGGGGCCTTCTATTCACCATCTTCACATACTTAAATTCCAACTAAGGAACTTCCAACAAGAGCGAAGTTCACTGGCAATGGACTTCTCTGAAAAGCTTTAACACAAGTGGCCAGGTGCTAATGCCACATATATCCTATCATGACTTTTTGTGGCATTTCCACCTACTTTTTTCCTCTGAAAATGGTGACACTTTTCCCCACTAGCAAGAACCATTTAGAAAAACAAACACATTACAAGTTATAAAGTTACTTACCAATTTTTCCAAAAGGGTCATCTTTGAAGGGATCATCTGTTCAAAAGAAAAGCAAATATTCACTTAGCAGGTTATTATCACCATGAAACACACAAAAAGCAGCCATCTCCAAGCTGTATTTCCCTTGGCTTTTCTCCACAAACACCCACAGTATGCAGTATTACCACTGCAGTAATCCAGGCCAGCTACTGAGACGAGTCCCAGTTTTGTTTAATTGTCACAGACACTGTGGATGGTAGCTCCTAAGTGTTTATTTCAGTACTGGATGCATGATCCCAACTCATTTCTAGTTCCTCATGTACATCTGAGAGACAGATATCCTGTCTCTTAGCTGTAGGTATCTACCCCTGCATACACTGAGTGCTCAAAGCCCTAAAGCTTGGCTCTTAACAGACAGACCTTTTCTCTTCTGAAAGAAAGGCCTTGTCATGTGCTGTAAGACCACTTCAATATAAACAAAAATAAAGCAGTTATCTGCACAGAAGCATTCAAGCTGTTTAAATTAGTTTAATTTATTCATTAAAAATATTAAATCTGCACTGACATTCTTTCAGAAGCCAAGTGATCTGAAACAAATTTAGCTAATTTTCCTTTTGAAGCAATACAAGCTAAATTGATCAGGCCATGTTGATTTGAAAGCATGTTAAATCATATTAATGTGGCTGAAAACATCTGCTTTAGCAGTTAATTCCAATTAACTCCCCTTCTCCAACTGGCTCCATATAGGCAGATCATTCCTTCCATAAAAAATAAGAGCAGAGCAACATCATTCGTCAATGGCAAGTTCTTAAAATAAAGCCCAGCACTTCCACAAGACGAACAGATGGTGCAGTTCCACATTACCTTGTTCTGAGAGCCAAACTCACCAGAAGTAGGCCACAGCCATTCATTCTGAACCACCCACGCCCTCCCCACTGCACAGCCCAGAGAGCCCTCCACTGACCCGTTTGTGGATTGGGGCTGTAAATCAGATTAGTGACACCACATGTACCACAAGTATGCCCACACCTTTACATCCAAAATGCCACCAGGGCAGGGGCAGGGGTGGGGGGGGCTGGGTAAGAGACATCCTCAGGAAGAGCAGTGAGGGAAAGGAGCAATTTTCAGAACTCATTAGGAAGTCCAGATCAATGAAGGAGAAACACCCCGGAACTCTCATTTCTATCACTCCTATTTTTGTAATGCTGTTGGCTCCACAGTCCTGTCACTCACACATCTTCAGATTCATTCTATAAAGAGCAGTCTCAAGGTAAAGATGAGTCTCATGTGCTCACACAAGACCTGTTTCTGCAAATCTGAACTTAGACACAAATGTTTACTTACTGCCAACAAAAGGGTCAGACTGGAAGAACTCTAAGCTGGCTTCAGAAACTAGATCAGGCAATGGATGAGATTCAGCATCAAATGGATCTTCCTGGGCAATGAAGACAGAGAGAAATGTATTAAATTTTTAAGACTTGCAAGGATGGAAAACACTTATGTCATCTCCTGTTACCATTCAGTGGTTTCTTAAAGCTTAAGGCAAAGAGACAGCTGGAATCCTATATAATTCATCAATGGAGATCCAAAATATTTTTCCACAACCTGCCTGCTACATGAGACGAAATGTTTTCAAGACATCACACTAAATAAAACCAGTAAGAAGTGACAATTATTCCTCTATTGTTATATGACCATCATGCAAGCCTGAAACAGTTTAACCAGGATTTTTTTTTAACCTACTTTTTCCTCCCCCAAACCTGAACAAACTCACTTTTTTAGTAACAGTTGCAGCTGGGGTCTCTTTCTCTTCTCCAACAGAGACTGCTGTTTCAGGACTATTCCTTATCTGTACAAGGATAAAAGCAATTCACCATAAATAAGTAAATACAAGACTGCACAATAAAATTTTAAGTTTTAAATAGAATTACAGAATATACTAAAGCATACTTCAAGAGGTTCCTACTTATTATAGCACATACTTTAGTGTTCCATAAACCCTGTAAAAGTTTTAAAAAAATAAATCAATCATGAATCATAAGGAGGAACATTTAAAGCAAGACAGTTTTAGATTTTCTGTACTTTTCCTTATTCCGCTCTTATTGCACCAAATGGAGACAGCTGCTCTCCTTTAATGTTAATTCTGCTATTCAATTTATGATATTTTGCTTTGGAAATAAATACAGAAAAAAATGTTATTGCCACTTTCCAGGCAAGCTAAAATTACCCTCTTTTCTGCTTATGAACTTTCAAATATGTGGAAACACAGTCCCTCAGAAAAACACCCTGAAATTTCAGTTGTGCAAGTGTTTAAAAACATAATCAATCTTGGTACATTCTTAACTTATTCCAACTTCACAGCTGCAACGCATCGTGATCAAGCAGGCAAAACACTACTTACTGGAGACACACTGTTTGTTTGTTCCTCTTCTGCTATACTTTCCCTCTCAGCATTCTCATTAAGGTTTGCAGTTTCACTGCTGCTGTTGCTAAGACTAGAATGATCCACAGTTCCATTAACAAGTGTACTATGGGGCTGAGAGTGCCAACTAAATTGGTTATTTTCCAGTTCTTTCAGCTCAAGAAGCTTTGTCTGCACCTGTAAACAGAAATAAATGTATTTGCATCAGTGTGGCAGCACATGGAAGCCAGTAAATGGCCATCCCCTCCTAAATGTAAGGTGGGTGACATATGTCTGAAAATCTTATTTTGAAATACAAATACAATAAAAACCTGTTCTGTCAATCAAAGGGTGAAATTTGAGAGATAAGCAGAAATCTTATTTAGTAGAAGTGCAGAGTGGTTGAAGGACACACCTTCTGCCATGGAAGAATGTCACTGGCAACACCAAGACTTGCTTCTACTCAAACTCATGAGAAAAGTTGCAAATATTTCAGGTTTTTTTTCTTTGTTTCATTTTGCTGGGGAGTTTTAGTTGTTTTGGTTTTTTTTTCTTATATTTGTTTTGGGTTGGGGTTTTTTCTGTGTGTATGTATGTGGTTTGGGTTTTTTTCTAAATTATGCATTTGCAATTTCCTTAAACTTAAAATTTAAAAGGCTGCTTTATCATAATTCTCATCTCCTGAGAAGGAACATTACAATTTCATTATCATCTCCCACATGACTTCTGAAGTCTACAAAAGCCAAGTAATCTTCCTAAGCAGACACTTATATGTTATTATTGCAGCAATATGCTTAATGCAGCGCCTTACAGCAAACATTTACAACCCACCTGCCAGTTATGAAGGAATTATGGAGCTGGCAGGTTACGCAAAAGGATAAACTTAGTTCAGGTATTTGGGTGCCTAAATCCCACTGAACTCTGCTAGGTCAGTCACCTAATAGAGTTCTCAGGGTGTCAGCAAAGACACCACCAGGTGTCTTTCAAATTAACTGACCTCAGACCAGGCATCGGATAATCTTGCCTAAAGCACCAAAGCACCTACTGTTCCTTATTTGTGAGTCAAGAGCAATAAAATCAGGAGTACTGTTATAAAACCTACTAAAAAAAATGTCAGTGGTACAGTCAAGCATAACCGCTTATATTATCAGTCTCAAATCTGTCCATGGCAAGCACCTCTTGCCATATAAAAACACTGAAACAGTACAACCTTCTCTCTACCTCTGATGAAATGATAAAAAAATTCCATTTGTTTACTTCTCAGTTTCTAAACTAAAAGCCACATTAAAATCAAAATTATGAATATTATAAGACTCGTTAGCAAGTTACAGATGTAAATTGTGTGAAATGAGCACCCCCAAAAGTCAGCAATTTCTAGGGTTCTAAGACAGGCTTTGCCTTTTGTTTTCAACTTGGTATCAGTGTTAGTGGCTAATACATAACACAGCTGGCAACAGAGAAGGAGAACCATGAGAAAAGGGTGTGCAAGCTCATGCATCACTGAAGTAATAACAAAACACTGATTACAGAGAGAAACTGAAAATGTTCCATGCAACAGCAGCCACCTCAAAGCACAGGGCTTGAAAACCAAATGCAGATGGCTCTCTGCTTCTCAGTGTCTAATCTCAACCCAATTTCTTCTTACATTCACCTTATTTTCCCCCTTCAACAATGCACTAAGTAAATTCTATCAGTAATTTTATACCAACTTCACATCAATTAAAGAATAGTGAGAGCATGCCCCAGGCCATGGCTGAGGATGAAAGCTTAAATATCTACTGGACACAGAGAATTTAAGTCTGCATTATCCATTTTTCATTCATGACATTATGACAAATTATCCATGGAGTATAATAAATGAGTCCCTTTAATTAATAAACCTGGAGAAAGACCATGAAGTATCTGGAGTGACTTAAGTCAGCCTCTAAAAATCCTAACAACTACGAGCACAGAACACATGTGTAAGTAACTAAAGCCATGAGCAAACAGTGAAGAAAAAAGGAAACAACGCCTTCCCCTCAAGACAAACCACACTAAAGGTTGCCAGCTCGAAATATTTTTTGGGGGGTGGGTCTTTCACACTGCCTTACTGAATTGATTTCCTGTTGTGAATCCTGCAGATGTTGCTGAAGAGGTCCCAGCTGTGCTTTCCCAGACTCTATGCAATGCTCAAGCTCTGCAGTTTCTTGCTGCAGGCGACTCAGCTCCTCTTGGGCTTTGGTCAGTTCATCCTCATATGCTGAAATCTTTGATTCCTGACTTGATATTTCTGCCTTCAGCATGGCAATCTAAAGCATGAACAACATTTCAAGTTAAAAAAAAAAAATCAACAAAAAACCCACACCCAAAAACCCAAACAACACTTTCAAACACAACCAAATACTATTATTTATGATCAGAAAAAGTAAAAAATCTCATAGCTATTGCAGAAGTTATAGATCATACCTGAAGGAACAGTTAATTCTCTATTGGTGTCAGTAAGAACAGAGTACTTTAGCTGTTCTTCTGACCAACAGAGATATTTCTAGTATTGAAAAGATAATTTCAGACCTTAAAGAAATACAGTAGCTTTTTGTTAGAAAAAAAGTACCTAAGACGATATCTTTTTAACCACTAAGAAATCAGTCCCGGTATTTGTTTCTAACTACATTTATATTGTATTATAAAATTTTGCTAACCGTTTGCTCTAAACCTCATTTGTGTGCAAGTATATCTCAGTATGTTTGTTGACACGCTGATACTAAATTAGGAACATTGAAGTGAGCAATGTATTTCCCATGCTCTGTCAGTCACAGAACCTTGACACTCAGGCTATTTATTCATTAAAGCTTTTTCTCCTGCCCCAACAACTGTAACTCTGCAAGGTTGAGTTCTTCAAGACAAGGCATTTATTCTTCCAAGGGCCTTGGCCACCAGACCTTACCAAATGGGCCTCCTCTGCACACTTCTGCCTGATGTCATTAAGTTGTTCTTCCAACTTGGCCTTCTGCTCATCAAGATCATTAAGGGTTTCCTGTGCTTCCTGTTTCTGAGCTTGCAGCTTTTGGAGATTACTGCTCTCCCGCTTTACTTCATCCTGGAGGTCCTGAAATAAAACACATTGGCTTTACATTTGTCCCCTCTCTCCCCTTAACCACTGAATTCTGCAGTACAAACTGCAGTGCTAACCCAGATTTCAAAGTATCAACAAATTATCTTCCAGAAGCCAGCAGGGATACCAGATAAGCAAGTATTCTCAGCTTCTAATTCAATGACAGAAAAAGAAACAGGTTGTTTGCATTTGCTTTTCTTCAGTAAAACAAATCTCACTGAAGTATTGAGACCATGCACCAACGCATGGATTAACTGTTTTCCTCACAGAGAGGTCAGGTTTTCATTTTGAATTTAGAAGTTGTCTTTATTCAGGCTGCCACCCTATCACTGTCCTGTGTTTTAGCACTACGTTTTACTGAGTTTCTTATTAAGAACATGCACCTGTTGGAGAGAGTCCAGAGGAGTCCATGAAGATGGTCAGAGGGCAGGAGCACCTCTGCTACCAAAACAGGCTGAGAGAGCTGGGGTTGCTCACCCTGGAGAAGTGAAGACTCCAGGGAGACCTTAAAGCCCTTCCACGAACTAAAAGGGGCTTACAGTACAGTTGGAAAGGGACTTTTAATCAGAGCTTGAAGTTACAGGACAAGGGGGAACGGCTTCACACTGACAGAGGGCAGGTTTAGATGAGGTATCAGTAAGAAATTCTTCCCTGTGAGGGTGTTGAGGCCCTGGCACAGGTTGCCCAGAGAAGCTGTGGCTGCCCCATCCCTGGAGGTGTCCAAGGCCAGGTTGGATGGGACTTGCAGTGACCTGGCATAGTGGAAGGTGTGCCTGCCCATGGCAGGGAGTTGGAATGAGATGGGCTTTGAGGCCCCTTCCAACCCAAACTATTCCATGATTCTCTGATAATAGAAATTCTTTATTCTGCTCCTTTCCCCTTCAAAAACACATGGCCAAAAATAGGAACTGTTTTTCGGAGCACGTTGAAAGACCATTAACCCAAATGCACTGCCTCCTAGGGCATTCCTGCCTCTAATTTTGCAAGGGTCAGTCAAAAACTTATTTTCTGTGTACCAGTATAGGTAATAAAAGCACATTTCATACACAGCAATATGGAATCTTCTGATTTATGAAAGAGCAGCAAGTATGTATCTTGTGTTTTAAGTACATTAAGTAGCATCATAAAATAATTAGTTCATTTCTGAGCCACAGGAATGGTTGTACTCCAACAAGCCGCAGAGATAACACTGAAAAACATGTCAAGAAAAGAAATTAGGAAGAAGAAAGAATCGTCAAAGTCAAGAGGAAAGATAATACAGGGAGATCAAAAAGGATTAATACAAAAGGAAAAGTAGTAGATGAAAAGAGAAGATTGCAGCCTTTCTGAGAAAATATGGCAATTGAAGGAAGAATCATCAACAACAGTAAAAAATGAACAGAGAGCAAAAAAAACTAAGGAGGATAAGAAAACAAGCAGACATGAAATTCTGATTAGATCATACATTTGCGTGCTGCTCTAAGCTACAATCCTGCTCTCCTTTTCTAGGGGTGTTTTGTTTGGGTTCTTTCTGGTGGGGGAGACAGTTTATCCATGTGTTGCGTGCTAACACCTCCACATAATGAGGACAAAAAGCCAGATAGAAATAGAAAGGCATATGGTGCAGCAGTCAGATGCTGGGGAATTAGGTAACCTCAAGACAACTGGAGGACTACCCAAAGATACATCATAGATGTTTTTACGTTAAAAAATCAACCACGAAACCAAGTAAAAAAATCCCCCAAACCAAAATACAAAAAGCCCCCCACAAAAACCTCCCAAATTGAATTTGAATTTCAGTGAAGAGTATGTCAGTATACAGCAGTCAGAATAGCAGAAATACTGGTTATTTCTAACCCATGAGAGAAAACCCAGTGCACACACAAAAAGCTCTCAGAGCAGCTACTGACTTGGATAATTGGGACACTCTTGATCCATTCATTTTTTACATGGCTTTGAAAAGCTAGGATCAGTTGACACTTAACACAAGCAGTGGAGGAAAAAAGTAACAGCTTAAAGAGACTTCAGCCTCCTTTTTCCTACAGGAAGCAAGAATTCACATCCACATAAGCTAAATATAGATCACCTCCACTTTTGTCTGTCCTAGGCACAGCAGTAGAGAAGCAGTGAAGAGACCTAACTAAGCCTGATGGCTGCCAGAAGAGAAAAGAAGGAAAAAAACCCAACCAAACCCAAAACCTGCCGTGGTTTTTGTTCACATATGCACCTAATCACTCCAAAATTAAAGGCTGGAGTAGATACAATATGCAAAATTGGCTACAATACTCAAAGATACCTCTTCATGAAATAAACCAGGCTCCAATTAAGTTTCAATTTCAAAGAACACCCTTCAGCATAGAAGCAGGATCTTAATGTTCAAGCACTGAATGAGATTCTATATGAAAACCACTAAGATATTTGAGGTGTTACAAACTGGCATTCTGATGGTAATAGTAGTCCTTGTATTAGATTTATGATCATTATAACTCTTTATGCCAATACAGTGCAGGATAAGGGAAGTTTAGGGATCTGTATTTCCATGGACAATGGATTTAATAATTTGCCAGGCAGTACTTCCCAGAAAAAAATCATGTGCTAAGAAATGTTAACCTGAAAGAGGACAGAAAAGTAAAACTTCATTGACTTTCTAATGGCATTGGTGCACTGCAATAAAGAAAAGAGAAAATCCAGTGCTGAGGGGGATGCTTGGAGCATGCAACTTTGAGGAAACACCACCCCTTAGTCTCTGCTACTAAAGAGCTGATATTTTAATAAGCACATTAAAACCCATCAATATGCTATATTTTCCTTACAACTCTTTTTCTGTCTTTGCTTTTTAGTACCTATTTACATAGTATAGAAATTATTTTATAGAAGAAAAAGCTGTCATTCTTTCCCTCCTCCTATGCAAATCAGTTTGATTGATCACTGACCATGGCTATATTTGAGATTACAATTTGTGCCCATGGAAGGAATTCTGGTATCAGAAACCCTGAAGTGTGATATCACAAAACTAGCTTGAAGGAAGAAGGCAGGTTAGAACAAACTGGTTTTGCACACCACCTTTAGAAATGTCCCCATTAGAATAAAACCAGAAGAAAAATCACGAGGCAAAGATATCCTTAGTCTGTGACATTATTCTCTGAAGTTCTAGAAAGTTTGTTGAAACATACAGGTCCTCCAACAGTCAGGAATAAGTAAAGGTAAGAGGCCACCAGATTAAACAAATGCTGCAGCCATTTCCTGCTTGATCCTGGAGGTTTCTCCTTTTTCTGACAAGCCAATAATAGATTGTTCCTTATCTGCAGACTGACAGAACTCTGTAACTATGTTTAACAAACAGCTTGTGTGACCACTAACAGGTTAAAGACCTGAGACAGTTGCTTCCAACACCACTGCTCAGGATACAGAGACTATGGGGATTCTGTGATGCTGCTGCCTATCAAACACATGCAGATGACACTGGAACATTCAAGGTAAGGTTTTTATCAAGCTTCACAAACCTTTTGTGCAAAGGCACCAGAGAACTCAACCCTCACATGAGCACACACAGATTCCAGAAGACACCAACAAAATAATCTCGTGTGCAAAGCCAGAAATACCCCTGAGAATTCTGTGAACAGTGTGAAAGGGAATCTGCAGGGTGGGGAGGGGAATGACTGTGGAGCACAGGCATGGGCAACTTCCACACGCATTCCTGCAGCTGCTGGAGCTGCTGCCAGCGTGACCAACAGGCCAGCATCTGATTATCTCCTCAAAGGTCACACTATTAATTATCATCCAGGCTCCAAAGATATTAAATAACCCTGCACAAAATTCACAACTCCTGTAACACATTAGCTCCTTTTCAGCCCAACCGAAATTGAAATGCAGAAATCTTGCACTATTCGCTCTTAAGTAAAGATTATGGAAAATGACAGATTCTTAAAATAAATTTAGAAATAAATATAAGTGGTCAGATATCACACTGAAGATTTTTTTTAAAACAGCAACTTAAAATTCAATTGAAATATTGCTTTGCAGTATTTAATTCAGAGCTTGTCCAGTCTGTCAGCACCCTAAACACTGATGCTGACTGCATAATTTTTAACACCTGCAAAACACTTGTAAATTTAAATTTTCCGATATTCTAAAAATTCAATATCATCTTTTCAAATAAAAAAATCAACAGATTCTTTTAAAAATTCACTTGTATTAGGCAAAATTAACTTGAGGCAACATTCCTCCCAAGCTGGTAATTATTGTGCCTCTTAAGAAGCAGCCCTATACATAAGCCCTTTTAATTCAGCCACTTAAGTTTATTAATTAATTTACAGTGCTACAGTGTCCTCTTTAGTTTTAATTACACAGTAGATAGTCTTGCTTAAAAAAAGAAAAGAAAAAGAAAGAAAGAAAAATCTATTCTTTTGTAATATTTTTCATTTAAAACTCCATGCATGCTATATATCCTAAAGAAGCTTACACATTTATATAAATTTACACAACTACACCAACCCAAAATTATATAGAAAATACACTTCAAAGCACATTCTTTTTCTTAGCCACCAATTTTTTTTTCTTTTTACTGGGTAAGTGACATGATCTAAAGACTCAGTAATCCCACTGTCATCAAAGCAGGTGTCTGAAGAATAATTTGGTGTTTTATTTACCTGGACCTCACTTGTCCTCTGCTTGATGGCATCTTCTTTCTCCTTCAGGTCTTGCTCTACATTATTCTTTTCCCTGGAAGACCAGCAAACAATGCAAGAATACTTAAGAACATCAGCTACAGCAGGTACAGTTATCCAGCCCCCTAAGCCTGTATCTCTCTTTAAATACATAGTGAAACATTAAACACAAAAGATGTAAGGGATTTCTGCTTTCCAAATTATTTACAAGACAGAAGCCCACATAAGTGTTCTGCATAAACCCCCCAGTCTTTCCACCAACTGCACTCCAGTGCTAAGAATGGCTCAAAAATGGAAGGGGGCGGGAGGCAGAAATCAATGAAATACTGTCTCCAGTGATCTCACTGTTGCTATGGAGCACTTGTCTAATGAAAACTGCTAGGAAAAGTGGGAGGGATTGCATCAGATTCCATCTATTAACCCTTGCAAACACAGAGATGCCTGTGCTCACAGCAGCCAGGGAACACTCTCACAGGCCAACCGAGCCCATTAATGCCCTTTGCCTGTCAGATTTTGGATCTGGCTGTTGGGAAGCCAAGGCAGCAGCAGGAAGGTTGGCTTGGCTTGCTGGAAGCACGATCTGCTCAGACACTCCACACGGAGTGATTTGCTGTGTCATATCAAGCCTGCCTCTACAGACATTTATTCAAGTTTAAGTGAGTGCTGATGACAGGGGAATTATCATCAATAAATTCTCATCAGTCAGACATAACAATAGCTTTAAGGAAGGGAAAAAACTTGTACAACTCAGAAGTGTTACTGTTATAAAAAAAATCATGAGTATTTCTCTCTAGACAACATATGGAGTCTTTTCTCCCTTCATTGACGCAGAAAAACATTAAGCGTTACAGTTTTTACACAATCTTCTGTAGATATTTACTTTCATAAAGATTCTGTTAATAAACTAACACGCTGAAGTTAGAATTTGAACAATAAACCTAACATTTCTAATGAAATACCATAGTGAAAAGTACATACCTGAAAAGATATTCAGGTATATACTGAAATTAAGAAACTTCGTATTTTAATAGCAGCAGATTATTAATCAATCTAAAACTATTTATTTTATTGTTTACTCTTATTTGATACAGAAGAAAGCATTTCTGTGTCTGAAGCAAAGCAGGTCTACTCTAAGTTCTCTTTATTGAAGCTGAGAAAGTTTTGTTTACTGCTAAACCACACACAATGGAAACAAAAAGAACCCAGATGTCAGACCTTAAATGAACATTTGCTCTGACAAATAATTACTATAGATTATATTCTGCTATTATTTTTCTCTTTATCTGATTAAAGAGCAACTTCCTGATTATGCCCAAAGGGAAAGTTTAAATGGCAGGAAAAGGAAAGACGTGGAAAGAGGAACATGGAAGAACAAGGCTATTTATTCTGTTAAGTGTAATCCTTCAAGTTTCATAAAATTCCCCACTCTCCATTCATCAGAAACTGGAAATTCTAAAAAAACCATTACCTTTTCAATCAAAGCTACAGCACACTCCTCTAGCTCAATAAGCATCTGTGTAGCATAGCTGTACTTAGATATTTAAAGCATTGTAACACAGGCTTGAAACAAGCTCTGCTGCTTTGGCTTCCATAACTTTCCATGAACAAAGGTCTCAATAAAGCACTTCAACAGATCTACGCACAAACACCCATCAAGCACAGCAAACACATATATTCTTCCTGATTGATGATAAAAGAGAGTAGGAAAACAAATACTTGTTATTTTTCCTGCTGGGGTGGGAAAACTGAGCAAGAAATAGAACTGCAAGCACATATGTATGGTCAATGCACAGCCTTTCCACATTACTGTCACTGATGTGCCTAAGAGACTGTCAGAGATGCAGATCACTTCCTTTGTATTTCAACACAAGCCAGGTACCTAAATCCTTGCAATCTGGACTAAGCAACAGGATACAACGCCCACCCACTGGCACTTCCATGAGCCAAATCAGAGCACAAACAATGAATTGGAAAGAATCAACTGAAAGAAGTATTGTCAGGCAGAACAAGAAAAGCTTGGGCAGCAGTCTCAGGCAAAGGAAAACAAGCTGAGTGTATATAGTCTGCACGTAACATATCCCCTCCTCCCCCCAGAAATGCCTCTTTGTTTCAAAGAAAAGACAACACAGACCTACTTAATTCACTAATTCTTCTGAATGCCTCCATTTCTTTTACAAACTATCTGCTATGCCCCTGTATGAATGCTCAGCAACTGAAAGAACCAAAAATAAGTAACAAAATTGATTTATTGGATATGACAGATTTCCTGGATCATAAAGTCCCTTACTACATCCAAAAAACAACCCAAAAAGAACTGTGATCTTGCCAACAAAGGACACTTGTAACCAATTCAAGTCAATTTTTGAAAGCAATAAAATTTCCCTATGCATTTTAATAGTAGTCAGGTTGGGTGAACCTCATATCAAATAAACTAAAAGCAATGACTAATGAATGGCTTCTCCCACACAGATGCTTCATGATTTAGTAAATCCCTAAATTTAATATTAATTTGTGAATGGAGTCTTTATAAATGGGAGCCAGCACATTGCAAATATTTGTCATAGCTGAGAACAGCAAAGTCCCCATGTCAGCAGAGGCGTTCAAGCCAAACATTCAACCCCGGCCAGGCTGAATCACCTTAGATACAAAACCAAAAAATCATAGTTCTTTTCCTTAATAAGATGATGACTACTCACAGTGCTGGTAGCACTATCTACACTCATAGTTGCCCAGTATTTCTTATTTTCACATACATCTGTAGTTTTGGGAATTCCTAATGGAGTACTAGTTCAGTTTTGGCAACACCAGAAAACATGCCAAGGGTTTGCCTCGTTTCTTCCAGCATTTGTTACTCCCAACCTCTTCAGCTGCAACAGCTCAGTTACTTCCAAACCAGAGGTTAGAAGAAATGATCTATCCTACATTAAAATCCTTTGCTTTGCTAAGGTGACGCAGATCTCTGAAATTTGAAACAAAGGCTTGATGCAAACGTATAGCAGGGAGACACTGTCCTGTTTTTCTGGGGGATGTTTTGCTCTTTCATTGCTATTGAGAGACCAACTCACCAGCTTTATGGTCCTTTTAACTTGATTTATAGTTCAAGACAATTTAAATGTTGCTATCCAGCATATGTGAAGGATAACATCTCTGGTGAGATATGCCAAGTTAAGCTCAACTACTTCACGTGCTTAGAGAGGAATGTAGAGTCAGTAAAGCCTGAAGAAATTTGTGGGCCATAGCTAACTTCGAATGCAAGAAAGCAAACCAGGGTTTGTTGGGGAAGAAAAAGGTTTTATGGCTCAAAAAAGAATATTAAGAACATCTGGTCCAGCTTCCCACAGTGCTGATCAAAAAAAGATTCAAATAGCTTTCTAAAAATACAGTGCAACTGAAACAGAATTTAGAGACAGCAGTGCTAACAGGCTCAAAATGATGCAGATTCCAACATTCCAAGGCAAATCAGTACCCCCACCAGAAGGGAATTATCCTCCCCAATAAGTGTTCTGCATTTTATTCTTCAACTGATCTTCAACCTCCACCTTCCTGATGCTGTATTTATCAAATTAAGATTAACAAAGCTATTGGCTACTAGACATCTTTCCCACACAAACTGCTGAGCCACAACATCACCTCTGTGTTCTTTGCTAAGTGTCTCCAAAAACTGTTTTCCACACATTGTCATTCTTTTGCCCATTTCCTCTCTTTTTTTTTTTTTTTTTGAAGTGCTCTTCAAAAATAGATTCAATTTCCATTACTGGGTCTCAAAAATGCAGCTCTTGGACACTTCTCAATGGAATCAGAGACTAGAATTCTTATATATTGAGTCCAACAGCTGAACAATCTATCTTGTTTAATAACGAACAAAAAATAACTTCAGTTTAAATTACATTTTTATATGACAACTATCAAGTCTGAAAGTGTACTTCACCAATTGTAACAGAAATGTGGATTCACCAAAAATGAAAAGTTTCCTACATTCAGCACATTATTAATCCCATTCTGTTCTGAACCTCTAAATCATATCGAAGTAAATTTCCCCTTTCTAAAAACAAATACACACTAATAGTTGCCCTACCCTGTCTTCAACAATCTAATATCATTCAATTTAAAATAACTGTCAATGTATATTTGCCCCTGAAAAAACGGAAGCAGTGACTTTTCAAAGGCCATGGTTCCTTCATAAATCACAGTAAGAAAAGAAAACAAGACTCACACAGCCTGGCTTGCATGTTAGGCTGCAAGCCCACCTACTGAACATCAACTTCATCTAAAAATTCATGCCAGCCAACAATTTAATTCCCTCTAAGATACTAGCAGCAAACACACACAGCTGCAAATCATATTTCAGGTTAATAAATGTGAGTGTCCAAAACTGGAATTAATATAACCTCAAGAACAGAGGAGGCAGTGGGAGTTGTAAGAGAGAATAAGCAAGTAAAGTGAAAAAATATTTATGCATTTAGGCAACAGACTGTGCTCTGACACACTGCCAAGTTAAATCATTCCCGCAAGTGACACGAATTAGAGAGGCAGATTTCATCATGACAAAGCACCCTTACTTAAAAAATAGGAGAATTTACTGTTCTTAATAGAATTTTCAGTAGATTTATGATAGTAACAAAGAAAACACTGAAGAAAAATACTTGCTGTCTCAAGAGTATGACCAAGACTATAGAAAATATATGAATTTGATTTTCTTAGTCACTTGAAATCATCTTAATTACCGTAGAAATGATTAATGGAATCCAAGGGTCTGCAGACATCAAAACAATTTTTCTCAGTCCAGCAGTTTGTTTTACTACACAGAAGAGAAGTATCCCCATCTTTATCACCATCACAACCCTAGCACAGGTCAAAGCACAGTCATCTTCCCACTCCCTATCCTGCATACTTACTGATCTTTTCTATCTCACTTCCTTACTGCCACCAGAAACAAGTCCTTAGAATGCCCTCTACAAATAAAACACTACTAACACCCACTTATATGTGGTTCCAGCCTCCTAAAGATTTGCTCCATTCACATCGGCCAATAAAGATGAACAATGGAGAATATTTTCATCTCAGGATGCTGAGATACACAGCTCTCCAAAACACACCCTGAAGGCACAAGGGACAGACCCTTCATTAAATGCACTCATGTGAATGAACAGAGAGCAGAAGTGTCCCACAGTACCACAGACATGCTAACCCTTTATTTAGCAAAGCAGACTATTACCACCTGCTTTTCTCTTATGCACTGAATTGTTTTTTTAAAAAACAGTAAACAGCACAACTGAATCCAAGGCAACTCGGGCTACTCCTCCCTTACGTACCTCTGCAGGTCCACAATTTCATTGTTTAATGTATCAAGTTCTTTAATTGCAGAAAAATCTGCTACAGAATTCGGTCCTTGAGTACTCTGAAAGATAAAACATAAACACTGTTAGTCTAGAGCTTATGCTGTCCAACTACTACATTCACTTTACTTTTTGTGGCAACATGAGCTATCCTCTTGTAACAACTGCTGGTAGCATTGTATTTCAAACCTTCAATCTCAGAAACCCCCAAAGAGTACAGATGCTGTATCAGCAGAACACAACATACAGCCACAGCATGGAGAGAGTTCAATTCAGAGTCAGTCTGTCTCCTGCAAACCCTTGAAGACACTTTCCCCAAAAGCACAGGACTACCTTACACAAAAAACCATAGATCTTGTTCTAAAATTAGATTTATCTTACAGCTAATGTTTAGTTGGTTTCCTGGAATTAATTTGAGAGAGGTTTGCTCACTACTTTTATATTTCTTCACCTTGGTGACCCTCACATTGCAGAGTACAGACACTGATTTGCAAGGCTTTAAGGGATACTGAGCTCATTCAACACAAACCTCCAGAGTACTCAACGAAACTTTGATAATACAAAATCACAGGGTAACTTACACCAATGAGTTCCCATTTACTTAATGTTTTTATAAGACAATGACTGTAATACAAATTATTTGTTACAAAAATGTACACATAAATGGGTAGAGAACAAATGCTGAAGACAGAAATTAGCAAATGCTGTAATTATTCTTCTGTGTCTTGTCACAACATGAACATGCTTAGAAAGCAACAGCCATTGTAGCTACCTCCTATAAATACATCAGTTCCTTCAAGTCTTAAATAAAGTCATCCAGGACAAACACAACATTCAGAGGACAAGTACATATATACATAATTTTAAAAGGCAAGTGATACCCCCAAAACAACACCAAAGTTTTTAAATGCTGAAGTTTCTCTGCAGATTAATCAAGATGTTATTAACTATGTGCTTACTCAAACTGATACTCTGAAAAAGAAAAAAACAACAAACAAGAGCCATGAAGACCTAAACTGTGAGCACACTGTAGCTGAGAATATTATTCAGCAGAGCTACAGACTATTCATGCATATTTTACTAGCAAAAATGGTACGAACTGGGAATTTAAAAAAAACCAACCATACAGTTATTCTTAAACTGGTTAATGTACAGCTTCTCAAATGGGCAGACTAGCTATGATGTTTAATTCTGTTCTACAGGAATTACACGGGAGATTTGCAGAGCTGATCATGGCATTCCAATGGGAGTTTTTACTTCTCCTAGGACAGGGATAGAAGGAATACATAGAAATATTAGCTGCAAGGAAAGCTTTTTCCAGGCCACCTTCTTTCACCATTTAAAGAAATTCTGCACAGTAATGCCAGCATCAAACTTGAGGAAAATATAGTTCAATCTTATTTTCAATTGTTCAGGAGTACTGGTGGGGGGGGGAGAAACAAAAGCCAGCATTTTTTAGCTTCAATATACTTGTTAACAAGGACAGAAGTTAGAACCATAGGCTGCCATTTACTACACTGCAACTTTCACGTAAACAGCACTTTGAATTTTTAAACTCAAAGTCATAATAAAACGAAATTCCCATCAAAATTCTTTGAGAGGACCTTACATAAAAATTTCATTTTCATTGCTTGTAATGCAGGTGGTGACTACAAACAGTTCCAGGTAAAGAAGCACAGCAACAAGTTTTAAACCACAATGGAACACCGTTTTACTTACTGATATTTCTGCTACCACCTTTATATTGGCCAATTCAGAAGATGACACCTAAGTTGGTTTCTTGAGCTTTTTTCACAATGTAAGCCACACCACATCGAGAAAACCAGCAAAAAGCCTATCTCTGCCTCCTGTTTTTATCTCCTTTGAGTTCAAATCTTGAGCAATAATCTTGGACAAAAAAGTTCTTTCATATCAACATGACAATACCTCTTTTGAAAAAGCTCAAAATGAGCTGAAGGTTCAGCTCAAATTAGTAAAAAAACCTCTCGTTAAGGTTTTACACAGCTAATTGAAAGCTAACTTACCTTCTTACACAATATTCTTACTCATCATTTAAGTTAGTAATGAAATAAAAATCACATTGATGTCTTTGAGAGTTTTATAAAATCAATTTACACCCACAGAACAGCAGTAACCAACACTGATCTCATCCAATGTGTTCTAATCACTAAATTTTCTGCGATATCTTTAGTAAACCCAAGGGTATGAATCCTAATGACAACTGCCAAATGCCACATTGGGCTACTACTCTGTCACCACTTCCCCAGCAATTTCACCAGGAAGACACAGCCTTTTCTCTTTTCAGTTTAAGCAGCCAACAGGAACAGCCACAGAGGTCTGGGCTCGAGGGAGAACCTCGGGGTTATTCTGGATGAAAAGCACTGGAAATCGGCAGAATCTGAGACCGCAACACACGGTGACACTTGAGAGATGTGCTGAGCTAATTCAGTGACTATGTGAGAGTCTTAGAAGGATGTTCATTATTAAACCAACAGACAGTAAATATTAGAAAAGCAAAGTTTCTCTAACCTTGAGAAAGCAGAGTTAACAAACTGACAGAATAATAAGGATGAAAAGCAGAGTGGTGCAGAATGGAAAAAACAGTCCAAACTAGAAAAGAGACATAGAAAGGAAAGCAAACATACAAAAAATATTAGTAGAGTTGCAAATAAAGCAATTACTTTTTAAAAACAGAATGTAAAAACAGATTAGATACCAGTTACAGAAACTCAAAAAAGTAGTGCCAAATTTTGAGTTTCATTTTTTCAGGTGCGAATTTTTCATTCTGTTTAAGAAAGTTGTAGAATTAGGTCAATGTATTGCACAACCAAGAAAAGGTAACTCACATCAGACTTCATGATGTGTAAAACATGTAAGAATTTGTGATGACCTCCACCATTCTGATTAACTACAAATTGAACTGCTGAGGTACAGTTTACTGCTGGATTAAGATAGATGGCAACCAACAGACTATGGAGATATCTAAACTATCTGTGAGGTATAAAATGGAGGACCATTTAGTTTTAAAACTTTAAATATATAATTCTAAACTTTTAGTTCACATTGTTTCAAACTTATTAAAAAAGATCGATGTAAAACAGGTAACTGAACACATTAGGAGAAAAGCACTGAACTTGTGCAGGTCATTTCAGATGGAAACTAAAATTTCTTTAAAATGGCAGCAGCAGGATTATTCTTTTAAAAGAGAAAATAATGCTTTCCCAACATAAGATCTCTCCGCTTGGTTGGCAGGTGTAATAAATGACAGCTTCATTTTGAAATATGGATGGAACTTTTTTGTCAATTCTTTGCAGCTAAGACTCGTTTTCTTCCTGATACTAAGATAAATTTAAGGCATGCCAGCACTTGAGGTTGCTTCTTGTATAGCCTTTGAAGTTAACATTATTTGTTTGAGATTTACACCAAAAATGCCAAACCCATCCTTACCTTCTGTAAACTGACACCCCTGTCTGAAGGTGGAATCATCTCTGGAGTCAGAGCCTGAGGTGGATCAATGCCCTTCGTTAACTTCTGATTAATTAAATAGAAAGCCAAAGCAAACTGCTCCTTTGAAAGCTTTCCGCAGTCCTTGGTGTCACAGAGAGCCCTGTACAGAGATGCACATGAAATTTTAAAAATCCTCATTTCTCCAAGTACAGCCCTATTTAGTGTACTTGCTGTCATTTACAAATGTGAAAATTGCTAGGGGGTATCTCCTCTCTAAAACAGAACAATATAGACACAGGAAACATCACTCACAAACACACAGCCACTTTCACTTTGCATGTTGAGGCCCGCAGCTCTGCTCTGGTGAAAGGCACAATCAGGGCTGGAGGTCACTAACACCTTCACAGCCAACACAAGTTTATTTACATTTTCCTAATTTTCCTAAATTAGAGGTTGTGTTAACCATAACTTGGAAAAAAAAAAGTTGTTCCTATCAGAGTCCCCTGCAACAGCTCATAGTGGGGAAAGAATTAAAAAAGCAGTGAGTGTAATGAAGGCATTGCTGTAATGAATGTAATGCTAAATGAATGCATAGCTGTAAGGGAAGACAAGCTGTAGAATGGGATGGGACATAAATCTTGCATGCTAACAATTTTATAGAAACAATTCCCTTTCCCAGTATATGGGTAGGATCAATGAGTAAATACCTGTGCTGTATGACCTTATGATGTCTTAACTACACAGGGATAGCTGAAGTGCAGTATTTGTAAAAATCTGTGTTCAGACATAAACCTGTTTTCCACCCATTTCTATCCCAAAGCAGAAACAAGTAAGTTACCACTGAATATACAAAGGCCATGCTATCATATACAAAAATCTCACTTTAAGAAATGTCAGCATAGCAAGAAGTGAGAACGATGCCATCATCTACACAGCTGTCACAGGGAAAAAAACCTACCAGATATGCGCAAGGAGAGCAGAAGGCAGTCCTGTCTTCAGGAATAGTTCTCTGGCTTCCACACCTGACACAAATCCATCCATGTCCTTGTCAGTTTTCACAAAGATCTCGTCATACTTAATTTTGTCTGCAGGCGATACAACCCACTGAAGAGGGGTGAGGATGGAAGGGAAAAAACCAAAACCACAATACTAAGATATAGGCAAGCTGTTTCCAGTTCAGAGTTACGTAATTCAAAGACTACAGCACAGATTTTAAAAAAGATGATACCGGTGCCTAGTTCATGAACCAGTTTTATCCTCCAAAATAGACATGCAGAGATCCTCAAGCAACTCCAAAAGTAGAAGTGAAGCATTTCCCTCAGTGAAGCACCAAGGCTGCTTGGTGCTGCTCTGCCTCTTTGCCTACGCAATAAAGGCATCCCTTGGAGGCTGGATCTGCTCCCTCATCGCTGTGCTCAGTCACAGTCCTGCTGACTGTCTGGCTCTATCAATTTTATTCCCCTTTACACAGCTGGGGAGCTTTAGCTGGAGGGACTGGAGAGCTGCTCAAGCCCAGGTCATTAGTAGTTGGCACATTCCTAACTGAAGAATTTAAATCAGAACAAGGTGAAGATGGGAATTAGAGCCACTTCTGTTATTTGAGCAATTTTTCACAACACTCAGCTAATATAAAGATGTTTGGGGTTTTTTGAGTGAAAATGGCTTCAAGTGCATGTATGGATGCTATTTAATTTCAGCGCACACAGCAAATTAACAGATGACTCCCAAATGGTGCTGTATACAAACTCACCCAGAATGGCACTGCTTTACAATACATACAGCAAGACTGACCTTCAGGCAAGGAAATTCCCAGATTAAAACCTTGGCACTTCCAAAATTAAGGTGCCAGTTTCTTACCGATTACTCAAATAAGGGTACCCAAATGTCCCAGCAGCATTTGATGCATTAAGTACCACAGTTCTTAGCTCAAACACCCTTATCAATTTTTTTTTCTTAGTTTTAACAGAGTAAGTTATAATCGGCTTGGAAAGACATTTCCCAAATTCTGGTCTCTAAAATGATGAGGAGTAAAGAAGATGCCTGGGGAGAGTAAGAGGCATCGAGTTGCTTAATAATCACATTCAGAACAAAAATCTCCTGTGTCTAGGTGGATACACTGGACCTTTTGGTTACTTTTCCCATTGCTTGCACTTATGTATTTCATTTTAATTCATGTCTTCTCCAAACTGCACATGTGCTAACACATAACATGACTGCCACAATTTGTTTTCAGAACTTGTCCTTATTCAAATCAGTCTTCAGCCTGATTTGTGCTCTGCATATATGTACCTGGACTGCTATTTTTTTTTTGAGCTTGAAATAATTTGTTCTAAAAATGTCTTCAAAATCTGTACTAAACAATATTCTTTTATCCAACTGTTTATATCTGAAGACATCTAGAAAAAGCAAAACAGTGCAAATTTTACACCTCTCCATCTGGTCTTCTCATCAGCCTCCCAAAACTAATCAACAGGGCAAGAAGCAAACTAAAAACCTGTATCAAGAGTCTTCATACAGGCAGTCTCTGAAGCACAGCATTAAGAGCAGAAATCTTCTAATCCCCAGTAACTTCAGAACTGTACCTGTGTTAATGGTGTTTTGGCAGCTAAAATGCCTACAGGTGGCAAGGACTGATGAGACTCTTTGGTGGATGTTGAAGATGGAATTAATGGCATTGCTCCTGGAACACTGAGAGGTTTTCTCTTGGATGGTGGCACCAAAGCTGCAGGCAAGGACATTGGCACTGGTTCTTTCTCCAAAGCACAGTATACCAAAAACATGGCCTGAACAAGAAAAAACAAGGTGTGTGGATGTAAATATATTAGAAATATATATACATATAGAGAGAGAGACTAAAGAATTAATTAACAAATAACATTGTAGCATTTTTTCATTATGTTTCCCCTTTATGAGCCCCTCAACTGATGCAGCTCATTGCCTTCTAAATTGTGTTTTTCATTACTACTTTCTTTTGAGGTTTAGTGCTTAGCAAGTGAAGTTCAGTATCTTTTAGAACATTAAAATAATTCTCCAAGCTTGTACCAGTACTTGTGGAACTTTATTCAAGAGAAGACTTCAAACATTTTAATTTATCACCATTTTTCCACAAACTGCTCCACTTAGCAGCTAATTCTTTTGTTGTGTCCATCTCTTATTTAACACTTCTTACATCATTTCATCAGTCCCGGCATTAAGAGTGTTAAAATTCTAACTTACTACAAACCTTCCTCAAGGATACCTTGAGGCATTCAAGTTCTATAAATACCGAAGGTTAAGGTAAAACTCAGTGAAAACACTCAGTGTCTCATGGGACAGCAGATCTCAGGTGTAAGTTTTTAATGGCTCATTTAACCCACAAAGAAAGTTACTGCTGTGTACTGAGAGACATTCAACAAACTGACAGAAACATTAAACAGCACTAAAACTTGATTAAGGGCTCTGAATAAAGATAATAAATGAACCACACAGAAATTAATACACAGTGCATCTATTATAAACCCTGCCATCAGGCTTTCAAAATCCCAAGAGGCAGAAGATACTTACAACTGCAAACTCATCTCGATCCAACATTCCATCACGGTCAATATCACTCAATTCCCACACCTACCAATAAAAAGCAGAATATAGGGATCTTTGACTCAACTGCAGCAGTTTCCTACTTAAAACCTCATTAAAAACAAATGTGAGAACAGCCTCCTTCCACCGTATCTCAAGTTCTATTAAGATTAACAGCATTAGTTTTCAGTGAGCGATGTAAATTCACATAAACCATGCAAAAGCAGAGATTTTCTTAAGTTGGAGACAGAGGCACCCTGCCCTGACCCAAGTGTTAACTGATACAATGCAGTTGGAGGTGATCCATCCAAATAGCAAAAGAAATTTCATTCTTCAGTTTAATAGTTGCACTCCTAAGATCTTATTTAATAGTTAGGCTCATTACTGAAAATCTTCAATTTGAAAAACAGGTACTGCTGAGTGCAGCACAGGCATTATTTGTGAACTGACAATTAAGAAAAAAGATATTCTTACTCGTCCTAAGATATCCACAGGCAGTTTTGAGTTAAGGAGTACAGGTTTCACCTTATCCCCTGACAACAGTCCATTCACTGGATTTAGGCTGTCAAAAATAGCATCATACTTGACCTTGTCTTCCAGCTGCAGGGGCAGAAGAAAAATATTACTTATGCTAACAGTCACACTCATAGCCTAAGAAGCAGTAGTTCTTTCAAAAGTGTTAACTTTTTTTAATACACACACATTGCAGTTCCTGATGCTTAAAAGAAAACATCAAAAAGATATTATTTTTAAGTCAGAGACTCATCAATACCCTCTGAGATTTCTTCTTCAATCATTTTCATGGCCTCAGGTAACAAACTATTTTTTTTCTTTATTTTAAATTTCTAAACATGAAGAGATTTCCCAAGGGTAGAGTGTTCTTATTAAATTAGGTCGATTAGCCCAATTACAGATTTGACAGGAATGGTAACTATGATACTTTAGAAATGTAGCATTAGATTTTTCTCAGAAAGACATGTTTTCCTGCAAAGCAGATAACAGTTCTAGGTAACAGCTAATATTTAGTTTACCTTTACAGCCCATGGTAGATCACTTGATGCTGTTCCACTGAGTAGCAAAGGACTACTAGTATCAGTCTAAGGAAAAACAAGGAAAAAAACCACCAAACACATTAAAAGAGACATGATTCTGACTTTGCAAAACCACCCCCTTATTTGAGAAGGTGCTTCTCAAAGCCAGAACTGCATTTTAGTCATTCACACCAAAATTTAGGTCAAAAAATTTAAAATGTTTATTCCATTAAGGACAACACTAATAGAACAAATATCACATATTTTCAAATTATACACAATTTTATATTCAAATGCCCACTAGAATATGCAGCAGCTTATTCCAAATTGCTTGATTTTTCCCTGTTGTAGGGCACCACTGCCCTACAACATCACCCTTCTGAAAGTGTTTGGTATTTATACCAAACCCTTCTAATTGTTCACTTAAAAGCAGTTCTTACTAATATGTTCAATTAAAAAAAAATCTTACAAATCTTGGTGGAGGAACAGGCAAGTTAAGACTATTCAAGGAAACATCCAATCCATTCTGTGCACACGCTACAAGTCGCAAAGCCACAAAAAACTCCTACAGGGGAAAAAGAGAAATTTTGAAAGATTTATTATATAAAAATATAATTTTAAAAAAATGCCTGAAATTTCAGAAGAATTAAGAGCTTTTCTAGTATTGATGTATATACGAAAAGTTGCACCTGGCTTCAAAGGGGGTCAGATAGTGACAGAAAGCAGCAGCCAGCAACTGCTGATTACTCCAGTAAGACAAATTTTGCAATTAATTTTCCAAGAAATTGGTAACTTCCCAGCCAGTGTAGTCATTCTCAGCACTCTGTTATTCTATGACAGAACAGTGACAATTTGAAGTGTAATTACAGCTGTTTATCTTGGAGGAACAGAGCTGATCCCAAACATGGTTGATGGAAGCAGAGGAAAACAGAAAAATGAACCAAAAAAAAGCCCAAAACCCCCAAAATTGTTTGGTAGGCATTACAACCTCCTCCTCTTCCTATCATGGGAAGAAGCAGTTCCATCTCCATGGACTGTTATTTAAGGAACTATATTTCAAACCAAACAGCAACACACATTAGAGCTTGTGGTAGCATCACTGAGATGTAAAGTCTGCTCCCACACTGCTCATTGCCACAGCTTGGGAAGGACAACTCCAAAAAGAATGTATTAATGTCAAGTCCACCAAAATGAAAGAAATAAGAATTTTGACGATTTTACAAGAATTTTAATTTCTGCATTGTTTCCTACAAGATTATGAGGAAAAAGTCACCTTCTTAGTAAGTACAGTACATTAAACCTTAAATTACTTCTCAGCAGATTGCACAGCTACACATCAGCCCATTTTACAACCTGGAGAAAAGCTGATGAGGCAACTGAAGGCTGTTTAATTTATTGTAGCTTCAATAAATGTACACTCAAATGGGAATTGCACAGCCAGTTAAAATTAGAAAAATCTGTTAGAAAAATCTGTTAGAAAAATCTGTTAGAAAAACTGCTTTCCTGAACCAAAAATTTCAACTTTCATCTTGTTTCAAGGCTGCGTAATGGTTAGAGTCATACACCACATAAATAATCATACCTGTTTGTTCAGGATACCTTTGCCATCAGTATCAGCTAGGTCCCAAATCTAAAACATAAAAACAACAGAGACAAAGTGTTCACAGCACGGAGAGGAAGCTGGCAAGTCCTCCCTCCATTTATAATGGCCTCTAGGAGAAAAGTTCACGTCTTAACTCCCCTGATAGCACTTATTTGTGATGACAAATATAAATATTGCTTTAATTTCCACCACAAGCTTTATACCTAGTAGAATAAGCAAGGATTCTGAAGTTGGAAACTATTGGATAGAACAACTGAAAATACATTAGGGAAGATCATGTATCCTGTAGAACTACTAAGTATTTTAATTTAAACAGGATACTAACTGAAGCAAGAAGACAGGATAATTAAATAAATTAAATAATTGTCATTAAATACCTTTCCAAGTACCAAATCTGTCAGTCCAGACTTTTTCAAGAAAACAGCTGCATCAGAAGCTAATACTCTTCCAGCATTAGCAGAATCAACCTGGGGGAGACAAAAATCCTGACATGACAAACTAGCTTTTGAACTGATGCCATCTCTTTACACAGGCTCTCAAAAAGCTACCAAAGAAGAATGCTCAAGTTAACAGTCACTTTGAGAACAATCTTCTGAACCTATCTAATTAGGCCTTCATAATCACAGGCTTTTCTTCTTGATGCCATCAAAACATGTGATTTTTAAGAACAGAGAACTCCAGGGTTTGATTACATTTCACTGTCCAGCTCTGCATTCATTACTGTTACGGACTGAAAAAGAAGGCTCTGCTTTGAAGATACCTTTACCACCACAGCAAAGGGAAATACTTACTCCCTAAAGTGAAACTTACTTACACTATGGAGAAGTTGGTGATATCAGCAGAATACCAACCAGCATGCATTTCTCCCTGGATCAACAGGGAGATCAGTAAAATACAGAGTTATTCAAGTTCCTAAGTGGAAATGGTACCTAAACTAAACTTTTTCAAGTGAGAAAAGAAAGAAAGAAAACTTACATCACCTACATGGTGATGTAAGGACAAGGGAAATAGAGGAAAAGCTGGGAGTCCTTGAGAGCCTAAAGAAAATGATTCTCAAAAAGGGCACAGAATGGAAAACAGGACTACGGGTATCTTCAGTCAATTCAGACTGTCAGCCTTACTACATCCCACAGGCAGGTTGATGATGATGATAACTGCACCATTTACAGTCTCACTGCTCTGTGTTTAAACAAAGCCCATATTCAATATTGTGCTTGGAACACAAGACCAACTGCCCAAGTTCACAGGTGCAGCACACACAAGGTGCTCAAAGCTGACAGCTTCCCAAGATGGGATTAGAACTGGCTCCTGAAAGACTGTGGGGAATTTATCATTTGGAAAGAACGCTGCAGCAGTTGTCTGTAGACACTTCTGAAAGGGAACAAAACACTCTGAAAGCAATCCCAAAAGCATAATTTAATATGAAAGTGAAAACATCTTTTGTTTTCAACACAACCGGTATGATTTTAATTAGGAGAGGGCTTTTCCCATAATTGAGGATGCCCTGGTCAGGGCAGTAAGGTTACAAACACTACAGCCTAGCAGTTAGGCTAATTGAGTTATGGGAGAGCTGTTCATCTATAGGCACAAAGCTGCCAAGACAGTGCATCAAACCCCCTTTTCAAATAGTGGAGTCGACCTTGCATGTAAGTGAGCACAACAGTCTTGGCATCCACTCAGAAAACCTCCAGCCTAGGACTTCTCTTTCAAGAAAGTCACAAAACACCACAGTATCAGCTGTGTTTACTTTTTATTTCCCCAAGTCCTAGCCAGAGGAAGGTGACTTTAAGGGATCTAAGCAGGGATCTTACTTAACCCAATACTGCTCTAGTTTCTTTTTGTGCAATTAATGATCTAAATTTTAGTAACTATTTTTTTAAAGGGCTGATTTCCCTTTCTTTACAAATTACTGAGTCTTGAATGCTGGGGTGGGGGTACTTATGTTTGATTATTGCACTGGGATGATTGCTGGTGTTTGTCAGTTATACACCAGCTTGGAAGAGCTTTTTCCCCGATATGCAAGAAGCCGTTTACACAGCTGCATCAGCCAACAACTCCCTTGTTACAGCCTGTCTTTTGTAGGACCAGGAGTTATCACAAGTTACAAACATATATCTGATGTGATTAGGACAGAAGGTAACAGTGAGAAGTGCTTCAGCTGAGGATTCATCACAAATTCAGCACTGCTTCCCTGCTGCACTGCATCATGGGATTAAGTAACTTCCTAGTGCTTTATGACAGGTATTTAAATTTATCCTCTAACCTCACCCTGCTTTGAGTCAGTCTATAAAAGGTTAAGCAGAAAAATACTTATTTGAAAGAAAAGAGTCCCTACTAAAAGGTTGAGATTCCAATCTCATTCTAAGTACAAAGGCCAGGATTTACACCCATTTCACAACACACCTTTTGCCAGATGAATGTCTTTAAGTTTATGATAGAACTGGAAGTGTGCTCAGCATCAGAGCTGTTTCAGCTGATGAATTTATTCATATAAAAGCACACTCCACCAGCACCATAAGACAAAGTGGGAAATGTCTTTCTAACATTTCTGTTTTGAAAGTTGACATCTCCTTATCTGAGGAATGGAAGGGAAAAGTTCCCTAGTGGAACTGGAAGTCTTTAGACACGTTTGAAAGCTCCTCTTTAGGAAAAATGTTTGCAGCAAAGAGTTCATCTGAGCAAGTAAAAATAATCCTCTGGAAAACAAATCCATTGGCACCACTTCACTAACAGTAACATCATGTTTAAGGAATCCCTGTTCCTGTACACTACTGAAACCTCTGGACAACAAACAGTGCTCCAGTTTCACCAGGATTCACAGTATTCCAAAACATGTAAGACACTGACTTAGGAACCAGTATCACATTTGTGCTTCAATTCAGTTTCTTTATCCAAGTTTTTGCTCCACACTTCAGTGGTTAAGCAACTGCAGTCAGGAGGAAGAGACAGACAGGCATATGGCAAAAGTGGTACCTGACAGTGAGAGTCAGAAGGACTGAGCTAGGAAACACAATGTGCAGAACAATCAGTTCCCAGGCTTTTCTTGTGCCCTTATAATGACATCTTATGATAAGGGACTCTCCTAAGGTTTTTAATCCAATGCCTAGAGATAAACACACAGTGGATTTGTCCATCTGAAGAAAAACTTTGTGAGGGTGACACTATCTCCTTCAGCCACCAGAAGCCATCTGAACTTAAGATGAAGGAAAACTCTCTCTTCTTGTTTAGCAATTTTAAATCTGCTACTCTCCTGCAGTGGAGAAAATCCCTTATTAAAGTACAACGGAAAGCTCAGACTTTTCAGGCATCATAGGCTGATACACTTGAACTGCTGGTTTTTGCACTTGATAATGATACTAGTTCTCTAAGCACAATCCAAAAATAGAGCATGGATAGAAATCATGGCCTTGTCCCCTCCCCAGCAGATAAGTTTATATTCTGATGTTGACACATAAAAGAAGCTCCTAAATAAGGAGGCCATATACCCTGTAACCTGTCTTAGGACAAACAGACAGGAACATTACCAGCTGCACAAAGGAAAAAAAACCTTCCTATGAGGTTGTTTTTTTACAGGGTTCATCAATTACTCATCAGGTCTATTATAAGACAAAATTATTTTTACTTGTTTTATACAGTCATGTAGTTTAACTTCCTTGAAAGTTTTTACATTACATTTGTACAATAAAGTACATTATGTACGTGACAGAAAATACTGCTATTATAGAATAGGTGAACCAGCTGTTTTTTACAAAAAGTTGTATTTATAGAAATTAAGACACCTTATTATAGCTGGGTCAAAATATGGAAGACAAGTGAAAAATAAAATTTATGTTCTTATATTTTATTTATATGTATTTTTTATTTTTACATCATAAAGTCAAAGGATTTGCATCTGTTGAGTGAAACTGCGAGACCTACGGCATTCTTTTCACATTCAGTGGCCTTCTATCCAAATTTCACTCCTTACAACATCCTGTGATCAACTCTGGGGATATTCCGAATGAGATACAAGTCTTACATGATGCTAACTGAGCTACAAATGCAAGAAATTCATCTTCACTTGTAACAAGCAACAAAGAACATACTGATACAGCATTTTTAAAGCATTTACTCCATACCATGACCTCACAGTCTGTTAGAACTGTCAAGTGATGTATGTCATATATACCTGGCAGTTCCCTAGAAAATAAGGGTCATCTTACAACCAATATTAAATTTATACCACTATAGCTCAGACCTAAGTGTTAGCTACCATAAAAATACATTTTAAAGCACGATAATTTTTCTTGAACTTTTGTTGTTTTCACACTGTTGGCCAGGCTGAGTCCATAGCAAAAGAATATCAATTCTTTAAAATCCAAATGAGGTCTGTTTCAGAACATACATACCTGTCGATAGAATTTCTCATACACAGGATTTGCACTCGATAGCTGTAAAAGAGAAACAGAGACAAAATTAGCTGTGAAGATCCAGATTTTAATGTCCCTCTCCCTGGGCAAATAAACATATAAAACACTCTCCACTGCTCTTCAAAGAAGCGTTAAGGATTCATTCTATACAAAGATGAGGACTAGGACAGCTCTTCATGCTGTAACTTTCAGAAGACTGTCTTCTTGTTTTGCAGTCACTGACACCACCCCAGATCAGATTTCCCTCAGCCAGGTCACCAGGTGAGGCTGTGTGAAACAGGAACTCTTAGGCAACATCGCCTATGGGCAAAAGCAGAAACCTGAAACGACTCAGGCTAGGAAGTGCTCTCTAATATTAGAGTACAAAGCAAAATAAAATTATTTCACTATCCACTGCATCATTTTTTAGAATTTAGTGTCATATGCAACCAGTCTGTAAAATTTTCAGTTACCCAAATCAGTCCCCGAATTCACAACTAAATCCACAGCAATGGTACCACATTAAAGTAGAGCAATATTCTAACTTTGGGTTTTGTAGCTTGAACCCTTGTTGGGGATAACTTCTGCCTACATTCCATTGCCATCTACCAGACATTCAGGGGTCACCTAAAGTTAAGTGGACAAGGATAAAACAGCTTCTTTGGAAAAGGCTCTTTCTTTATTTTTAAATTAGTCTTAGAAACTCAAAAAAACCTAAGACCTGAAACAATGCAAAACCTTATCTCTCGGCCTACACTAAATACCCTTGCCCAAAAGATTGCCAAGAAATGAAGTGTTAGGGTTACCTCTCTTCCCCAATGTAAAAACAGGCACAAAATCAGATCCTGTTTCCATGAAGTGCATGTTGCCTAAACCAAAGGCATTTATGCAGAGGATAACCCTACAATTCACAGTGTGTTGCTCTCACAAACCTTGTGGGAACAACTGTGCATAATACAAGCTAATCACACAATACTTACTAAAAAAGCCCAGAGCACATAACTTCAAATATTATCCAAAACCACAGGTCTCCCCCTTAAGAGGAATATGACCTCAAACCCCAGGATTTGAGACCTTTGTACAAACAGAATCCAACAAAGTAGCTTCTCTGGATTTAAAATTTATAAGTTTGAATGGAAATACGGAAACCAACAGTATAGTATATGTTGTCAATCACATATTTGTAAAAACCTTTACTGCAGATTGTATAAATGGTGACAGCTTAAATAAAACCACATCCATTTTTCTACAGCAACAGCTAATAACAGCTGCTCTTTTGGCTGAGTACTCCATGTTCACAGGTGCTGATTATCAAAAAATACTAAGAGAAGATGTTTGGTAGAAATTAGTTTAGGGTGATCTTGTGCAATTACAGAAAATGTGCAGCATCACCAGAACATCCTAAAAGACAAATTATAGAGTACAGCTAGAAATAACAGGAGAGCTTCCATCAGAGCTTATTCAGCAAGTACACTGCTCCAGAGACTCAGCTTCTGATTTTCTAGCTGTTTTTTTGGTTTTGTGATCGGTGGTTTTTTGTGGGGTTTGTTGTTGTTGTTTGTTTTGAGGGGTTTTTTGGTGTTTGGGGGGAGGGGGCAACAATAGGGACACACAACTGGTAAGGTTTTATTTGATTGCTGGAAGGTGGGCGGGAAATACCTCTCCCATAGCCAGACATGAAAAATTACATATGCTGGGAAACCATCATTGATATTCACTGCAATACCTCCATTTTTATAGCTCAACCTTGCTCTGACTTTGCTCTGGTACCCAAAGACTTTTATTATTTCAGCCACCAACTAAGCATGCAGTTACACATCCCTCAAAATAGCCTGACAAAATATATCCAACTTTTGCCAGCCCTCAGACTACCAGAACATGAATACAACGAACAACTTCCAATCTCTTTCCAACACTCCACAGCATGCTGTATTTTCTTACCTAAACCTCACGTTTTATTCCCCTACTCAGCAACCTAGAGGGGTAGTTCTCCCAGATATTCAAATATTTGACTAAGTGTTATTTCATTAGAATGTAAAAGTCTAGGCACAGGACAAAATTGAAGCTATGGGCAGAAAAGTAGAACGGAGCTGGCCAGCACAGCCTCTGGAACCATCAATTCTCGTGCATCATCCCTCTTGCCCAATGTCACCCTTTGTTCAGCCAAATGTTTCCTTATTACAGCCAAACTGATCATTGTCACTCCTGGATAGGAAATACTGTGTTGTAGTCCTGCAATGGAAACACTAAGTGCAAAACAATCTTTTCATTCAGTACTTAAGAGGACGAGCCAATAATTCTTATTTATTTCATTAGTGTTTCCAATATTCATTTTAATATCAGTATCACTGCAGTAACTGGAATTTCCTGTGACTAGAATAACAGTAGTAAAAAAGTTTCCCAGACTATTTTACTACTAACAGACTTGTTTTTCCTTCAAAGTATACCCCACAATAAACCAACAGATGCAAACATAAATTAAGATATTCTTCTGGGATAAGAAAAAAAATACCGTTCAACACCTTTCCAAGTGCTGCCACAGAATTTACCTGGCAAAATTCTTTTTATGGGATTTGTAACAGCCATTTGCAAAACAGCATTTGTTTCAAATGCAAAATGAGTGAGGGAGAAAAGGTCAGATTCCACAGTGTACAAAAATAGAAAGACATTATTATGGCTCCATTTCAAAGTTGATCACTTCATAAGGGTAATATGTGTTGTAGTAATTACAACCTTTGATACAAACCTATGAACTCTAGAATGCTAACCTAGGAAATAAAAACACCTTCAGGGACAGCCATCCTTTTCATCTTCTGTTGTCAGTCAATCCCCATGTTTTCATGCCTCCAGCACATTTGCATTTAGGTGTAATAAGATACTATTACCAGTCTGTCCACCCCATCCAGCCACAACCTTCCTTCCAAAAAGGCTTAAAAACAAACAAACAAAAGCTGTCCATTGAGAAAAACAAAAGTAATTTCCCCCTCCAACCCCAATGAGATAGCAGGAGAGAAACAAGCTATTCTATCCTGATTAAAATCCAAAATACTGTATTCTATCACAACACAAAGCTCTAGGACTCATTTTAAGTTTCCAAAAGACACAATCTGGCCTTAAATGTTCTTCCTGTAGTCAGCCAGCCAAAAAGCAGGTAAGTTCGAGGCAAGCTGGTTTCCTTACAATGCCATTTCAAAACAATAATCAACTTCTCTCTTTTTCCTCTATTGCTTTACTGTATTAGCTGAAGTGTTTCAGGGTAAAGCTTTCTACCACTTTCAATTATATAACCAAGAACATCTCCTACCGCAATAACAAAAGGAAAGAAAATATTTTCTATAAATTTCTATACCATTATTACGAAGTACTTCAAAACTGAGCACTTTCTTTCCCATTGAACAGCTGAAGCAGGCACAAGAACTGCTGTCTTCTCTCTGCAGAGATGTCTGTCACTGCATAATTAGAAATGGTTCCATTTAATTTTCAAATTGCTACAGAAGATCTCCACCATCTTCTAATCAGTACTGAACAAAGCCTGTACAACATGAAAGAGTAGCTGCATTGCCTTTTTAGAGGCAGCTTCTCTCTAACATGGTGGATGCAATACCAATCAAAAATATTAGGTTCTATCTGCTTTAGGAGCAGTCAGCCTCCTCTGTATGCAGGTTTAACACACACATGCATACTCTGGTTTCTTCATCTGCAGGACAGAAAGAGGAACAACAGGTTCCTCATTCTACTAAAAATAACAAGCAATGATCTTAATTTGATTATTTTGCTGATTCCTTAAAAAAAAAAAAAAAGGAATCAGAACTTTGCCAGAGACCTTGAAATCTCTGGCTCTACATCATACATAACATGTGAGTTACTATGAAGGTATCATTCATATTGCAAGTATTTGGATCCTGTGTATTCCAGTAACAAGACATTAATCCTGGCAATGTGTGCACGAGACAGGACTCCATCCAGCTCAGCCTCAGTAATACTCCATGTTTCCCTTCAACAACACAGCACAGCATTCTCAACTCTGCAACACAATACTCAAATCTAAAATGAGACTTGGAGCTAATTAGGAAACAAATTGATATTACATGATTTTGTCTCGTTTACCAAAGTAGCTCGTAACTACTTCTAGATGACTACCACATTTCTCACAAAATGCATTTCATCAGGAAGACAAACACAAAGTTATCTTCCTTTTCTTCCTGAGTATTTCTTCTTTACAGTGCTTCCCTGAACTGTGAGCTTCCCCTTCAATCACAGCCAGTTTTTCAGAATAAACCACAAGTTCGATTTTCAAGAGCAACAAGAAGTTACTGAATGTCCACTTTAGCCCACCTTTCAAGAAACATCTCTTCCCCATTCTCAACATCCATTTTCCACATCTTCAGTTTTCTATTCTTCCTCCCTAAATTCCCCATATGAAATAGGTCAGATACGCAACTATGCTAGGAGGGTCAAAAAATACATATTGACCCTTATATTGGTTATAGCTTAATTTGACTTTTCCAACAACAGATGACAATCTGTGAGATCGCACAGTTCCTTCTCATTGCTGTTGTTTGCTTGTTTCCAAACTAAAGGCAACCACAACAAAACACTCCCGTGGTAGAAAATCCCTCAGAAGTTCCACATTAAATTCACAGTCATGCTCAGACCGTAACACGCACGGAGCAAATGCAAGTGGCAACAAGATGTTGCAGAATGGGTTCAAAATGAGGAGATAAAAGATGCTTCAGACTACTACTTGCAGGGAGAGAGGAGGGGGAGATAATCACCTTCAGTTTGCAACCCTTGTTTGAGCATACTTGGTGTAATAAATTTCACTACAGCTACACAGTCCTGAAGTATTTTTACTAATCAGTCAAAAGAATACAATTAGCACCAAAAAGTTTCAAATTACTGAAATTACAGCTTTGATATTCAAATAAAGGATGTGCAGCCCTCTCAGACACTGCAGCTGCAAAGTCATCTGAAAATACCCTCATCTCATTTGGAAATACCCAACGCCCCAGCCATGCTAAACTACTGTCAAACCAAACACAGGAAAGGGAACAGAAAATCGGACCCAATGGTGAGTTTGATTGCAGGTTCATGTGCCTCTTGCTCTCTCCATGTGCCCTAGAGCAGGTCTGCTGATCTGCACACCTTCACTGCTGGTGTTAGTAACTGATTTCGGTGCAGCCACCACTGCACTCCCCACCCCCACGCCCTCATTTTCACTTCCTCATGCTGTTCAACAGATTCTGAACACTTCACCACTTGTGAGGACTTTTTATAACCCCAAAATTCCACATGTTAGAACCTACATTGAAAAAAATTATCTTCAGGCTTGCTTGACTTTCCAAGATGATTCTTATGCAACACAAGAAGAAAAAACAAACAAGCCAAAAAAAGATATCCCCACACAAATGGTCAACACACAGAAATAGCTCCCTCAGTTTAACCACTGATGTAAGCTGCAGCCACAATGGTTTTAAGGATACTGGCGATTTTTCTGCTTCTGTCAACATTATCACATTTGTATTTAGTCCCCCCTCCATGTGACCAAAAAAAGTAAATAAATTCTACAATGAAAGGATTACACAGCCTGTAAGCAATAATGTCTTGCTGTAGAACACACCAGAGCTGACACCCCACTCCTCTCCCCAAATCAAGAGCCAGAACAACTATACGAAAACTTCTTTCCCTTCAGTAGGCAGATGTTTTAAAGTTCTTTTTTTTGCTTGAAGACTGTTGAAAAAGAGACTCAGATAACACTGTTAGCAATTTTAATATAAAGCAAGCTTTCACAAAAAGTGCTATACTTCATAACTCTAGACTGTTAAAGACACATTTGTTTTCTCCACATATCTGTTCACCTTTTCACTGAACTATCCTACTTTCTTTCCTTGAAATGGTTGATAATGTTGTCAAAAGAAAACTATGTAAGTAACTGCAAATTGAGCAGCCTTGCTGTCAGCTTTTTAAGTTTACTTCCATGTGCTTAAGCAATTCATTAAGTTTATTTACCAGCTTTACTTTCTGTAAATGTCACAACTGGCCATCAGATAGTAGCATCCCAAGCCAGGAGGGTGCACCAATAGGCCCACCTCAGCCTTATGTCAGGTAGGAATGAAAATTTCTCATGTCACTGCTAAAGAAAATTAAAAAGTATCAAAAAGTGCCGTTCATTAGCTATCGCAGTTCTAGGGAACAAGACATGATCCTAACGGTATAGAATAACCTGTGTGAAGTGATTCCATTACCGTCAGGAAAAAATGCGAGCAACAAGGATTGAGGTGAAGTGAGATCACACGAGCACGAAACAGTGCCAAGAGTCTCCAAGTTTTAGGGCCATCACCTGAACAACTCTTCACTATGAGACACCTGTATGGGCAGCGTGCGACTACAGTGTCCCCACACCACGGGGCCCACCAAAACCAAGGTAAAATGACTTGCAAGCAGTATCTGCGGAGACAGGTTTCTGTTAAAACAAGGAATTCGTCTGTCCCTCCCAGGGTCACCTGCTCACGGCCTCGCCGTCCCGGAGAACCTCTCGATGCCGGGTGTGCCCGCGCTGTCGGGAGGGTACCCGGCGGCCGCGGGGCTGGCACCGGGCACGGTCACCTTAACCCGGCGCTATCGCCTTTCAGCCCCTCCGCGAACGCTCCCCGAGCGCACCGCCCGCCCTCGGCGTTCACGGGACGGGGTTCGCTGGGCTCCAGCCCGGCGCCCCGAGTCCTACAGAGACAAAAGACGGACCACGACCGCCGCCGGCGCAGCCCCGCGCCCCGCCCGTCCAGGGCCGCTCCCCAGCCCGGTCTCCACAGCCCCAGGCAGAGGCACCTGCGGCCGGGCGGGACCCCGTTCCCTGCCCGTAGCACCCCCGGTTCGCGGCTCGGGGCTGCCCGCCCGCCGCCCCTCACTGCCGTTCTCCCTCCCTTCCTCCCTCCCGCAGACACGGACACACCCCCGCCCCGNCCGGGGCCGGGCGCGCAGCCCCGGTACCTGTGCCAGGGAGAGGCGCGCGGCCATGCTGTTCCATCCCCCCGGCCGGGCCGCAGGAAGGACGCGCCGGGCCCCGCCACTCGCCGCACAACTTCGGCAACTTCCCCAGCCGGCCCCGGGCAAATCCCGGCACCGGATCCGCGCCCGCCCGCCGGACGGAGCCGGAGCCTCCCCCGCCGCCACACGGCAGCGCGGCCGCGCGCAAAACCGGGCGCGGAGCGCGGGAGCCGGAGCCTGCTCGAGGCAGCTGCAGCGAAAACCCGGAGCCGGAATCCTCGGCCTGACACGGTGGCCAGCATCCCCTACTGCCAGCTCCTGGCCTCTCCCTCACCTTCCCTGTTGGCCCCGCTTCTGCTGGGGATGCTTCCAGCATGGTGAATGGTTACGGTTCTCCAGTCTAGTCATGACACAGGTGGGGGAAGTCCCAAAACAGGAGGTGAGCCAGGTCTGGGCCCAGTTGCAATAGAATTGGGCACAAGGCCCAGGAGGAAGCAGCATGTGAGCCCAGCAGGATGTCCTGACCTGACGCATCCTCACAGCAGTGAGGAGCTGCCCTGGGCTCGGCCTCCTGCTTCCCTCCACTCACAGGAAATTAGATGCCTGCCCAGGCAACTCATGGTTGTACACATCCTTCTGTCTGTCTGCTTGTACTCAGGGGAACAGTGGCTCTTCTGGGGCAGGGTACCAGAAGAAAGGGATGAGCAACTCTTACGGCAGGAGAAACTATGAGACATCACAGGCAGCAAGAGACTAAGCAGCAAGCTGGAGTGGGGAGTAAACTGCACCAGATCCTCCAAACCCATGGGAAACGACTGTGTATGGACTGGCTGAAAGCGATACTCGTGTCACCACTCATTCTCCTGCTCCTCCTGTACCTGCTCATCTCCTCCCACTGGCTTATTTCCACTCCGACTCTGAGCTCTGCCCTACCACAGCATACATCAGTCATGAGGGCCGAGGGAAAACATTCCTATTTTTATACATTACCCCAAGGTGGATTAGGCACACATTTAAACTTGAAATATGCATTCGGACCAATAAGAGGAAATTAGCTGAAGTCATACTTCATTACTGGAAAGCTTTTCCAACACGCTTTGTTTTCTTTCTCTGTTTGTAATTCTCTACCCCTCTGCATTGTTTTCGTCCTCCTCAGCTCAGTTGTGTGCTCATGCCCCACCTCTGCATCCTGTCATTCCTCAGCTGGCAGTCATCCTGAGCTGCTAGTGCTCATCATCTGTCATGAAACGTGGGATTCCTCCTTCCCACCTATTCCTTAGCAAAGGTTTTGTAGAAACTCTGCTTTACTGACCTGTTTCTCAGCCATTTTTTCAGCAAGAAAAAGAAGATATGGAGGGGAAGAGCATAAAAAGCAAACAGAATAGATATAAAAATATTCACACCATTCACATACTCACTGTCACATCTCTACTCCACCTCACACTTCTCTCAAAAGCAAAATCCCTAGAAAATAGCACAGACTTTGTACTTCTAGGCTGATTTTGTCTTCTTTGATTAAAACTGGAATACTATCCCAGAATAATTAATACCTGGAAATTAAACCAGAAGACTGTAAAACTACAGCTGTGCCTCCTGTGGAAAACAGTATTTTTGGGAGGGGGTCCCTCAGTAGGTATTTGGAGAGCCTGGGTTTCTGAGCTGCCATGAGCTCATGCGGACGCCCTTTGCTCTGCCAATTGTTTCCTTCATCTCTCAGTTCTGCTGCAGCTTGGCAGGGACTGGTGGCCTCTCATGAGAGAGGTTACACCCAGGCTGATGTGTTCTCACTGCAAACAGAAGGAAAACGCAAAACAGGGACCCGGGACCTGGCTCTGGAGTTAGAGGCTTGTTGCCGAGAGCTGCTGTGAGCAGGATTTTGTGGGCAGGCTATCTGGCTCAGCAGTGGTTTTGCTGCTGTTCCCTTTCTCTCCTGGGTGTTTCATCAAGTATTTCCCATCAGGTCCAGGAAGAGACCCACAGCTGCAGCAGTGCTGTGGAATAAGGGTGTTGAGTCAAGGGACTTGTGCAGATCAGCCAGTAGAGCTGTGTCACCCACAGCACAATTAAAAACCCCAAGTCCCCTCTGAGCAGAACATTTGTCCAGGAGGGAGGTCTGTTCCAGCCGAACGACTGCTCCTGAGGGCCTGAAGCCTTTGGCTTAGAAAATAAACACAACAAACCCCCCCATTTTGCTCCCTTGAGCTGTGAAGTGCATAGCAGTCTGCATCGAGAGAGCCTTTCCTTACTGTTCTCCAGAGCTGCTGCGGCAGACTCCAAGTTGCACCTGCAGCTCAGGAACAAGCAGGCAGTGCCAGGTACGTGGTTATGTACCTTCACCCTGGCTGTGCACACTCACAGTCATCAGGCATGACCACTGTGTCCACAGTCAGAGGGCAAGAATCACTCAAGGTAACCACTGTGGCCTCTACAAATTAAAATAATAATGAGTTCCACATAATCAACACTGAATTAGTGTGGTCACGTAGATCTGTGCTGTTGTTGATCATTCCATGCATCTCACAGACAAATTGTCCTGGATGCCTCCAACCACCCGAGTTAAAACAACCAGCCCAGAGCCTCAGACATCTCTGTAACAATTACAACAGCACTTGTCAGCCTTTTGATGGTGAATGATTGTACTGCAGATTTTCACGAATCTAGAATGACAGCTCCCAGAAGAAAACAGCTCTCTGCTTCTCAGATGGAACTGAAATGTCATCACCTGACACTGGATCATAAAACTGGACTTCATACTTACTTTCTGTCAAGAGCAAAATCACAGCTACTAAAATGTACTTAAAACTGTTGGCAGGTTTGCAAAACAATGCCCTCCAATGACCTTCTTGGCTTAGCCATAAGTAGCTCACCAGGGCTTGGCTAGGGTGGAAGAGCTCCTGAAATCTGGAACGGGGGGACTTTCTAAATGTACCTCTCCTCTTGTTTGCTCCTCAGTGGAAATCCCATTGTTCTGTCTCTCCCTTTGCTGACCCCATGAATCCTGACCTTTTGCAATATCTTCTGTGAATTGTGTAAGGAGTGGTGGGATTCCGTGCTGAGTTTTCGGGAAAGCTTGTTAAGAACATATGAAAGTCAAAAGGTCAACAAACTGCAAGAACTTCAACTAACATTTTATATCCTTTCACATTCAACAGGGATTCTCTTGCAAGAAATGTGTTTATCTGTAATCTGCTCTGTAATAACTGCTATATGTTGATTTTTTTGTCGTAAGATTCTCTATTACAGTACACTTGATACCCAAAGGACATGGAAAACAGTATTAGCATGCTTTTATTTGTAAGTATAATAGGATTTTCTATGATTCTAAGTACTGGCCTTTTGACAAATAGGTACCGAGTCTCAGTGTTCTTTATTGTTTCTTTAAAAGTACAATGCACAAGGTTATGTCTACACTGGACAAACAAGGGACGGCTAACAAATCAAAACCAGCCAAATGGCTACTGAAGAACGGGCCTTGCAGCAGTGCAGCAAGCATAGCAGCAGCACAACCATTTTGGTGCAAATCCCCACTGTGAGCCACTGTGTAAGAGTATAAAGTGACTTGTTCTAGTACAGTTGACTTAAATTTGAAAATGTGCTGCAGCAAGATAGCATAGAAAGGGCCTACACCAGTCAGAGTCAAACACCAATGATCTCTGTTTTATAAATCTCCAAATATGTTTGTTAGTAAAGCTGGTAACATTTTAATCATATCCATTGGTCTCCCTGGAAATAATATCTTAAGTGTCCATCCCTTCCTTTCTTAGAGCTTTGTTTACCCTATGGATCAGCACACAGGAAGCCCAAAACAGCACACAGGCATTTAGTATGACTTGTTCTGCTCGTTCTAGGAAAGGTGTTACTACAGCCCATGAGCACTCCGGAGGCTGGGAGAGGAATGACTCAGTCCTGCCTCCTGCATTCCTGAGCATGAAATGAGGTACCCAGCTCTCTGGAATTCCAGTGCAGAGCACAGCAGTAGCTCCAGCATTGCATATACAGAATCAAGGATTTAAAGGTCAGAAGGATTAAGCCACTTTAAGTTTTACAGAACAAAAGGAACCGTATGCATCAATACACAAAATCCTGGCCAAAAAAGTTCTATGATCAAAGAATATCATTCAAGGGAACCTGCCCACAGGCAAACAGAGACTTTCTTACATTGCACAGGTCTCAGAGAGCCAAGCAACACCCATGCTCCTGATACAGAACAGCATTTCCCACACCTAGGTTACTGAGAGAGCCTTCCTGAGAAATAAGGAAGATCATCATACGAACTCTGACGACCTTTGGACTGAGGGGACCTTTTATCAGAAATCTGAGAGTACTTTCCAGGACCAGTGACACAAGCTGGTTTAGGAAGTCACGACTGCAGGCGTGCCTTTATCTAGAAATACACTCCAGGATATGCTTTGTGTGCTCTTTACATTTTATGCAGCTGCAAGTTTTCTAGACAAAGGGTTACAGATAGGCTGCTATGTTTTAAGACCACAAGAGAACACTACAATCATCTAGCCAGACTCCAAGAGACCTTCTGTAGAGATCTGTTAATTTATGGGTTTCTTTTGCATAAAACATGTAATCTGTGAGTCCTACAGTGTATCTTCTAGGAGGATGTTTAGTTACTAGAGTATGTACATTGATCATTATGAAAGCTGCATAGGAATTATCTGCTAACTCATCTTGTGCTGTGCTCTTGGCTTCTTAAGGTGGTTTGCAGACTTTCAAAGCTATAGCAGCCTTGAAAGTATTTCAAAGTGGGTTGTGGGATGATCAAATTCATACAAACCTGTAACAATATTAAAGAAACACGAACTAGATATTAAGGTAACTTTGCATATTTCTTCATCTTTAAAGTGTTGTCTGTTCAAATGTTCAGAAATATTTGAATGTATCTGAATTTAACTTCTTCATCTGGCAGAAACAGAGTACAGTATGGAATAATTGTACCTCTTTGTTGTGGAAAATGATGTCATCTATACTGCCAGTATTCAGAATTCCAAAGGCTAAAATTCTTTTTGAACTGTAGTAACTAGAAAGAACAATCTTGATTTTTCATTAAGAGAATGTTGAAATTGAAAATGACCTGAATAGGGCTTGAGTGAATCTCTTTAATCATATTTGATGGAAGAGTTGGCAAATCTAAAATGCAGCAGTACAGATCTGTCTATGCCATTTTAAAACATACACAATGTATCTTTTCATTAAGACTGTAAGCATATTTTCTCAAACTAATTTATACTAGCCAGTTTCATGGGGCTACACTTCATGTTGCAAAAGAATAAGAGAAAATGTAAATATATACAAGAGGTCAGCTTGACCTCTAGATAGTTAGCTGGATGACTAAAAGCAGAGTGACATTTTTCATTCAAGACCATATTTGAAACTCAGAAAAGTCTTCACTAGGCATTAATTTGACATGTCCAGCTAATGTAGCAGTTGGAGATTTCACTGTTCCTTGAACAGCTTAATACATGCTCTGACAGAAATAGAACAAGCAATACCACTGCTGAAACAGCATCAGTCTTCATTATAAATTAAACACATCAATATCGTAGTGTGTAGTGTATATCAAACCAAAATGAGGATTGAAAACTAATATGTTTACAAAGTAGCAGGCAGAAAAGCTTCTACCAACAGTTTATTTGGTTCCCTGTTTCCTTAGGCATGTTGTCTATACTATAAAACCAGGGAACACATTGCTCACCTTTCTGAAATTATTAAAAGATTATTATGTTTTAAGAAAACAGAAAATACTGAAAAATACAGTCTACACACTGAACTCCCACCATTCTCCTAACCTAGAATTAGTTCACTCTGCCCTTCACAAAGATTATTAATTAATTTCAGAATTATAAGATAGATGAAGTAATTAGATAAGAGCATTTGTTATTTTTTCTTCTCATTAAGTGGTTTGTCTTTAAGACAAACTCATGACTGTTTATGGCAAGAGGCCATTTTTAGGGCATTACTGTAACTCTTGATACTAGCAAGTGTTTCTTCTTGAGATTTCCTTACTTGTCCTCCCAATTATTTTCATCTTCTTATCTATTCTTACCTTCGCCACTTTCCTTCGTTTTCATCTAGTCTTAATTACAATCATAATAATGTCCAAATGGTTCAGAAAGTATTAAAACAAGACAACACCAATGCAGTAATGTTGGTCATAAGACAGAAAACAACTTTCACAAATCAAAATAGCATACTACTGCAACCCAGTCTTCAGGCTGAGCAATTCAGGTACCAACATTTAGACCACATATTTAAATTCATCCTTGTTCAGGACAACACAGTATTCATGCTTAATTTTACACTAGTAGTTAAAACTTTTCCTAAATGTAAATCATGTTCCACTTGGTTTCAGCAATGAAGTCTCTCATGGATGGGAGCTGCAGTGACAGAGCAGAGATCTCAGCTGGGTTAAGGTAGTGAGTGCCAAAGGTTCAGTGAGGAGATGAGTCAAAAGCCTCAACAACAGCAGACAATCAATCATATTTGAAAAGGTGTTAATGATTGAGCCCTCAGAGTAGACAAGGACAGAGATGATTTGACCATTTTAGTTAAACTTGACCAAGTGACATTTAAAACTGTGTTTTTGCTGCTATGGAAAAAAATTATTGACAAATACAGTGAGAAGCAAGAGCAAAGCATTACTTGCTTACATCTGTATCAGTGCTGAGAGCTGTAAAGGAGCCTGCACGTTGCACTCTGTGAAAGCTATCAAATGCCAAATTGCAGTGCTCTTTCTGCAAGCAGAAGGAATTTCCACAGATGCTCTTTCAGCTGCACTTCCCCTTCTCAGAAGCACAATCCTGCTGTATGTCCATAAATGAGAAACCACCATGTGGGATCTTTTTTTTTTTTTTGATTTACAGCCCTGTAGCAGGGAGTGGAATCTGTTCTGTTGCTTGGCCAACTATCGCACAACATCAGCAGGCAAAATGTTCCTTTAAGTGCAAAACATATAATCCCACTGGTGTGAACACATAAGACTAAGGAACGTTCCCTTAAAACCTCTCTTGGGTTTTTGGACTCCTGAATAACTGACATGTAATTATACTTTTTCATTCTTCTACATCAGGTTGGTACTATCAATAATAGAATGTAACTTGACTGGTGAGATAGTACCTAAAATATTTGCCTCTATGAAAAATATTTTAAACACATACAATAAATATCACTGCTAAGTATTAAAGACTGAATCTTCTTTTATTGCTGTAAAGTACAAGTGCAGTAAATAGTTCACAATTCAAAATATGTTCCCATTTGATTGCACACATAATGCAATTAAAACATGAAATATCCTTAAATATGACCAAGTTATTTGCTTAATGACTGATTTGTTTACTGGTTTGGTTGGTTGGTTGGTTTTGTTTGGGTTTTTTCAGGATTAAGTTGCAGAAGTAATGCAGCAGTGATTCAGCCTCAATGGAACTGTTAAGGTGTGCATGTGACTGATCAGATGCAAAAGGGCATTAATGGAATTTGAACTCCATCAGCTGATAAGGACTTGCTTGCCTTTGTGCCACTTTATGTTCCCGTCCTGTTATCTGTAATAAAAGATATCTCACCTGTTGAACAGGTGAAGCTGATACAGCTATAAACAGATATAGCTATACAACAACTACAGCTGTGAAAGTCTGGTGACCATCCATGAAAAAAAATGTTTCTTTAAATGACTTTTAGTAGCATTTAAAGCAGCTGTGGTAAATAATTCCAGTGTAATCATCACTGTGACTTTGAAAAATACATCCTGGATTCAGTTGCTTCACAACAGTTTTTCAATCAAATTTGCTCTTTTTACAAATAAAATTCCATTTAAATATATTCTGGTCTTTAAAATGCACTGCAGAATCCAAAAGACTCTGTTAACTCCCACTGTTATTGGTAATACTAATTTAAATGAGATTCACAAAATATGAGAAGCAATTGAAGAATGTTATTTATACATATCTACATCAGATTACCAAAATTATTGATGATGATGCACAACCACCAAGATTTTTCAGATCCCCATATCAATTTAATCTGTTGAATCAGTTCAACGATAAACAAATTTGACCTTCTTTAGAAGGACAACTCCCCTCTCCCAGGGTGCTCCCAAGACAAATATATATCAGGTATAAAAATGACACAACGAACACTGAGCTCCAAAGGAGAAAAGTATCAAGCTTTTAGGTGTAACACAGAGGCAGAAGCCATATAAGGTAGGTAAGGTCAGATAGCTGGAAGAGTTTTGCAGACACAGAAGATGTATTCTTCCTGAAAGAATCTCCACGATTCAAAAGACATTCAAATTACATCCAAAACAGAAACATTCTTGATTGTCAGTCTCTTTAGGTTTAGTGAAGATATATAATTTTTTCCTGTTGAAACCAAGTTTACTGTAATGATTTTCCTTACAGAAATATCTGTACAAAATGGTTTAATGAATTTCTCTCTCCTTTCCTTGTGATAGCATTAATGATGGTAAATTACATAGATATAGATGAGCATGAGGAAAAAATACTCCAAAATCATCAGTAGAGCTATTTAATTAACTGTAAAATGAATATATAGATGAGTTGCTTAATTTAGCTCAACTCCAATTCTTCTAAGTAGGGAATAAATCCCAGGCTAAAAATCAGCTGTGGGTCTCCTACAGAGGACTGCAGAACAGATCCATGTTGTGCTAGACGGCACCACTGCCAGCCCAAAAATACAAACCATGCAGGTACCTTGTAGAGATCAAGGTGAGAAAAACCTGTATTGTTGCGTTTATAAACACAGGTATATAGCTACTAATTAAAAGAATGAAACAGAAGACCTTGAGTGGGAATGTGTGGAGGTTTTATGTGTGTTTTAACTGTATTTATCATATGCATTGGACAACAAATTGAAGCAGATCCTACAGCCAGGACTTTTTGCTGCCAGTGAGGCTTGAAAGGGGAAAAGTATCCAAAGATTGCTTCAGGACATGGATGAGGAAACTTCTGATCAAAGTCTCTGATAGAAGCACAGAAGCTTGGATTGCTTCCCTGGGTTTCTAAGTCGCTTCATAGATATGTTTCCAATCAGGCTACTGGAAATTACTGTATTTTTAATTTAATTTCTACTTCAAGAAATGTGGTAGGGGCAGGACAGGCAGCTTGGGCTTTATAACAACTGGCAGAGATGAAAGCCAGCCAGATGGCATTAGGCTAAAAGAGTTCTCTTGCCCAAAATATAGCACACATGTCCTTGGCAGATTCTAAAACCAGCACAGAATCTCTCTCCCCCTTTACCATTATCATACAGCTGACTTTTATATATATCTGCAGTTCTGATCCCCACCCTTACAGCTTTGCAATAACTCCACAAATTTCTCATATGAGGAAAGCGCTTAACAGGATTCAACAAGGAAAAAAATTTAATTAGACTTCTTTTTTCTTTCAGGTAACTCAATTTTTTAACATTGATGGAATAACGTTCATCAATTCCTGTAGCTCTTTGGGGATTATTAATTTAAAAAGTAATAGAATTTAATACTTGAATAAGCAATGTAATATGAAGATATATTTTTGATCAGATGAGCAGATGAAATACATTACAAAAAGTAAAATGCCTCAAATTTTAGATGTTGCACATTTAATTGAACATATGCAGTTGATTAAATGAACTATGTGTGCTACTTGAAGCAAGAAGAAATATTTCCAAGCTCAATCTAATGTCATAATTAAGACTCTTCAGGCACATTGAATAAGATCTGCCTGAAGAATACAATATATCTACATTTGGTCAGTGCTCTGTTCACAGTTTATTATAAACTGTACTAAAGTCTGATCCTCATTACCAGAGGACTCAAACTTTGCTAATAATGCAAACAGTCTGAGGGTCTGGCTATTGTGAAAACCTACAAAAATAGAAATATAATTATCTAGAAAGAGAACCTGGGGCAAAACTGCATTTTTCCCTCAAATCTCCTGGTTGCTTCTAGATTTACCATTCCTTCCATCGCTGCACTATGTGAGCCAAACTTTCTTCTCATACACAACTGCACAGTTGCTATCCAAGTCCATGGGTTCAGAGAATTTCATGAAGAGCAGATGGTCTTATGTCAGTCTCTACTGCTTGCAAAGAAATCTCCTCTGTCTCCAGCCAGCATGAGATTCAACAGTCACAAGAGTTCTGCACAGTGCTCATAAGAGGGAAGTAAAGCGTTCCCCTGAAAACTGGACAAGGAAATGCCTAAAATTGCAAGCTGACTGAAAGAGTAAAAGGAATTGAGTCAGCATTCTGGGAAAAGGAAGGAAAAGGAAGGGCTGGAATAAGCGGTATATTCTTAAAAAAAAAAAAGTATGTTCAATGCAGATAACATGAAAGAGACAAGTGCTACTAGTATGCCATAAATAATATAAGGTTCACATAATGCACCATTAAAGTTTATGAATCAAATCCTCTTTCCTGGCCATGATGTACTTCGGCATAACAAAGACTCTCAAGGAGTTGGTTATAGCTTTCTGATTCACTACCCAGTTCATCTGTGATGGGACTGGAGGTGATTCATTAACAGGAGGGAGCCAAATTGCAATTTCTCTACCCTACAATCCCTGTTTAAAGGGGCTGTAAAACTAGGTAATATATTACCTCTTAGTTCATTCAGAACTTTTCAGTCTAGAAGAGAAATTTCCTGGACCTTGGCTGCTTCTCTCTTGTTTTGCCTTGCCTGAGCAGTGACAGGGGGCACAGGACAGTGAACAAGGCCTAAGGCTTTCCCCTTCTAAGCTCCCTCAGCTTTCTCCAGCTGTGTGAATGCTTCAATTTGTCCCAAATAAACAGAGTTTATTTAGATGTGTCATGCACATGTACATGCACATCCATGCTTACTGATCACTAAACTGCAAATCCAATTCAAATTTCTTGTGTTCAGGGGAACTGTAAGCCTGGGTGCAATGTGCCCTCCGAGCATGCATAATCTGAAACAGATGGCTCAACAGATGAGCTGCCAAACATTCAAGGCCAATTCAAATGCCATCCAAAAGTAAAAGTTATGTGGGATAAAAGTTTTCCTTGTTCCACTTTCGATAAACAGTGCCTATCTGCTTGGAAGATGATCCTTTCTCATTTTCTGCTTGTCTACTTAGTCTTTTCAAATATGGCATGCTCTAGAAAACTAATTCACTTTTACCAGCTGCCAGCATTTTCCAATCTCTTGTTTGGATTTTTTTTTAATAAAGCTCCACACTCTGGAGTTAAGAGCTTGCATGGGTTATTTGAGCTTTAGTGAAGAAAAAAAAAAGCCAACAAGGAAGCAGCAAAATACAGGAACTTTCTGGCCTTCAGAGTTGCAAAGAAAAGGTTGAAAATATGAACCTTTCAGAAATCAAAATTCCTTTTTAACTCATGCTTTGGTTGGCAGGGCTTAAGCATAAATAAATAATTTAAATTGCATGGAATATGATGTCCATTGATTTCCCATTTAAACCCTCTGATACGTGGTACCAGAGAGTTCTCCCCAGCTTGTAATACTTCCTAGCCTTTCCACAGGGCTCCCTGCCCATAGCTTGCCTAAGTGGAGGCATTGTTCCTGCAGGCATTACTATGCCTTAGGCAATGTCTTCACTGTAAAGCAAACCTGATTTAAAGCTACCACATGTCCTGATTTTCCCATAAAGGCCATTTTTTGACACCTGGATTTTTTTCCTGAGGGCGCGCGCACACACACACACACACACACATCTATGTACATATATATGTCTTTTAATTTGCCCATCTCCCCAAACTCTGTATCTAGGTGTCTGAATTTCTTAACATCAGGAATCCTGACACAGGATTATTGAATACATTTGAAAAACCCAGACAATGGCAGATTGCATACTGCAGAGTTTCTCTGTGCATGAAAAAAAATTAACATCTCCAAAACAGTCTGAGCACTCACAGTACAGAATTTGCCCATGTTGCTGCTGGGAACAGAAATGACAGCCATCACTTCAGTCAGCCAAGCACCACTGAGATCAATCACACTGCAGAGTATTACCTATGCTTCACACTGCACCAGCTGACGCCACACTGATTATCCCCTGAAATGTTTAAAGTACTACAGTACTGCAGTTAAGGATTTGTGGGTGTAGAAGATTCAAGCTAAAACACACAAAGAAATTGTAAATTAATTCCACAGTCAAGACAAAAGGTAGAAGATTGGTCCACTACCTACAGGAAAATGAAAATTGCCATCTTTGTGTTTTAGAAATTCTGTGCAATGAGTAAATTTAATGCAGGGACTGTAGCAATTAAATGTAAGACATCACTGCTGTTATTTAGCAGATTAAATTCCCATTCAAAAGCATAAAGCCAAATAGATGTAATGTTTTACAGACAGACGGGTTAATGTTATCAGTGTTTAAGTGACAGCTGGATGAGAGAAAACTGTGTGTAGGATTTTGTTTTGTCAAAAATTGACAGATATGTAAGCCAAAATCTGAAAGACAGATAAGACAACAGCTCATTTGTTACTGGTTTTGCAGTATTGAGAAGGGCTGTATCTGTTCTTTATTTGTCAGACTAGAAACATAAACCAGAGAGTGTAATGTTAATGACACACTCAGATCCTCTTCTTTTGCTTATGCATTATGAATAGCAGAGCTTAACTGGGTAGCTACATGTTTTAATCTCTAAGTCAGTGTGATAAATTTTGCTCTTGATTATGTACATGTAACTACATCAACACCAAAGGAACACAAAAGTGTGAACAATATTTGGGCTGTTGGCCTGGAGTGGAAACACCCGACTAAACTCATGCTTTGCTTTGCTGGTAACATTTCCAAAGGCTTAAGGCTGCTAATCTCCAAACTATATTGCACATTTTAGCAGGAAATTAGAACAAACTATTTATTGTGTATACCTCAAGTAAACACACCACTGTAAGAAACTACATTGTCCTATACATTACCAACCTCAGCTTATATTATGCAAATCAAAGTTTCACTGTACACTGCAGACTTTTTTTATAGTTAGACTTCCTCGTAAGTGCATTCCTTACAAGTTTATTTTCAAAAACTAATTCTCTTGGGAAATGGAAAGCAAACGATGCAACTCTCCATTTTGTCAACTGCCCAGAGAATTTGGTTAACTCCAGTAGCATTTAGAGATTTTAATATTAATGTTACTGTAGGATTTTCTTAGAAGTTACATTGCAGTTACCTTTGCAATAGTTTATTGGGGCACTGGGAAGTTCACAGACTGAACTTTTGAAACTTGGAAGCAAACAGATGCAATAAGGCCTGGATTTTTCTTGGCTTACAAAGTGAGTAACAGAGCTGCCCTGTGTGTGCTGCTGCCTACGAGCTGAGTAGGATTTCCTTTGTTTCAGTCCGTGACATCTGGGTGTATTTCAACAGTTCTGAGCAACTTTAGCTTCAGCAAAAATCAGCAAAACTGTTCATGTTGGAGAAGGGGCAAAGTAAGGTCTGACTACTAAAATGTAAAATTAGGCTACTATTAAAGATCCCACAGAAATCCCACTCTTTTACTGAAAAAAAACCCCAACAACCCAAAACCCTCCTTGAAATAATAGTTATAGAGTCCCTTAGTGAAAATGAGTCCCTTAATGAAAATAAGAAGATAATATAAAAATAGAAGAAAGGTCTAAAGAGCCCGACGTCCTGTCTCCAGCAGCGGCAATAGCCAATAGCTAGGGAAAATGGTAGGAGTGGAAAATATAGTGAGCCTGCCCTGGTCTACTTCCCAAACTTTCAAGGATTTACAGTTCAGAAGTTACCTGAGCTGGAGTTAACTGTTGTGAGTGGTTGTTTTAATCTAGACAGCAGCTTAATGTATCCAATAATATGTCCCAGGCTTTTGTCTTCATACTACCAAGACTGGAAACCTTGCCAGGGTGTGCCAGGGCTTTCCCTGATCCTTGAACCTGGGTTTTCTTCCTGCTCTTACCAAGCTGATGGAGCTGCAGGAGGTGCTGCTGTGAACTGAAGTCTCACTTTATGTGGAAATCAGATGTAGCTACATTCTGCACGAGTCTGCGAGTTCACACATAAATGGAATATTCTCCTGACAGCTCTTGAGAGCTGACACAGTAGCAAAGCACCCATCTGCTTTCTAAATCCTGGTCCAAGTGCACATCATGATTTTTGGGGAGCAATCTGAGTTTATTCTGCCTATTCTGGTGGCTACTTATTTTTCTTCTACTAAATTAGTTTTCCCCTTCTTTTTTCATTTCTTATAGAAGAGAAAGAGAGAGAGAATTAGGAGGATGAAAAAAAAAATTTCTGCATTTTTGCTTTCATCAGAACAAGGAGGAAGCAAATCCTTTAAGTAGGCATGAAAAAGGATTTTTTCATTCTCAGATAAGAAGAAAAAAACTTCTCCAGTTTTTGGTAGGATAAACGTTGCTAGTTTTGTCTCTCATTCTTACACAAGAAAGAGTAACCCTAAAGAAAAATCTTTTTGGCATCCCAAAATCAGGGCAGTATTAAATGAGAGCTTATACTGTACATGGACTCCTCCTACACACAAATCCCTGGGAGTGATGCTAGCCCTCAAGAAAAACTACTTTACCTTAAATTTCAGAAGAAAATGTAGAGGAGACAGAAACTGATTCTACACTGACACAATGGAAACTTAGTTCTAACAGATACTCCTTTAATACTTCTAGTTATGGAAATTAAATGAGCAATAAAGGCACATATGGTACGTGTGTTTTATGATGGATTGCTCAGCTCTAGGTCTCCTTGACCTTATTTTATCCTTCCTTTCATCGCCTTAGATTACCTATTTAATAGCCTAAAAATTACCATAGTCAGATGTCTGTTATTTACCTGGGGAAAAAAAAAAAAGACAGGAGAAAAAAAGATAAGGAAAAAGATATTTTTCCTCCAGATTTTACTATGACTTTGTACCACGGAGTGTGGATACTGCTCATAACAGCCTAAAAATATGCATATATTTTGAAACCTACTTGTATGTATAAACATTAGTTTTAAATACTACCCTTGCTATTGCTGTATCTATTAATAACAAATAGTGTATAAAGAAAAAGAAACACTCCTTAACTGAAAATAAACACAGCACATAATCCTTATGATTAGTGACAATACTCTGAAATATTAACTGAGTTCTTACCTTTTCCCTTGCTAAATTTGCTACACATCAGACTCTACTGTAAGTCTAAATTTAGTGAGAAGATGATGATGGATGTATTGCATTCTTGCTAAACTGACTACAAAGAGCAAGTAACCTTACTTGAAACATATTAATAGGCCAAACACCATGAAAAAAGGTGATGGTGAGAAAGCTTTGGGAAAGGAGATTATGCTTATTTGCCTTTTTGTAGCAGTGGGCTGCATACCACAGCTGCAATGAAGGAGACATTCCAGTTGAGCAGCATTCCTCTGTATCTTTTCAAAGTCTCTGTGGAGGCTAAAGTAGGAATCACTTATTTGCGGTTGAGAAAATAGCAGGGACTTCTGCATTAAATTTTAAATACATTCTGCCCAGAGGATGATAAGATGTTTAAATCAAATGATGAGACATTACCCATTTAAGCAATGCATTAGGAGTATGAAATGGGATTCAGCATGCTGTGAATTCTAAGCTCCTGTACTCAGGAAAGAATCATAGACTCCTACAATACCAGGTTGGAATTACCATATTATCCTCAAGGATAATATGGTCCATTCTTTCTTGGCAAAAGTACAGACTAGACAGTATGGCCCAGCACCCCATCCATCCTGAATTTTAAAAGTGTCCATGGCCTGTTGATCTCAAGAGTAAATTATCACGTTGTTAAGTTTTATAATAAAATAATACAAAGATTACAGTGAATTGTTCAGCCTACAAAATTCATTCCAGCATTTTTCTACTCACTAGACTGATTTTCAGATTACCAGAGCTCAGCCAATGCAGAGATGGAAAATAGCCTGTGTAACTATTTCATCAGTATAAAGGCTAGATAGTTTTAAAAATTATTTTGGATTAGATTTATACTATCTTTAAGTTACAGAATTTGTTAGAAGGTGCTTTCCCCATTAAATTTTTACTGCTATTAATGCCTTCATCTCGGAACACTAAAGATCTCAAATGTGATCAGAATATGTGGGAGGAATTCTTTGCCCTCTGAGTAAAGTGAGTGCAGAAGATAATCACATTTCTTAACGGCCAAGCTCCTCAGCAAGCTCAGAAATGTACTTCTTAAAGAAATGTTGAGCCCTAAAGTGCCAGTTTACACCTCCTGCAACTCCCAGATAACGTTACGTCAAACTGTCCTGCAAAGCCTGAATTTACTCTTAAGAGACCATACCAAAATTTTAAGTTTTGCTATTGTTTCAAAGCTACTCAAATTTATAATGTCCTTAAAATGCGTTTCTCTGTAGACCTTGTAACAGGATTTGGCCATCGGGTGAGTCACTGGAGTTGCTTAACTGAGTACCTTCACGCCCTGTTTTTAACACACTGCAACATCTGACAAACTCCTCCCAGTCCTGCCGAGTGTCGGTGCCAGCGAGGTGAGTCAGCTGCGACTTTGCTGCATCATCCCTCTGACATCCAGCACTACCAGAGAGGATTAAATAACTACACACAGAATAAATCTGAGTTTCAGAATCATCTCTATCTATCTTAAATGCAAGAGAGAGTTTTCAGCCCTGTCTTAAATGGTATCACATTTTGGCTGAACATATTCCATGGGTTTTGGGGAACTGGCTCCAGGATTCCAGTGCTCTCCAGTGCAGCTCTAAACATGCCATGGAAGGATGAGATTCTGAACCGTAGGAAGGCAGATCTAATGTTCAAAAACAAAAAGCCCCTTCTCTTGTGAACTCACACCAAACACAGCCATAAGCAATGAGCAAAAACAGAACAGGGATTCTGAGACCTGATGACTTGAATTCCATACAACCTGCTGTAATTTGAGTTTTCCCAGAGTATGCAAATATGGAGTCATTTAGAAGATTCAGAAAGGTCTGCTTAGTCCTCAACAAGGTCCCTCATCCCTGACCCAGAAGAATTTATGACAATTCATTAAAATCAGAGAAAAACTAGATTAAAATGGACAGAATCAGGAAAATGTATCGCTAATGGATTTTATTCATAGAATCATAGAGGAATTGGCAAGAAACGCCCAAGAGAATTATTTATTGCCTCAGAAACCAACTACTGTCCTCCTTCCACTGTCTTGTTGATTTCTTTCATAAACATTTGTATTAAAACCAGTGACAGTATAATAAATCTATTCAGAAAATCTAGTTACAATGGCACTTACTGTCATACTTGATTTAATTATCCTCTTTGAAGAATGACTGCTTGTAGGGTGAAGGTGATTCTTTCCCATCTATCTTCCTCTCTGTAATCCCCTAAACCAAACATAATTCTGAAGAAATTAAATAAAAAATGTTTAGGCTTTGACATTGCTCCTATTCTCAGTGTAGTTGGGATGTACATAAAGGGACTAGAAAATACCTGTAAAGGACAATAGCTGGAGACTGAGGACAACACAGAATGCTCCATCTTCTACTTGATTGTAGTTTATTACTCCATTTGTTACCCATAAAAAATAAAATGGGGGAAATGTTTTCCTGAAGGTACAAATAAAAGACATTACTTGCTATCAACAAGCAAAAAAAGAATCATCCACTATCAGGCTAAAACATAAATTCTTAATTATGATGATTATGTTATCAGTAGTTGACACTGTGACCTTATAGGACAAGCAATAGAAAATTATACTACCAGCACATTTCTGAAGTTGGAAAAGAAACTGAAACAAAATGTTATTTGTTCTCTTCTCAAATGTCTTCCTTATGTTCCTCAGAACCCCAAGCAATTGCAGCTGTTGGGAGAACCTAAAGCCACTTTCACTGCTGCCAGTCACACTCCCAGACACCCTTAAGGAAACCCACAAGCCACAACTTCATCACTGAGGTTCTTCTAAGTGAGTTCAGCCATAACTGCAGCAAAATTTACAACAGGAAAGCATTTTCCTCTTAAAGAATCAGACTCCCAGTGTTCTCTTGCTTCCATTGTCTACCCTGGTCCTTCACTGGTATTTACTTTGACCAGCAGTATCTTCCTTTTGGCTAGAAACCACGCAGATTTAAACTGTAATGGGCAAAAATGTAATTTACTGGAGAAGCTTGGACAAAGAAAAATAACATAGAAGAAATTTTTAAAAGTAGGGTACAAACTGGGATGTCCTGGAAAACACAGGAAGGACCGGGCATATCTGAGGTTTCTCCCTACATCTCTGCTGAGACAGTCTGAGCCCCAGAGGCCACTTCATGGGCTAAGCATTGTGGCTGGTCAGGAAATGTGTGTGTGGCTGGGACACTATGCCAGGATAATTTAACTGAGACCTCTGTGTGACAAGAGAATGGTGCTGGACAAGATTTTCAGCTGATGGAGCAGTGCATGAAACAAAGGCAGGACGAGGTAACAGCTGCTGCCTTCAGCCCAGCTCTGTTATCTCTGTAGTACATTATTCTCTCAGATGACAGTAAGTACTAAATGTTACAGAGGGTGACACTCTAGTCTGAGTTAAGTTGTGTGAAATATGGAGAACATCACAATAAAACTGTCTGTAATTACAAAAAATAACAGCTCTTTGTAACTGGCCCAGATCGGATTCAGATGGAACATGTTAGAGTAAACTAAATTCTTCTGCTAAGAAATTACTCACTAACCTCTATTTTAAGCCATTTTTTATTCAAAATCATTGATGCTAATGATTTAAAATGCAAAGGATATTAAAGATTATAGCACAGTTGTGGCTGATTTCAGTTTATTGATTTGTTTAAATGAACTAAAATGTTTGCATTGATCTTTCAAAAGAATTTGAATGGGCCCCAAGAATCTTTATCAGAAGGAACTAAGTAGTTCAGCTAAACCCTTCATCAGTGCCCTCATGATCCATGTTCAGTATAGGGGAATAATCTGACAGACAGAGAAGACAGAGCATCCTGGCATGAAAGTGCATAAACCTGTATGATATATCCTGGATGCTCAAAGACTGTCATTTCAAATGTATTTATTTCAGTTTGTGTGGGGCTTTTTGAAAAACAATGATTCTCTCATTTCGGCCAAATTACCTAAGGAGAATATCCACACTACATTTCTGAAAGAAACCTTGAGCTGAATTCCCCCTTTTATGCTTCTTCACACAACTTGTCCTACTCTAGGACTTTTAGCTAAAATGAGATATCTAAAATACATGCTTTTTCTAGTGGATACAAGTCTTTGTCACATTTCCTCCCAAAAAGAGTCAAAGAGAACAAAGAACAAGCAAGATATTCAGCATAAGCTGAAGTTCAGGAAATTCAGCCTCTGGCAAACCAAGGTAAATAAAAAGCTCTTCTGTGGAGAATTTCCCATTGCAGATGCTCTGCCTACACACAGGTTTTTCAGAGTTAAGCCAAGAGGGGTTTTTTTTTGCCACGAGTTCTTTGCATTGTTTCACTCCTGTAGCATAATACAGTCAAAGTAATGATATGAAATAATAAAGCTCCAGCCCAGCTACAGCTTTAACCAGCAGCACTAGCAATGTTCTGGCACCATCTGATGTTTTTTGTTTTGCTTGCCCGGGTATAATCTCTAGGCAGCCCCGCTTTGTTTAGTCAGTGAAACTAAAGAACAAAACAGACTACTGAAGTCATATGCAGCTTGAAAAATGTTATCTAAATTAACAAGCTGGATTTCAAAACCAGACTGTGCATTAGGGACATTAAACTGGTAACCTTGGACATAAACGCACCACCAGATGACTCCAAGGAGTATCAATGCTCCAAATTCTAATTGGTAACAAACTAGTATACAGTATGATGTGTGAAATGGGGAGACAATTAGAAATCGGTAATATTTCTTATTTCCTAAAACCAAACACAATGTCTTTGAGTGATTCTTTTTCACTAAAGGGGTGATTTTCTATTAGATTTTGTTTAGCTTAGTATAAAGTTGCAGTATTGCGAGACACTAAACCAACTTCAGCCCTAGTATAAAGGCATTTTTATAGTAAAAGAATTAAAAAGGGCTATTAGGAGAAAAGGAAAAAAAGCTACGCTGAAGACTGCATGATAAACACAAACCTCACGGTAAAAGCACTACTTCTGCTGCTTTATTGTTGATCCCTAGGAAGGAACATGAGTATCCCTATGGATCGTTTGAAGTTTTTTATGTTAAAGCACAGCTCAAGTTCTATACTTATGTCAGAGGAGATCAGTGCCAAAACCATGCCTTGTGCTGAACAACAGATTTGCAATTGTCCGTAGCTCCTGGGGAATTCATTCCACATTCTTGGATCAGTCCACAGGAAAGCTGTGTCACATTGAAGCCTTAACCTTTAAAGGTTATCTCGAGTTGTGAGTGGTTTTTATACACCGTGGACGTGGAGCACTTTGAAGGGAAGCCCCCTCGGACTCCATTGTTAAACTTTGGTTTAGCACTTAAGGCACTTTGGACATGCAAAAAACCGCGAGGCAGAGGGACAAGCACAACAGCGAGAGAGGCTACGAGCTTCCAAGCTGTGCCAAGTGTTTTAGAGAGGAACTAAAAGCTTCCAAAGTGCTTTAGGGGACAGGATGACGCCCTCCCACCCTCACACTCCGCAGCGCCAGCGCGCTGTGCCCTCACCGCGCCGCCTCACAGCCCTCCCTCACGCCTCGCCCTCTGCCTCCCCCGGGGCCGTGAGG
>VZRV01007175.1:364856-502280 GCA_013398115.1 Falcunculus frontatus
CGGCGGCGGGAGCGGCCGCAGGACCCGCCCGGGGTCTCTCGACAGCTCCGGGACCGCACACCCGCCGCGGGCGGCCCGCGATCCCCCTGCCCCGGAGCCTTGGTCGGTGCTGGCTGCGCGCTGCCGGGTCTCGCTGCCCCGGCGCTTCCCGCCCTGTCCAGCGGGAGCTCGCTCTGGCCCCGATCTGGGGGCTCAGCCCCGCTGGCGGGCCCAGGGCGGTGCCCCTTCCCGGGGCCGTGCGCGCCCAGCCGCGCCCGGCGCCTCGTACCCGAGGCTCGCGGTGCGTTACTGCCGCTCTTGCCGGGCTCGCTGCCGCCCGGCAGCTACTTCCCAGAGCCGGATCGACTTTGCCGTTTTCGTTCAGGACTTCTCACTTCCCAGCACGAACTTTTTAAGTGCGGTGTATTAAGAAAGAGTGATGTTTTCCTTAACTTTTTCTTTTTTTTTTTTTTATAAGGCCTGACAGATCCTGCCTTGCTGGCTTTTTCACCTTCCTTATTCATATTTTTACATAACTGACAAGTATTTTAATGGCATGAATTAATTTTTTCAAGGATGCGCCCTGAAATCAGAAGGCTCACTGGGTAAACTGCGTCCATGCACCAAAGTTTTTTTCTCGTGAAGGAATTAGTGTATCAGTCTGAATAAAACACATACAAACTAAACCTGTAGTAAGTTGTAATAGACTTACAGCAAATAACCTGACGTATCACACTGTCTGTGAAGCCTTGTTCGTACAGAAGCATTGCATATAGAACTTTTTTCCCCTAAATCTGGATTTCCATCATACTGGAAGAGAGCTAATCTCCTCAGATGCAGGGGATAAGACTCTTGTCACAGAACTGTCACAGGCTCTCAATTTTGTTCGTTTGGGTTCAAAATCTCTCACCAGGGATATGGATGGAGAAATGGAAGTGCTTTTATAGTTGCTATTTAATGGCTCTTCAAATGTCAGCTGCTTGTCAGAGATGAATTAGTCAGTGTGGTCTAAGTAGCAGTCCAAGGTGCAAAGTCATTTAATACTCAGCTACAGAAATAGAAACGTTTGCTGATGACTAGTGTGTATAATTATAATTCTGGATATTGCACTGACTTTCATCCTATGGCCTTTACCTGTTTAATAGAATTATATTATATTATTTAAGTATTTCCTATGACTGCGTACCTCTACACATACATTACACTTTTGTTTTGTATAATTTATTATGTTCTCTGTTAGTATAACAACTTTTAGTTCGCAAATTTAAAACTCCCTTTTTTAACTACCTGTCCTAAAAAATTCAAATTGGGTTCAAGGAATAAAATCATGTTGTCTGATTTATGTACCTTTACCACGAAGAAGCGGCTGCAGTTAACATTTCCTTCAGAATGCTTTTCTCATCCATGTGCTGTCTTTCCTGCACGTGTGTCTCTGAAGTGCTCTCTAGGACGTTCTCCAGACATCTGAATTCTTTCTCTTACCTAAGGCTGTGTGTCATGCTGAAACCTGCCTGCCAAAACATCTGGTCCTTTGGCACGTCCTCCTCTCCATGTGTGCTGGCCTGGTTGCTCCCAGGGCAGTAGGGTTTAGAGATAACTCAGATCTAGTCCCAGTTGATTACACACCTCTCAAGAACTAATCCTATCATTCAGAAGGTGGTAGGATGCTGTTTGCTTCAGCTTTAGTGTTAGAGTAGTAACTCATGACTGGTAGTTTATGAGGCTCATAAACAGCATTAATTTGACGTGTTGGCAGGTTTGGGGGCTTTATTTAAATGGGGCAATGGCCTGTTGTGCTCTGTATAGGCAGCCTCGTGTTTGGAATTAACCGAGTGATCAGGTACAGAGAGGGCCCTGTGCCGTGCTCCCTCTGAGCCAGTTTCAGTCTGAAGCAATGGAGTTGCGTCACTCTGCCTTGGTGAGTGTGGCTGGGTTGATGTTTGAGCCTGAATCTGGCCCCTCCCAGGAGGGTAATGCATGGGTGGTGTGGGCTGGGATGGTTTCAGCCAGGCTGTCTGGATGCACAATCTGGAAGCAGTTTTGCTGTTATGAGGGATTACAGGTACCTCATCAGCCTGTACCTGCTCCATCGTCTCTCCAGGCTCCTCAGCCCATTGCAATCCAGACAGTTCTGCAAACAGGAGACACTTTCTCCAACAGATCCCACAGCCTGTTAACCTTTGGCTGGGAAGCTGTGGAAAACTACAGGGAAATAACTCCTGATGCAGCTGAACTTTCCATTAGAGCCTGATCCACAAACTTGTTTCTTCATAGGCGTGTCCTTGCACTCTTGTACTTAGTCTTCTTTGGTAGTTACTTAAAATAGACTGCAGAAAGCACCCTTAATGTGAAATAAACATTCAAACAGAATTACTGCACTAGCATTGCACTCTGGGGAAAAAAAACGGGTATGCTTTGTCTGTTGGTGGAATGAATAGCTGTTAACCCAAGTATGGTTTGGATACATACATCAGAAGCAAATGAATTCAATGAAATTCCATTTCTGGAATGATTAGAACTTTAAAGGAGCAAGGCAAAAGATTTTATATCAAGTCAGAGTCAGGAAAAAAGAAAAAAATGTAATGGTCACGTTTGTTTCTGTTTTTGTTTGTGTGTTCCTTCCTCTGTACTTGTAGTGCAGTGAACAATAGTAGTACTACTTGCATGGGTGAATGTGAATTTTTCTCACATGCATTTACAAGGTGTTTTACAAAGGCCTTTTACCCAATTTGCCAAATTGTTGGGGTTTTTTCCCACTTCTATAGTCCAGGAGTTTTTTCCTCATTCAGAATTGAAATGTTCATCCTCAAATTTCCTTATAATTACTTTTGTGTAAGGTTACTTATGAATTCTATAATTTAGAGAGTATAATCTGGACTTGTCATCCAAATATTATTTTCACATGGTTTTGCTCAAATAAAAGATTGTCTGATATCAGTAAATGGCCACTTTTTTTTTTCTTTCTTTCTTTTTTTTTCTTTTTTTTTGGAAGAGCAAACTATGAATTAAATGACAGTGTGCCATTTTTGCTATTTTGGATCAGTTTGACCAATGGCTCGACAAATTATTTCTTTTTTCCCCTCAGTATTCTTGGATTTGTGACTCTACCAATGTTTTCTCTTGAAGGATATAAGTTACTGAAGCATTGTGGGGTTTTCATTGTGTTGTTGGCTGCACTGAAATATTTAGCAGACAAGTCTCGAAGTAGCTCATTCCTGCCTTCTGCTGGCACAAGAGCTGTAAAGTTGTTCCATGAGCTGGATTCCAGATGAAAAAGAGCTTTGTGCTGATTTATTTTTTCAGCCGAATTTGTTCTGTTGTTTGTTTTGTGCATGTCAGTGTGAAAACGTGTGTTGACATTATGCTGGGAAGAGAGCATGAAGACAAAGAAATGGTCAGGGGGGAAGGAGGAGTTGAATGCAATTTGCTTTTTGTTTGTGTTTTCTGGCAGAAGTGCTGTCTTAAATACACATCAGCAATAGCCTTGATAACCCTTGGGAATCCTGTAGAAATAATCCAGAGAACCACTCAAGTTTGAAAATCTGATTTGAATTCTAGCTCTAAGAGTACTCTTTAAATAAATATTTAAATTGTATAATAAATTGAAAGCAGAACTGGCATAGCTGTGCAAACAGTGCTAAAAACAGTGCCAGAGGAAGGTCAGTTCCTTAAAGTATTTTCAAACTTTGTGGATATTTGACATTTGGTGGTATTGAAAGGAGAACTATTCAAAATGTTGCAGGCTTAAAGAACTGCCTTGCATAGTGAATGAGGGCTGCCAGGAAAAATTGTTGTGTATGACAGCTCCATATTGTGTGTTCCTGAAACCAAACTGGGGAGCCTCCCATCATCTTAATGGTTTTTGCACCAGTGAATGCCTAAAGAATAGATTGAAGTGCTGTTCTTTTGTTCGTCATTCCATCAAACTACTTTTAAAATGTTTGCTGGTTGAATGCTTTCAGGAGCAAGAGCTGTATGAAATCAGTTGTTAGGAAAAGTGGTTGTGGTAATATAAAAGTATCTTTCCCCTCATGCTTTTCAAGACTACAACCAATTAGCAACTTTAATACTGGTTGTATTGAAGAACTGTTTGTGGGTTGTACAACCCAGCTATTGAGGAGAGGGCCTCAAACTTTGGAGCAGTTTTATGAATCTTTGGTGGTGAGCTGAAAACAAACCTTGTTTACTTGATTTCAAATGATGCCTCCAAAGCTGCAGTCACAGCTCAGTGGCCCCACGGTAGAAACTTTCAGCTGAATACTTTTTTCCAAATACAGTTTCTCAATCAACAGCTGCGTGCAAAAATCCCAAGAAAACAGGAAAAAAGCCACGTCTGCTTTTGCACAAACATTCCCTCTGAGGTCTCTGTTTTCCATTCTCAGATGAAATGACACTTTTTTCTTACAGTAATTTGATCTATCACATGCACTGGAAACAACTCAGTGAGTCTATTAGAAACAGACAAAACTGTAGGTGAACTTGTAATAATAAAAATAATTCTGAATTTATGATCATGGGATAAAAAATATTGTTGGTTATGATACAACACTGAATTGAATTTTGTACATAGTTTAAACTTTGTATCACAGGTTTCGATGTGCTGAATAAACTGTTAAAGGATTATAATTTAAGTAGTTGACTCGTCTTTAGTAGTTAGGTTGCAGCTATAGGCAGTTTAGTTTGTAGCTGTGTTTCTTGGGGAAGAAGAGGATTCCAGGATTGTGCTGTACCTTTTACACCTTGATCCAGTTATTTTCTGGTCCATGTATTATTTTCTCATAGGATTCTCTAAGCAGTTTAATGCTTTTCTGTGCCAGGACCCATGAAATGTTGCCTTATCTATTTAATATAAACCTGTTATCTGTTGGGGTTAAATGAGCCCCAGTAGCACCCTCAGCTATTGCTGCAGTGGTTTATCTCCTGTTTTATGACTGCACCCACTGAAGTCCCAGTTCAGCTGCACAAACAACAGGGCTGTGAGATGCTGTCCCTGAGCTCAGGGAGCTCCTCCTCTGAGACTGGCGTGTGCCTTGCCAGGGAGCTGGAGGAATGGTGGGCTGGGAACAGCCTGGAAAGTCTTTAAATTGTTGAGGTCTGTTTCTACTTGAAAAATGTGCGTTGCCTTAGCATTTGATGAGAAAAATGACTATTATGGAAAGTGATCCAAATTTAAGCTTCTCTTGTAGATAAATTACAGAGATTACTGTTTATAGATACAGCTTGTTCCAGGTTCTTCATCCCTAACAGGAAATAAATGTCCCAAGTGGTTTTGCTCATCTGTATACTTATGTTAGGGATTTCCATGACAGCACTGAGTGAGTCAGAAATGCACCTCTTCAAGTTCTGTGCCCTTCTGTGCAAGCAGAACTCGTGCCTGAGAACTTTGGGAGGCGAAGAGCAGCTGGGTTTCATTTAAAACCTTAAATTTTGCACGCAACAGCTAAAACGCAAATGAAATAGTAGTACTTCTAAAGATGGAGGAGGGCTGGGGGCCTTTGAGGGTTGGATTAGGATTCTGATTTCATTTTGTTTTCTTTAAATAGGCCCATATATTATTTTCGTTTCTCTTAAGAAGTTGTGCGTTACCTGAAATGCCTTATGTTAAATCAGTTCTGAATGGGATCAATTTGGCTGTATGGGTGTAAAAGAGAAAGCAATAAAGGCCACATCTTTTTGCGAGTTACCTATATTCCCCCTGCAGCAATACTCTATAGCTTTGTTCGTTTTTACAAATTTTTATTTGAGTTTCAGCTGAAATTTATCTCATATTGCTGTCTGCTTATAACCTGTTCTTTATCATCACCATCAGTACAGTGTGTATTGAAAGCTTATGGAAAATGTAATTTTGTCTGGTTATAAAACTGAGCACTGGAAAAAGATAGCTGCATATTAAAATCTTAAATATAAAAGGAAAGTAAAATGGGGCTTTTTTTATTAGCCATTCAGAGATGTCTTTCTGCTGTATGAGTTTTCATTCAGTGAAATGGAACCATTCCTCGAAACAGTTATGGGATGGCTTTATTTTTAATAGGATATATTGGGTAACCTAATTTCAACCAAAGAATAATAAGGGGAAGCTGAAAATATTTGAATTGTATTTTTATAAAATCTTAGTTGGGGCGAAGGCAAAATCTAAAATGTCAGCTGAATTGTGTTTTGAAGTACTGTCCTGCAGCAACAGTGGAAGGTTTGCTGTCTGCCAGGGAGAGAATACAGCACTGTGTGTGATGACATCTGCCTGCTCTGGAGCTCAGGGAATTCAGATACTGGGATGATGGGTGCTTTATTGCACTTAGGTAGAATGAATTCAATTTACTGCTTTCTTATAATTGGTATTAACCAAGTAAAGCTCTGTCTGAAGATGGTGAAATTGTAGGTATACAAGCCCGCACTCTGACCTGTTATTTATCCTGTCAATCTTTTTGCAGACTAAGAACATTATAATGTTTAAACTTAATTTCCATTCCATTAAAATATGGTGGACAAGAAATAGGGAGGCTTTTACCATATCTTTTGCAGCAGAGTTCATGGTCAGTGGAAATGGGGCTTGTTGGGACTCTGCCCTCCCTTGTACTGGGGCAAGCCCTCAAATACCCTACACGTAGCTGAGGGGTCTAAACCTAGCCAAACACAATGTCTCTTCTGCTGCCTTTGCTTTTTTGTCTGCTCTGGTTCTGTGTCTGTGCCCAGCTCAGGGAGCTGGGAGGGCTGTGCCTGGCGCATGTGATCTGGGCAGTCAGACCTGGTTGGGTCCCTGCAGCTGCTGCACAGTTGCAGCCTCAGTCCAGCTATTTTCTTTCCTGCTTAGATTATGCCAATATTTCTTCCAGAAACCACCAGAGGGAGTGATAAGCTCTCAGAAGTGTCCTCCCATTTTAGGAGAACTCTCAAGGCACTGAATGTAAAAAATGAAAGTGTACTCTAGTGAGCTATGTCCCAAATATACCCAATTTCTCATAGGAAATTATTGGATAAATTTTTTAGCTAGATACTTTCTTGGGTATGAGGTTAAAAAAAAGACCAAAACAAAACAATGCTCCAAAAAGTCTTCCCTATGTACTTGTTGTCTAAAAAGAAATAATGTGTCTGTAGAATACTTTATGGAGGCACTGCTGGTCTTTACTTCCATTTCACTTTGACCAGATAATGTATGTTGATGTGAAAACAAATAGATTAATACTGATGGCTTCTAACATTCAGAAGACAGCTCTGATAAATTAGAGCCTGAATTGAATGAGAGGTCAGCTAAAACATTATTTGAAGCCCCAAGTGCTATACTTTTATATTATCTTTAGTGAATAAGACTTGCTAGGACTGCTTCATTCTTTCCTTGCAGCTATATCTAAAGCATATCGCAGATGAACAATAATTTGTTGCTATTAAGACTGATACTTCTTGTCCTGTCTTTTTTTCCATTGGTGTCAGCAAGATTTTATTGTCTAATGGCTTCAGTGAAAATAGGTCTGGTGAAAATAACGTCAATATATTGTCTTGATGGAATTCTTGATACACTGTTGGAAAGAAGTGGGTATTTCAGAAGATGACAGCAAAAGAATCTGATCATGAGACACCAGTGACAGTTGTTGTTTTCCTGACCTGAAAGAATGTAGTTTGAATATTTGGATGGCAAGAGAGAAGGGGTTTCATTAGACAGGACTACCTTTCAGATAAGGCTACAATAGCAAGTAATTTATCATTTAAAAATCAGGAAGTTTGTGTGTGGGTAGTCAAAAAACAGCCCTTATCAGAAAACCAAGTGTTCAGGATGACCTAAATGTTTTTCTTCTTTACCTTAAATAGTTTGTGTGTTGCACTTGGGCTTGCCAGTATTGGCCAATATTGGTGGTTACTGTCAGCTTTGCCTGAGACAGTGGTGGGAATAGCTGAAAGCTCAAGTATCCCAAGTTCAAGCTGGAAGTGAGTTCACTGTTTAGAATTCTCTGCCTGGGGGGTTGAGGCTTTTTTGTCAGTGCTTCAAACAGATAATAAAGAAGAGATTGAGTAATTTTGCAAGGTAGGTTAGTCTACAGGTTTAAGCACTGTTATAGACATGAAAATCCTGTTTTCTGATCTGGGCTCCAGTTGCTTAAGTGGCTACAAACATTAACTTTTCTAGCTGTAATGATGAGAGCGGGCTGTACTAGCTAGGAAGTAGATATAAAACATGTCTAAACATGAATTTTGTATCTGCATAAAAGAGGTATAAATCAGGGAAAGTTTCTGACAGATACATCATTTCATTTGTACAATTCTGCCTGTGCAGCTGGATTTTGTTTTATGGACACTTTTCTGAGAGTAGGAGAGAAAGGAGGAAGATGTGAATCAGCATACTGTTGATTTTTAGTATTTCTCAAGTCCTTTCTTCTTCTTTTTACTTTCTATAAAGGCGTGGACTGCATCTTAGAAGTATTTCTTGAAGATATCTAGAAAACTCTTTGAATTGGGATGTTGTATTCTTGTTTTTTGAAGGATTCATTTTCCATACCATGATGGTGTACTTCTGTGTGGGAACTAACCTATTTTGTAACAGAAGTTGCATCTTGTTTAATCAGTCACTAAAACATGATACAAAAATGCTTTACTCTTTCTCTGTTGCTTTGAATAACTTTCTTCTTACTGTATTTGTTAACCCACTGATCTGGTTTTTTTCTGTTTCAGTCAAAAGACAAAATGATGAGAGGCTCACGCCGAGGGTGCGTTAGACTCAGGGTAAGTGTTGTTTTATTCAGTGCTTAATGACTTACTGTGTATAATATGTCCTAATGGAGAGAACTGCAAGGAGACTTTTGAGGTTTGGGCTCTATTCCTGACTCTGCAAAATGCTGAAATAGGGAAAATATTTAAAGAAAGAAAACATTAGAGGTCAAGTGACACGCTGGACTAATTACATCCTATAATTTATATATGGGATAAAATTTATACATTTTATATGAAAATATTTTATATTTTCTATTAAAAGCATTTTATGGCAGAGTAAGATGGGTTAGTAGTAGCATGCTATGAAAACGTTGCTGTTTGCAGTTCTCATTTCTCTGTGTATGGAGGTACATGTGTATATACAGGAGGATACTGGGTATGAATGGGAGCATTTTGAGCCTTGAAGTAAGAGAATTCCAGGGAAGAGGGTCTGTGGTCTTACAAACAATATGATGAGTGTTCAAGGAGAACTGTGCATCTTCCAGTTACTCCTTCCCTCTGTCACTAATCCTTTCTAGTCTTTCTGTGGGCCTGTTGCAGGGGTGCCTGTATTAGGCATCTGAGACTCAGAGAATCCCCATTAACTTGGATTCCAGATGACTTCTTTGCCCTTTGTCTTGCTTGATATATTGATATCTTAATTCAGAATTTCTTTAAGAGTAATGTGAGCTCAAACCACTGTAGCTAGAACAGGACATTCCCAAAGATTCATGAGGATGTTTTTTTCATTGTGCAGAAAAATTCAGTCTTAAAAGCCATGCCTGCTTTAATGGTGCTGTGAGCCTGTCAATGTGGAGGTTGGCCTCAGCCTGCCAGTTTAGGAAATATTAAAAGTGAACAATCTGTTCAATATTGCACGGTCCATCTTTATATGTATTTGACATACAACAGCCCCTTTCTCTTCTCCCATCTGCCGCTCTTCCATCCCAAATTGTTCTTTGGAGTTTTCTAAAAAACTTGTGGACTCCCCCAGCCTTTCTCTGCATATGTGTGATTTGCTCGTTTGGGGTTTTTGTTGTGAGGGAGGAAGGAATCTTCCTTTTTTCTGCTTTTGTAGAGCAGCTCCTCTGGCAGATGACAGTGGTACTGATAGCTGAACAGATGGGCTTCTGCAGTCTGAAATTCTATCAAAGAGGTTTTCTGTTTAGAGTAATTGTTGATTGGTAACTGTAGGTGTGAACATAAACAAACATGTAACTTAAGCAATTTGGCTAAAATACTTCCTTTTCTCTTGAATGGATTATTAAAAGCTTGTTCCTCACCTTTTTGCTCGATGCACTTTTCATAGGCATGAAGTTTCATCTTCAAATTGTTTTGCTGATTGTCTTAGTATACCTAGGAAAGTGTTCATAAAGGATTCTCTGTCACCTGCACTGTGCTTAGTCCTGCTAAAGTTTTCTGGAATACATGTAAGCTTTCCCACTCTTATTTTTGATTTTACTTGTTCCTATGTATTATCTGCATGACAGTTGAAGCATCTTCTGTGCTTCTGGCTCAGCATTGCAGTGACAGTGTGTGCACTGTACACAGGTTTGTGCTGAGCTCATGGGCACAGGAGAGCTCTCCCTGCTCCCATACTTAGGATGGGGCAGGACTCAGATGTCCCAGTCTGTGTTTAGCCTTACACAAGTTTTACCTATATCCTCTCGGGAGAATATCTTGGTCATGTTCTTGGTGTCTGACTTATAGGTTTTTGGTATCTTTAGCCTGGAGAAAAGGAGGCTCAGGGGTGACCTTATCACTCTCTACAATTCTCTGAAAGGAGGTTGTATTGAGGTGAGGGTCAGTCTCTTCTCCCAGGTAACAAGTGACGAGAGGAAATGGCCTCAAGTTGCCCCAGAGGAGGTTTGGATTGGGTATTAGCAGAAATTTCGTCACTGAAAGAATGGTCAGCATTGGAACAAGCTGCCCAGGGAAGTGGTGAAATCACCATCCCTGGAAGTGTTCAAAAGATCTGTGGATGTGGCACTTGCTGAGATAATTCAGTAGCAAATGTGGTAGTGCTGGGTTAACAATTGGATGTGATAATCTTGGAGCTCCTTTCCAACCATAGTGATTCTATGAGTCTATGATACAGCTGTTGAGGAGAATGATATTGTACAACTTTCAATGACCTTCTGATTTACTGCATAGCAAAACATGTACTTAAAGTGCCAGATATTTTTTATCTACTGATATATTTAGAAAAAAAATCTGGTGGTTGTTTTGTGCTGGCACTAAAAGTATTCAGAATTGTGCTGACTTGGATACACTTTTTAGGTGCCTCTTTTATAGTGATCACAGAGCTGTCCGTGAAAAGCCTATATGGAAGATACTCTTGGAGAAGTTAAGTGGCACATTTTATCAACGGAGGGAAATAAAAAACCAGTTTGGAGCTATCCTTTCCTGCTACATTGCCTTGGGTTACAGATGGTGGTGCTGTTCTTACACAGGACTGCTCCTGCCACTCTCTTGTGGGGCCTGAGCTGGTCCCAGTCATGCATAACCTGGTCCCACAAACCTCAGGTAGGGACTGTGAGGAATGCATGGATAACACTGACTCAGCTCCCTCTGCCCCCAAGTCTGGACCCAAACCATCCTTAGGTTTTGGCCATCCTGGTGTATCCCTGACTCCCAGCCCTGCAGCTGCTGTGGGATGCTTGGCTGAGTGAAAGGAAGCACTGGTTGGAATGGACTCAGGGCTCCTGGTAGTACTGTTACTCTTTGTTTACTCTGAGAGTGAGGGCAGAGAATTTACCCTTTAAATATGTGCTCTTTCCAAGGATGTCTGTCTGTTTTGTGGGAGGGGGGAGGATACAACAGATCCTGGTCCTGTGTCTCCTTGGAGAAGGAAAAGAGAAACTGAGTAAATGCACTGGTGATTTTTGAGCTAAATATTACAGTTTATTGGAGTTGGCAGAGACCTGGAATTGTCCTTTTTTTGTATCTTCTCCTGAGTGAAACTTATTTATTTTAAGTGTTAGAGGGGGCAGGAATGAAAATGTGGATAGATTTGTAAATAGCTAAGCACAGATGGTCTTTAATTTATTTGCATTCCCTTGTAATAATTCATGAAGAATTAGAAGACAAAGCTAGTTGCTTTTGATATATCCTGATTACTTACTGTTAATATTTACTTAGGGACTGAAAATTAGATCATGCAGTGTACCAGTGACATGACATGATGGGCCAAATTCATTCTGCTACAATGATTTATATTTTATTACAGGCTGGTAGATAAAATCAGGTCAAGAGCTTCTTTTTGTCGAGTACTTATGAATTATTATTTTTATACATGGAAAATGCATATAAAATATTGCTTCTCTCTCTTCTTTAAAATATAAGTTGGAATGTAGTAGAGAACTGCTGCAACATAAAGCCACCTCCATTACAAAAATAAAAGATGCATATTATTATCCAGAAAATCAGCTTTACAAACATTTACTGCTTTTTTCTGCAACTAAAAATTTATTGTTTTAAAGAACTGACTGCATCCTATGACTGAACAGAGAATCTTTCTGCTCTTTACTGTACTCAGCTTGCTTCTAATTTGTCAAAGCTTTTTAAATTCCAGTGGTGTAGTGATAGAGTGTCTGCTGCTGATGTCACTGCTTGCCTTATCAGGATTTTGTTCTTTGTTTCACAGGGAGCTGTGATTGGTATAGACGATGAGGACGACAGCACCTTCACAATAACTGTTGATCAGAAAACCTTCCATTTCCAGGGTGAGCTGAAAGAAGAGATTGTTTTTTCTTATAATAGATTCCACTTGTATTTGATGGATGATTTTAAATGTTTGGCAACAGAACAGCATGAATGAGCACACTGAGAACATTCTGGATCCAGGGGTGCTGCAGGTTAGGCAGGGATTTACATCTGCAGTGGATACATATGTGCTAGAAAGAGACTGTAGCTCTGGCAGGATTTGGAGATTAATAATGTAAAGAATAAATCACTCAAGGGGAGAAAGTAATGTGCTTCTGATTATGGGTTTCGCTTACAAAACGTTTCTGATCTTCGTTATCAAGATACAATTATGCATTTCTTTATGAAGAGAATCAAGACTGGTCTGAAGGTTGCAATTTGTATCCAAATAGAACTTAATGCTCAATTATGAGGAGACTAGAGGCAACATTTGGCTTAACGGTGGAGCTTTGCTTCAAGATTTACCAGCTTGCATTCATTTCATCTACATTTCTGTGTCTTGTCTGCCAGTCACCATTTCTCTGCTATTATCCTTTTATTCACATTTCCTAACACCAATGCCATCTGCCACTGCTATGTTTCGTCATTGCATGCTATGGCTCACCGGTAGAAAGGGTAAGGCTCTATATAATTGCTATGTACTCCTTAAATTATTTTGTCTGCAGCAGTAGGACAAAATACTGTGCTAATATTGAAGAGAGAACTTCCTTTTTCTGAATGTTAAAATCCTAGGGAAGTGTGAGGAAAATATTTTGCAACTAACGTTTGTTAGTCCTTTTGCTTTTCCTCTAAAATGCAGTGACTAGATAATTGCTTTGTATAGAGCTGGAAACTGTAAATATCCAAGAGGCACATTTGCATTTAAGCAGTCATTTTAATTTATGTAAACTGCAACAATTCTCTAAGTTATATTGTATTGTACATATTTTTAAATCGGTTATTTGCAAATGGGAATTATCATTAATACTGTTGCTTTTGTGAGACTATTTCTAATGATAAATATTAATTGTACACCATATTGTCACTGGCTTCTGTATTCCTTGTGCTACAGTTTTTCCTAAATGCTGCTGCTGTCCTCTGGCTTTTCACTGCATTAAGCCTTGTAAATATACCTTCATAATGCTGAGCTCACAGTAATACTTAAATCTACTGTTCCCAAGGATAACTGATAAAATGCAAGCTAATTGCTAATGCAGTAATGGAATGCTGTACTAGGGCAGTCTTTCAGTTCTACAAAGCTAAATACTGCTGAATATTTGAGAACTTGATATAGGTAAATCTAGACATCTCTAATCTTTAGTTACTAATATATACCTTCTTTAATACATCTTGTTTTCAGTGATTGTTATATGCTGTATTCTCCTTTGGGTAGCCAGATGTTATAAGAAAACTGACAGTATTTGACATAAGTAATGTTTTACTCTAAGTACTTTTTATAATTTTAGAACAGCAATGTTGTCACATCTTGTGCTTTATAATTTCCCTTTCTCTGCATTTCATATTAGGCCAGGATTTATGTATGCTCCTTTAGTGTACAACTAAGATACTGTACACTATTTTCTGTATTATGCTTTTTCTATTAGCATATTATGAAGATAACACCCCTGATACCCAGGAAATTGTAATGATACAAGCACAGCATTAATATACATGGATTTAATGCAGAATGTATAAAGACAGGTGAGATATCAATCCTGTGATACTTCAGTATAAAAAAATCTTTGTGGAACTATACATGTAGTTCTTACAGCCACTGTAAATGCATTCCCACCTCATGCAACCTCTGTCATATTTTTGTCAAATGTTTGTTCATTATATTAAATTAATTCAGTATTACACAGGTTTTAACTTATGCAAAATGTAGGTCACTGTCAGCAATGAATGGCGAGTGGTTAATAATGTAAATATTACAAAATATATGCTGAGACTACATAGGATAGGGCAGATTCTGGGAATAATCCAAGAAAACATACAAAATTCCTAACAATTTCTTCCTAACTTTTAATACCTGATTAAGATAGAGGTTTTGTTCTGCAAGGTAGTCATAGCTATAAATACATTCACTGTTTATAAAAGAAGTCTTGTCCAAGAGAAGATTGCAGGAATGGCAACTTACAGTCTCTTCCTTCCTGCTGCCTTCCTTCATTCTCAAGGACAGACAGGGATTCAAAGAACCTGGAGCTTCATTGGGGAAAAAACAGAACTTTAAAAATCCAGGCTTTCAAAGATCTGCTGATCTAAGTTAGGGTCCCATCTGCAGTGGAACAGTTTCTCTTTCAGGCTCTCCATTCACTCAGACTTTAAGTACTGATTGGTGCCTCAGTGAAATTTTGCTGACAGGCAGTGATAGAATTTGAATTTGTGAGAAATAAAACTTCATTCTGCGTTAATTAATTATTTCTTAATGTCAATTACTCAAAATTGCACATCTGGCTAACACTCTAGAGGTGTAAATAATGAGATGAAGGGCAAATAAGTCATTTCAAAATGTCTGATCAGCTTCTCACGGGGAAGTTGATTCCACATGTGTGTGTATGTGTGTAACTGAATGTCCAAAGTGCCAAAGCTCCAGCGTCTCCCACTAAGAGTTGCCTGTCACTGGATTTTGGTAAATTCTGAATCCTTCTGGTATAAAGTTCATATTTTGTTGCTGCCTGTGACAATCTGCCTCTCCTCTGTTCTCAGCTGTGCTTCCTAGTGGCCACTCCTGTACTGAACATCAGTAAAAGTTAAAAAGTTTTTATTACAAAGATTTTGTAGGTTTTGAAAGATGACTGGGTACATCCCAAATGGGATCCATATCCTTAGTGCCTGGTATAAAGGAAAGAAGTTAATTGAATAAATATGGGCAGTAAAACAAACAGCATGTTTTGTTTTTACTGTCAGCTTAACTTTAGCTCTGCCAGACTGCCCAGCAGATTTTTTTCCATGTATTTTATTGTTAGGTACAGGTATATTGATGCTTGTTCAGAGGGGGAAGGGAGGCAGAATGACCTCAGAAATTTTAAAATAGATTTAAAAGTAATGTATTTTATCTCCTGATTGGTCCTTGTTTGGTCACAGTGAATATCCAGTTTCATGGCTTGCTTGTAAGGCTTCTGAATTAGGTAGATCTTAAAGTATTCCCTCATGGTTTTTTTCAGATTAGTTGCAAAAATCTATTCAAGTTGCTGTAAGACATTTGGGATAATACTTTTAGTTCAATTTACCTTCCTGTCAGGAAGCTTTTTCTTGGTGATATATTTTTCCTTGCTGCGGTAAATATCCCTGTTCTAAATGTTCCGTGACTTTCAAACACTGTGGGGGCTGGGTTTGTTTTTCTTTTAATATTATTGTATCCTCACCAAGCTTTAAGCTCTTTCCAATTGGAAATTCACTTCTTCAATCCTTCATATTACTTAGCTGTTCTGTCTCCTCACTGGGATGCTTGTGACTTAAATTCAAGAGTGGGAACATGATGTTCAAGAGAGTCTGGCAAGGGTATTGTTGTATTTCTCCTTGATATTTGATTTGCTGTCTAACCTGAAGCAGTAATAGCTTCTATTTGGACTGAAATACTTCACTAAATGCACATTGTATGCAGAAAAAAAGAATTCATATTAAAAAAAAAAAACCAGATTTTAAAACTCCTACCTGAAAACCCAGCTTTTATTCCTTCAGCCTGCAGTACAGTTCCTTGGAAGGCAGATCAGTTTTGTCTCCACTGTTTTGTGTAATAAAGGATGGAAAATTTGGAAGCAGTCCAGTGCATTTGATCTGAGATGATTTTGCTTTAGCTTTTGACTTTCCTTTCCTATTACTGCCACAAAAGTATCTGAGAAATGAAGCATGAATGTTGCTGTGCAACTTACTCTCATATTACATGAAAGCTGTCAGCTGGTAAAGGTAGATTTCTCCTTCCTTCCCATCCTTCCCCAGTTTGTAGCTTGATTTGTGTCTGCCCACCATCCCAGCTGAGGAAAAATGGAGACATGCTGTAAAAGCAAGGATTTTTTGTTAATGTGGGTGACATTATTATTGAGGATATACTGGAGTCCACAAGGGCCTTAGTTGCTGAGCAGTGTCAGAATTTGAGATTTTAAGTATTTGCATTACGTATCAAAATTAATTCTGTTGGTTTTATACCTGTATTTCAACATCACTTGCAGAAGTAGTCAATATTTATAGTCTTCTATACATCCTTGACATTGTCCACCAAATAGATGACAGGAAGCTGACTGCTCTTGTGGTAGAAAGAGGCACTTAAGTCTATCACATTACCTGATTTAAATAACGATTCATAAATTTCAGCCTTTAAAAACAGCAAGTTTTTTAGCTTTTTTAATTTGATAGTGAAAAATGCCTAGAGACAGATTTTGGTGTGAATTCTTAGTCTATGCTGGTTTCTTCTGTGATGTCTATAACTGCTGTGACAACATTGCTTGTCCTAAGTTACCATTTTTTGGGGTTTTTTAGGGTTCTGGTGATGCTGAAACAGTGAATTCCTCTATGCTATGCTCAGCTGTGCTTTTACATTGCAGGGGAGGATGAGCAGCTAAGGTACCTTTCATCCTCTCTTTACCTGACCAGCTCTGGGCTGCACAAAGTTCTGGGCTGCATCTCATCCTCCCCTGATTGGCATAACTGCAGAAATTCCTCTGTGAGCCAGAGCTGGGTTTAGCTTTTGCAGTGATTTTTCTGTCTTCCCCTCTCTTCCCTCTGCCTCCTTTCTGCTATTGATGTGTTGCACTGGTATTTTGAGTAGTTGGAACATGTGACCAGAGTGCAGGGAATGGTGCATGGTTGTGCTTTTCCTGTTTCATGCAGGTCCTTCTTGCACCAGCAGCATCCTGTGTTGTAATTGTCTGTTTCCCAATCACCCCATGGTTATGCCATTTTTAATGGGACTCTCTGTTCTCAATTGTTATGGTCAAATATCAACACCTCCTGGTTTTCTGTTTTTGAGGTTGAAACTGCATATTTCAAAATATGTGTTACACTTGAGAGTAGCAAAGAATGAGATGAGATGGTATCTGTAAAATGTGTTGATTTGTTTTCTTTTTTTCTTCCTCTGGAAGAAAAGGTATATTTATTGGTTGTTGCTTTTGGCATCAGTATGAATCTATTATCTCAACTGTATATGTGATACATGGCAACTATTTTGGAAGGGGAAAAATGGCCAGAAAAGGCCTCACTATAAGGAGGGGAGGGATACTGAGTAATTCATCACTCTTTTCCATCTGTTTTAACAAGAAATTCCAAATAGCAATAACCTTGACTTTGACCTGTTAAACTGACAACTATTTTATTGGCTAAGAAAATGGTTATATTTTTGTTCTTCTATTTTGGTTTTTTTTCTTTTCCAATCCAAGCCAAAATACGGTTTCTACCTTAAACTAGTAGTTTCAGGGCTTTATCAGTGTGATCTGCAATGGAAAAAATCCTTTACTGTGAGGGTGGTGAGGCCCTGGCACAGGTTGCCCAGGGTGGCTGCCCTGTCCCTGGAAGTGTTCAAGGTCAGGTTGAACGGGGCTCTGAGCAGCCTGGGATAGTGGAAGGTGTCCCTGCCCTGGCAGGGGGTTGGAATGAGATCATCTTTAAGGTCCCTTCCAACCCAAACCATTCTGTGATTCTATGATTGATTTTAAACACAAACATACCCTAAAAGCCATTTTCACAGAATATATCATGTGAGGTATTATTCAGTGTTGTTATTATTAATATTTAAGTATTATTCTCTAGTGAAAAACCAGATACTTGCAGATTTGTCCCACACTCAGACATGTTTAATTACAAAATACGCTTTATATATGGATTTGCAGAGAGAACTAATAGCAACTTAATCATGTGTTTCCTTTGTCACAGAAGTTTCCATCCAAAGGTATGTTTCTGGGCTGATTATAAAGCTTGCTAAAAGAGCTTTTGAGCTTGGGTAACAATGAAAGAGCAGCTTAGTTGATTTCTGAGGATCACAGATTAATCTTACAAACACATTGTACACAGGAAACCTTTTGATGCTTTTTGTTTGGGCAAACCTAATGACTTTGTGTCTCGTGACTGCACAGGAGTTTCCTGTAGGGACGGGGAGCTCAGGCTGGTCAGACACCTGCAGAACAAAAAGAGGCTTGATTTATATGTGTGGGTGGGGAATGGCATCAGGGGGAGGATTAGGAGAAGGGAGAATAATGATTGTGACAACTCCAAAATTATGATCCAGAGGAAATAATGTTCAGCCTACTGACAGATGTGGGAGCTGCATGTGTTACAAGAGTATTGGTAAGCAGTGGAAGTGTAGTGTTTTGCTAGGCTTGGATGAAACCCTGCTTCATCTTGCATGTTTTTCTATGCTTTGAAAGGCCTTCAGTAACTTTAAATAGCAATTTATTTAGCCCTGGAACAGTCCTGTGATGCGTGACTTTTCCACCTTATTGAGCACTACTGATAAAATCTCTCTCCATTGCGACCGGTGGCAGAAATCCTATCATCTCAGCGTAGCCAGGATTTCATCTCTATTATCTGGTGATTTGTGTGTAAAGGTACAACATTAGTTCTGCACTTGGCTGAGGAAATACAGGAATTTTGCATACAAATCAGTGGAAGTTTTGTCAGAATAAAGGCTGCATAATTGACTCTATTGACTCTGGGGGTGTAATAGACTCTTCTTACTGAGTTCTGCCTGTAAGTAGGTCACAGTGAATGAAAACAAAATATGCATTTCTTTTTGTGACAGTATGGTGTTTTTGTAAGTAATCTAGTAATTTTTTTCAATAATTCTTCGGGTTTTCTTTCATCCTAATGCCCATGTAGATGCACACACACAAAAAAAATAAGCACCATTATGCAGATTCTGAGGTGATACATTTTTTGTGTGTTCGGTCTTCCAAGTACTGCTGTGCATGACCTAGAAATGCTGGTGGTAAATGCTGTATCGTGGAGCAGAGTTGTTAAACTTGTTTATATCTAATCTTTAGATGCCATCAAGCTTAGGCTGGAAAAAGTAATCTGTTTTATGCTGTACTTTAACATTTGGTATACGTTATATAAACACATATAATCTCCCCACAGCAAAGTAAATATTGTGGGAACTTAAATTATAAAATTTATTCTCTATTTGGGAAATTAATAGAGGCTGAGAGCATCTAATGTAGTTGCATTTCATTTGCCTTCTTATCCTCATAGAACAGAACTTTTTAAAATCCCTGACATATCTGATTTAGCAGTTTGGGAAGTTCAGAGATAAAGGGCTATTTCATAAAACATCAGGAAGGTTTAAACCACAACTTTTCCGAATTACAGAAATTCTTCAGGAGAAGCAGTAATTCTTGTGTTTAGTACTTTTTTTCATTTTGTAATTTTCTCTTTGGTCAAATAATTGCTTTTCTTTCTTTGTTCCTTCTCTAGGAAAGAGTTCAGATTTTTTTTTTAGTATAAGATTGATGTTAAAATATCTTAGGAATAGGCTCAGACAGATCACAAAAAATACACATTAAAAAAAATATTGTTATCATATTAAAACTCACTGTAATGAATGACATACTTTTCAAGTGTGTTTCTCTGAACTAGTCATAAATAGGACTGTGATCATGTTAAATACCCTGTGGTTGTCTTAGATATGCCTGAGATGTCACAGTAAATTACACAGGTGTCTTTCAAAGGATGCACCATAGATACAGAAGAGTGAGGGCTTAGGCATATGGGAACAAACTGTAATCTAGCTCATAAATACTAATTCTACTAGAAAAAAAAAGTAAAAATAGCTTAACTGACATAATCACAGTAAATTGCAATGTTTCAGCCATTAATGATTCCAGTCTCTTGCACACAGCAGTGATTATGCAGCTCTGTGTGGATTTAGCTTCTTTCACGTGCAAATGTTCACTGTTAAATTGCAGTAAAAACTGAATTAATAATTCTAGCACTTAAAATAAGAGAAAAACACAGGCACTGTTAGTGCCCTCTCAACTGCAGACATAGCACTGCTATTTTTGTGGATAGTTGATGCTCTAGCACAACTTGAATTACAGCTGACCAGGTAACTCTTGCATTAACCCCTCAGACTAAGAACCACCTTTATGTTTTTGAGTGTCAGGTATTTCTCATGTCCAAGTGTTTCTCGTTTGTCTTTTGTAATATTGTTATTCTAGAGTCAGCCTAGGAAAAAGCAACTTGTTTCTCTCTCTTGCCCTTCTTCTATTTTTAGAAGTTTTGTGCCAGGAGGGACCAGATAATACTCCTCTATTTTTGTATAAGCACAATACTAGTGTAATTACTTGGACTAGATAAGAATTACCTTATCCCAAATATTTTGTCAGAAAAAAATTCTGGAGTAGCTTTCACATAGGAATTGAGGAGGGGGATTAACTTTAAAATAGAGCCTGATCAAATAATGGAAAAGTTGGAGTGATTTCAGGGTACTTGAGGCACAGGACTAATGAACAGGTCATTCTTGTCCCTTCCTGCTGAAGAAAGCATCTGCAGATACAGGGTGGATATTATGTAGTGTGCATCACAAACTTCTTAGGTGCAAAGGTATTGGAGCTTTTTCTTTGACCAAAGTTGCCTTCTTTAAATGAAAAACAGCTTGGATATTTAGCTTTCCCTACAGATGGGTAGATAATGATCTCTGACCATTGTGTGTAGATTTTTCCCATAAATTCTTTCTGAGTGTGTCGACTAATCTCTTTTTTGAATGTTCCCATTGATTTTTTTTTTTTTTCATCAGTGATCTTTTGGCAGCTGTTCAGTTCTAAATTGCTTTTACCATTAGGGGGCTTTTACTTGCACCTAATCTCACAGCAGCCATTTTGATTAGATTTAATATAACTTCTCTTGCATCTTGCTTTACTAAAAACTGCATCCTACTGGTTCTCTCCGTGGTTTTCTTAAGAGTCTATGGAGGAGAGCCAGGAGGATCTGCTGTTGATGATAGATGGTCTGAAATTAAACCAGTGTCCTGAACAGAGAGTGCTTAAAAGGTTTTGATGCTGTGTTTCCATGCAATAAGCAGTCTTTCATGGCAGTGTTCCTGGATTTATCTTGCCCGAGACTTTGTCTAAGTAGCAGGATTGATGAGATTCATGTGTGCTCCCTAAGGATTGATCATGCTATGCCAGAAGATTGCAATGTCTAATATATGAGGAAAAAATACAGCCTTTCCCCCTCTGCTGAGCCCTGGTAGAGAGAGCTATAAAGGGGTCATTGGAGAAGCAGAAGTTTCAAAAATTTAGCTTATTTATGAGCATGGGAAAGTCAGTTCCATTTTGGAACTGTATGGATTGGTTGGTTTCTAGGTCTTCCCTGTTGCTGTAAGGCCTCTCTGTTCTGCTGGGGGTTCAGATACAAGTGAGAATGTGATAACCTTTATTAATGGGCTACTGTATATTGAGATTAGTATTTAACTAATACCATGACCTCTTTTTGCTGGCAGTATGGAAGATCACAGGAATCCTGCTGCAATATAAGGATTAATTCATTGGTCTGCAGCTTAATTGTTTCCTTTTTAGTTTAAACAATCATGGGAAAGAAACCCTTCAACACAGGATATTTGTATCCCATGAATTACTTAGTAGCTCCTCTTTGACTTGTACCCCAGTTCCCCAGTAAGATGCTTTTTGGGACTGGGAGATGGTGATTAAAAAACATACCACAGAAAAACAGAAAACAAACCCCAGAAACCTTACACACATTGAAATAATGTTAACCACTGTTGTTTCGGACACACCTTCAAAAAGTTATAGCACTGATACATTTCAAATACTGATAGATTAATGACACAGGTAACTATATATGTCTAGTGTTTAGTGATGACTGGTAAAAGAAGAATAAACTTGATTGATTTGTCTGGCAAGACTAGGCCCAGTGGCCTGGTTTTGGTAAGCAGAACCAAAGAAACTAAAAGGCATTAAAATTGATTCTAATTGGTTTGTTCAGCAATTGAAATTAGTGTTAAGGTGTAAGCTGTGCTGTGCAAAAAGAACAGGATGTTTGTGTATGTGTGTGTACAGAATGTGAAAAGAAAAATTATAATTTGCATGTTGCAAAATGTATTTAATGTGAACTCACTGGGCAGAGTTCACAGGGCCTCTGTCCCTCCCCCCTGTCTGCTTTCACTGCATTATAAACTTGTCCTCAGTGCCTGCTTCAGCTTCTCAATTAAAATATGGATCACTAGTAAGAAGTACTAATAAGAAGAGTCCTATAAGTTGAAAGTTATTTCTAATGAGCTATTGAGAGTATCACAATGGCATATCCAGCTTTTTAATACTTGCTGCATTTCCTGCAGGAAAGTCACCTGCTGTTCTGAGTAACATTTAATTACTTTAACTTCTTCCTGCAGACTTTCTCTGAACATCTGAAAGCATTTCATAGCCACTTTCCCTTATGTCTAGTTTTAATTTGTGCAGGTTAATGGTATTGTGACCAAAATATCTGTGGCAATTGGTTGTGCTCTATTTTAAAAGAACAATGAGTAAGGATTGACTTATAGTAGATGGGAAAAATGTGTAATTTTAGGAAAAAACTAGATAGATTTCAAACTTCTACCTTGTGTGTAGTGAAAGTTTTGCCCCAGTATTTTGTGAGACCATCTCATCAGTTAGGCTAGGAGCAAGTTTCTGTATTAGAAAGACATTCTTAACTATTGCTCACAAACACATACACTGCCAATTCTTTCCTGATGGTTTTAACTTGACATAATTAGTATATATATGCTGAAGTAAACAGTGCAATATGTTTATCTTGAAATTGATAGGTTTATCTTTGGGGAGTCTAGAAAAATCTACATATTCAGAAGACTTGAGGCATTTTTAAGTACTGATAGGTTTAAGGTACAGAATTCCAAAGAATAAAGCAATGGAAACAAAAGGATGAGGAAGGGAACATTGAAACAAAGCATTTTGAGCTGGAGAGTACATTTCAGTATAACCTAAGGATATTTCCTCTGAACTCCTTAACAAATGAGTGAGATAGAAATCTCAGTTCGCTGATTCATAATAGGTGCTAGCTCACTTAAGCTTTCCTTGCTTTTAGCAGGCTTCCTGTTTCTTTTAATACCTTCCATTTGAATGAGGAACTAGAAACAATTGTCAATAACTATTCTAAATCCCTTTGCATGCCATTTTGTTTGCAGTCTGTTTAATGGCTCTGGAATTTTCTCTTTTTTCTTTACCTTGAGTCTACTGACTCTGTTCCTTTGTTTTTTAAGCGCTCCTAGAGCACAGCAAGGAACTCTTTCAGACTGGTGAAGTAAAGTGGCATGTCTGTACTGGGGGTACGGGGGAAAGAAAGCAGTTTTAGCTCAGGATTTTCTTCAGTTTAATGTTTGTTGTATACTTAAGATTATTCTTTGTGCTTCTTTATTTACACCAGTGACCTGTTAAGGGTGTTTGTCCTGTATTATGAATCCATTATGAAAGTTACTGTGTCCACACTGAAGCAGAATTTATTACAGGTTGTTTATTTTCTTGTAAATAAGAAAATTTTAAAATTACTTAATGAATTAAGTGAGGAATGTCTGTGCAAAATCTCTTTGCATGTGTTCCCCTAAAGCTGGACAAGGGACAGAGCTGTAACCACAGAAGAAGAAACAGGATATTAAGACAACTGGAGTTACGTGCTTGGTGATTTAACAAAGACAGGATGGTTAATTTCCATATTTAGTGTGGACATCAGATCTGTTCACCTTTTAGTCTGTAAGACTGCATGAAATTTAACAATGTCTTTTGAATACTTTTCCAGCTCGAGATGCAGATGAGAGGGAGAAGTGGATCCATGCTTTAGAGGACACCATCCTCCGCCATACCCTCCAACTTCAGGCAAGTTTCACTTTCAGTTTTCACTTGTTTTACTTTTTATTTTCAAAGCAATGAAATACAACGGCATGACTGCTAATATCCAACACATCCTGTATAATATCTGGCTGTTCTATAGCCTATATGATTGGATATAGGAAAACATCAGTTTAGGTTCAAGTCTGTCACATTCTTCTTGTCCTACCATAATGAAAAGTCAGAATGAGACTTTGCTTTATTAACTCATATTTATAAGAGATATATAGTTATCATTAACTCATATTTATTTATAATGTGTATTTATGGTAAGGTTCTGAATTTATTGTACATTTAGTTCGGGTTTTGGTTGGGGGTTTTTGTTGTTGTTGTTTTGTTTAAAACTAGGAGTTAGTCCTTTTTGGGTCAAGCCTCTTGTGTGCTTCTATGTCACCTAACTTGGAAATTAAAATTAACAGCAGCATTGAACCTCTTTCTGGATGACAAAAATGGTAAATAGCTTGTGTTCAAATCCACTGTGTAAGCTGGATATCAGTGGTTTTCTGGTTCTAAAGACAGATGGTTGGATTGAGGATGATTCTTAGCTTTAGTTACTTGGTCCCAGGAGTTGGACTCTGTCATCCTTGCGGGTCACTTCCAGCTCAGGATATTCTGTGGTTCTATGATCTAAGATCAGTTTCTGGTGATACTCTAGAGCTGGACATGTCTATAAGACTTGCTAAACATTTATTTTTGCCCTGGAGAGAAACCTAAACTCTCATGAAAGAGTTTATAGCATAGAAATGTGTGGTTACAGTGTAGAAATCTTAAAGCAGGTGTTCATTATTTGTGTTGAATAAAGGTTTGGTTGTGCTTTTGTAGTATGGCAAGAGAATTAGGTCTCTTAACATTTGACTCAGTGTGAAAGATAGAGTAAAATCTCTAATATCACATAAAGAGAAGCTTATAAAGACTGATTTGGATGACATTTGCCCAATCTAAAGAGTTAGAACAAGCCTGAATTTGTCCCTTCCAACTTTAGGCACTTGTACCATCTCAGTCAATTTACCTGTTAGACAGTGAGTTTCAACCTCTTTTGATCTATAAGACCACTACAAATTTACTAGAGAATAGCAGATCCCCGGATAAAAATTCCCATTTGACAATCAGATTTTATCCCTCCTAACGTACCATGGGTATGTTAGAAGTAATCTCCATCTGGACCCAGCAACTGAGCAAGGGCTAAAGAACCCCACTCTGCAGTGGATGTGAGGAGACAGGGATTATCTAGGGAACAATATGTGGATGTAGAAGGGCTGAGCTCCCTCCCAAGGGATGCCTCTTTCCCCATCCTCAGCTTAGAAAGTGAGTAGGTTACACGAGTGGTCCTACTTAGGGTCTGAAATGAAGTGGAAGGAATCTATGCTGTTTTTTCCACCTGGAAGACTTTTTATGGCTTTGGAGATACAGAGTACAGGAATGAAACACCAGAATATACACTGGTTTTATCAAAATGTACATTTCCATGCTCTCTAGAAATTGCGAGTGTAGTTTTATTGGCAGAAATAGATTTCATGATAGCAGCTAATAATGGAACTGTTTCCCATTACATAACTGTTCATGTTTTTGGAGTTTTTCAAACGAGTAAGGCATATTCCGACCAAAAAAAAATAGCCCAAGTTAGTAATTTATGTAGTAATGTTTGAGGGAATAATGAAAAAACCAGAACTGAGTACTAAGAAACATATCCTCCATCCTTGTAAATATGTTCACCATTGAATGTAATACTTTGTGGAGCACTCCTGTGTGCTCACCACTCATTTTCAAGAACCTTCTTCAGTGTGTGGGTCCTGTAACCTTTTAGCTTCTGGCCCTTGTTTGTGGAGCCGATGGAGTAGTGTTCACTTACACCCCCATTCAGGGACTGCCAAGGTTTGCCACGGGAGCTGCTGAGCCGGCACTGATGCAAGAATGAAACACGACTGCATCTCCTTGCCAAACCTCTTTCTTTCGTGGCTTAGGAAGAGTGGTCTCCATTCTGTTCACCCTCACCGGTGGGACGTGTGGGCGGAACGAACGGGGCTGAAGTTTCGGAGGATGCCCGCAGGGCCGAGCGCGGGATGAATCCTGGCAGAAACATCCCCGCGCCTCCATGGCCGGCCAGGCCCTGCTGGGCTTCACCCCTCCCTCCCCTGGCCGCGGCTCTCCGGGGCCGGGCCGCCCCAGCGCCAATCTCCGGCCGCCTTGTTCGTGACGCGCTCGGCGGGGCCGCGGCCGGGGGTCCTGCCCTTCCCATCCCGCCCCTTCCCGCCCCGCTGGAGGCGGCGCTGCCGGGGCCCGGCGGGCGGGCAGCCAGCCCCGCGCCTCCGCTCCGCTCCGCTCGCAGCACCGAGGGATGGCCGGTGTGAGTACGGGTTGGGGGGCAGCGGGTCGGGGCTACGGGTGTCCCTCGGGACAGCCCCGGGCGCCTCCCGGGCGGGCAGCGAGCCCCTGCCCTTGGCGGCCGAGCGGCGCTGGCGCTGCCCTGCCCCGCCCGGGCACCGCGGGGACGGGAGCGGGGCCGCGGGCACGGAGCTCCCCCGGAGTGGCTCCGGCTCCGGGCAGCAGCGGGTGCTGCCAGGTCCCGTGCGCCCGCAGGAATGCTGCCATCCGGATGCACAAACACGCCTTGGCTTCAATAGCCTTTGAACTAAACGGCGCTTCGTGCACTTGATCTTCTTTCGCTTTCCTTTTCCTTTGGACAAAACAGTCAGACGAGTTCTTCGGGGGATTATTGGCTCAGCGGGATGGCGGGGTCTGAGTGCCGCGGCAGAGATTAATTTCTGTAAAGGCATTTTCTTAGGTTCTTAGTTTCTGTCGCAAACGAAACATGTGGTTGACAGTCACTTACAGCCTTTAGGCATCTGGTTTTGTCCAAAATATTTTCTCTTTTCAGAGTCTTTTTTTTTCATATTTCCATGCTGCTTCCAGTCTGCCTGTTCTGGTACAGGAGTGTTCAAGTTTGAAAGTCAGACTTAAAGTTGACTTCACTGTATCGGGCACTCATCTGCGCTGTGAGAAACTGTACCAAACCCCAGGTGGTTCGTGTGTTGTGTGAACCAAATCAGGAAGGATTACGAGTTAATGCGAGGTGGAGAGGTGAAGTGGTGTCTGTGTGTTCTCTAGTCTGATTAATCTTCCTGGTTTTATTTTTGCCTAAATGTTCTACTGTGTTGTCCTTCAGTATTTGTAATGGAAGTGTTTTTGAAACACAGAATAAAACACACTTCTTCTGCCCCCCCCCCCCAGCCTAAAATAAGCTACAGTCAAGGAACTGAGTCATAAATACATAGAATTCGTAAAGGGACCCAAACTGTCCAGACGGCTGACAATTAGTAATGTTGTATCCAAAGGGAACAACAATAGGGAGGAAAGTTTCAGACACACTTGAAGCCTGATTTGTTTTAGTTTTTGAAACTGAAGTGTGTTGTTCTGCTTGCTGTGTTTTTGTATGCACTTGTATTAAAGCTGTTGCTAAAAATACACGTAGTTGTTCTAGTATTAACTTTGTCTATGGAAAAGTCATTGAACAGATGGTGTGGTACTACTGGAAATGTCATTCTGAACCCCCCAGCGTTTTTCCCCTTATCCCCCCAAGTTGTTTCTGTGGTGGCATTAGCAGACCTGTGGCTTTGCAGTGGCAGCACATGGGTTGCCTCATACCCATAGGACCTAAGAGGGAGGGTGTGCGTGGGGTGAAGGCATATTGTGGCTAAAGTTTCTCTTTTGTGTGGGGAGATAACTTATCTCACACTTTCTCTAGTTCCTCAGCAGCATCTTATGTCAACCAGCAGTCCCACTCAGACAGGACATGCTTCTAATTGTCTGCTTTCCTTGCTGCCTGTCCATTACACCCTAGCAGCACCCTAGTGCTACAAGTACTTTTGGGCTCTGGAATTGTCTCGTGAGTTATAAGGGATAGCTCATGTCTTTTAGGACCACAGTAACACAGTAACTTTCTTATTTGATCTACACTAAACTATTTCAGCCTCTGAGTGGACTCTGTAGAGACAAAGGAACTGAAATTACAAAGTCCAAAGGTGGGCCATTTCTAACCACCATAAAAGTGAAAGGAATTAAGTGAAAATTAATTGCTTTGTAGGTTGATAATTCCATAATTTAAACAAGATGTTTACTTCTTAAGTAGCAAATGATAAGAAAACTTGGTTCTAAGAAGTGAGTTTGTGCTGGCTGCTGTGAAGAGTGATAAAATGGCTTAAACACTGAGTTACACCATGGCTTCACCAACATGTGGGAGTTGGTGCTGCTGCTGGAAGCAGCCTTGTCTCACTTCTCCTAGCAAAAGGGAAGAGGCAGTGTGGCAAGAAGGGTAGAATTTGGAACTTAAAAATTGCTTTTCCTGCTGCTCTCTCTTTCTGAGTTTATTTTTAACCCTGATTAATTTCCACACCGAGTTGTTTATGTGACAAGGTAAATGTTTATGCTGACTCAAAAGAAAGAGCAGAGTAAAGGCAAGAGCAAACAGCAGGGGAACTGATTTGTTTCCCGTTCCTTTATGCTGGTGCTAAAGTGTTTATGAAATGTTGATAGTAGCAGTTCACTTAGTGTCACATTAACCAGGATTTCTTCTGACCTTTCTAAAGCTGCAAGCAAGAACACAAGGTAGAGTAAAACTTCCTTATATGTTAAATATTTTACACTCTCAAGTATATTATGTTGTTATTAACTGCCTTTTCAGTGCTACTTCTAGTGTGAGTCAAGAATGCTTGCATAAAACTAAGCCCAGGTTCTTTTAGATTAAGAGTATATCCAGTACAGTTGTGTTTCAAGTGCTGATGGAAGGGCATGGGGTTGGCAGCCATGCTGCCCTTTTCAGATTTTGCTAACAAAATAACCAGGATAGTGGGTGAGTACCCTAGAACATGTGCTTTATCTACACTGATTATAGATTATAAAGGTAAAGGAATGGGACTCTAGTGTGTACTAGTATTTGTGAGGCTTCAGAATTGTAGCCTATGCTTTAAAGACAGAATTTTATATCAGTGTGTAAATACTTCTGTTTTCTGAACTGTTTTCCTAGAAGATCTTCTAATATCTACACAGTCACACAGTCTTTGCTAAGCATTATGTGTTTTGCAAAGTAGAACTTTTTTTTTTTCTTGTCCTGTAAGAATTGCAATATTCTGACTGTTTGGAAGGGTTGTATGCTTTCCAGAACCCATATATTTGTTTCCAAACACATTCTGAGCTTTAAATATTGCATAAAAATCTAGCAGAGGGAAAAAATAGAGTTGTTTTTGCCACTAAAGTGCCCTTGTTTAGTTGCTTACAAGTTGATTTCTTGTTTTTCTTCAGTTTTTTATCAGTGATCCTTACAGGCAATGCCCAGCTTGTCAAAATCAAGCATGAGGTAGGCAGGGAATATGTTTGTGATGAGATATTGTGGATGAAAGGAAAACTTTCTTATTCACTCCTTCGAACTAACACAGGAATTTTTGTTGGATTTGGAATCCTAATTAGATGAAGAATGTAGCAGAAGTGTCTTCAAAAAGATAAGAAAGTCCGCTCTGTACAGCTTTCTGTCTTCCTCCCCCAGGAAAGCTATTATTGTAATGCTTTTATTTGAGAAATATATTTGAATTTTTCTGGTATGCTTCTTCTAAGGATGATGCAATCTTTTCATCCCATCCGAGTTTGAAAGAACTGGTTTAAATTAGGCTGAATTACTTCTCAGCATGGACAAGTTTTGAATACAAATGCATTAGAGTTATGTGTGACTTCTAATTTGGAGGACAAAGGAAAAACATGTAAACTCCATTGGTGCTAGCAGTTCTGGAGTCAGAATAAGGCTCATAATATGTATTTTAAATTGGGTTATGTTTTGTTGATGCCCTCCTGTTTACCTCCTCCAAAAAATACGGTTGTGTATGAAGGGAATAATTTTGCAGGACTGTTGGGATGAGAATTGTTTATTCAACTCCAGACCAGCATGGAAACCCTTTCCTAGGAAAACCATCCTGTCTGGTCACTCCACCTCACTGGAGATCACACAGATCCCACTGGGACACCTCAGACTGCTCAGTGCTGCTGCCTCCTCCTGCAAACGCTGGCACTGAGATGTGCCCTGTAGCATCTGGCCCTTAAACTTTGGATGTGTCCTGAAGGGGAGGGACATTCCAGAAGTTGTGGGAGGGAGGATGAGGGAAAGAATGCTATGGTACCTTTTTCTCTTCTCTCTAGAGTTCTTATCAGTATGGTTTTCTTGGTGGGGAGCAGTCAGACACCAAACAACTTGTTTTGACACCAAGCTTCTTGGCTTGGGAGGTGCTGGGCAGACTAAAATTTTTTAAATTACTTGCTTCTGCAGCTATTTAATCTGTTAATTCTTTTAAACTTACATGAACACACAGTCATTAGTCAAGGTTAATTAAGTGTATTTACCAATAGAATAGTTACTCAATGGAAAAACAAGTCTGTACTACTTCAGACGGGTACTGACAGTAAGATAGAGTTGGTATATTTCTGAAGATCAGAAATAGTCTGGATTCCTGTTCTTTTTTGTAATTTGAAGATACTTATTTTAGAATCACAGGATGACTTCAGCTGGATAAGACCTCTGGAAATCACCTGTTCCAAGCACCTTCTCACTGCAAGACAAACTTGTTCTTTGTATCAGGTTGTCAAAGGTCAAATCCAGCTGAGTTTTGAACTCTGCCCTCCAAGGGTAGAAGTTCAGCAATATCTGCAGGCAACCTGTTTTGTCAGTCTGTGAACAGGTGAGCAGCGTATTTTACAAGTCACTCATAAAATTTTGATGGCTCCTTGAGATGTGCAGATTCCTAATGTACAAGTTTAACAAGCTGTTAAATGCCATTCCAGTGACTCTGCTCACTCTTGAAGCCTCATTTCCTTCATGGCAGGGAAGGAGAGAAAGGGTCCCTGTTTTTTTACCTTTACTGTGGCTTTGAGTGACCAGAAAATCAAGAAATAAGCATTTGTTATGCAAATTTGCACTTTATCTGCGCTTTCTAAATCCCTGCTGGGTTTGAAATACTGATTGATATTGCTATTTATGCAGGCTGTTTTTTCTGTGCTATTGCTCAACTTTTTAACTTTTCCAAGTATCTTTTGGTTTTCAATTCTAAAACTATGTGAGAACTTAAAATTATTAACCTAATCTCATATAACACAGACTAATAAATTTGCTGAGAAGGTTATCAGATTTCATCTTAACTACCCAAGAGCAAACTAGTGAGGTGCTGCAGCTTTTAGTACCTGTGCTTTGCAAAATTATTCTCATGTTTCATCTCTGTGCTATGTTCAGCTTTACACTATACCTGGTTTTATGGCTTTCTCTTTACATTGATTGAAGTTTTAATTTTCTAATAGAACTTTTTAAGTTACAATTTTCACTCTGTGTTTTGTGTGGGTGTCTGCTCAGTTGTAACACTGAATGTTTTGATCAGCTTTTCCCTTAGTTCTAAGAGCCTGAAATTTAAGAATGGCATTTTATCTTTAAGCCACCACTAAAAATACCAGATAGTTACACATTAGTAGTCATGGAGTGAGGGCTGAAATAAAAATCAGTCTTTTGATGCAGCATACAGATAACATGCACTGTAAAGTATATTTCTGTGTATAGTATTTTCATCAGGAATTTCCTGTATAGTTCACATGGTTTGGTGTATGAAACCTGACCTCCAGAATTTTTAACTGAGCTTGCAGGACCATTTGCTGAACTGATGGGGTTGGCTGGTAGCTGAACAGACAATTCCATTTTCAGCAAGGAAATAGAATACCAATATCACATGATTTCAGATGTAGTTTCAGTGTAATTTAAACTAGTTTGAGGGAGTATCAAAAGTTGCTTGTTTGAGAGCACTCTCCCTTCTGCCTATTAATTTTTTGATAACTTGTTACACTCGGTGCTTTTTATATTTATTTTTTTGTCATAGTCAAATAAATTCTTTTTTTCTTGTCTTCTCCCTCCTCCTTGTTTCAAAACACTATTTCTAAATTTGACTGGTGTTGGCTGTCGAATACAGGTGAAGTATCTTTTTTTAATTCTGATTTACAAACTCATCTGAGTGGATAGATTTACTCCTGTAGAGTTGTTGTCAGATCTGCATGCCAGTCTGTTTCAAGCGAGTAAAGAGTAATATTTCCTACAATCAGTAGATGGGTTTATGTTTTAGGCTGTGTGTGATACTGTGCAAGTCATTCCACTACTGCACNTCTACAATCAGTAGATGGGCTTCTGTTTCCGTGCAAGTCATTCCACTACTGCACACAAATGTTCACACCTCTAAAGAGCCATCAATGAAACTCTTAATATGATGGCTCATTATCATACCAAAATAAGAGAAACTGTCTGTTCTGACAGAGCAAACAATGCCAAAGAAAACGTCACGTTAATGTGGAATTTTACAAATGCAGATTGCCCATCTTCCCCCACATGAGATGTTTTTCCCCACTGGTTGATCTTTACATGCTCAGACTCTTGAGCTCCTCAGCAGTTCAAGCAGCAGGTGATGGTTTCATAGGAGCTTGAAGTTGTCCTGTTTGAAATCAATGTGAATACAGGTGAAAATACTGAGCCTGGTAGCAAAGTTGTCATTGCTGTGATGTTCTCAGGGTTGTGTTTCTGTTATAGCTGATGTTTGCTTCTTTATCCTTCGTGGGTTTTTCCTCCTATATATGTTTATCTTACAGTGTAAAATTTTTCAAACTGGGCGTGCTTCAGTAGTTGTTTCGCAGTTCCATTTGCATTAAAGGTATTATGTAAATAAACCTTTAATGTGTTTACATAGCATATGTGCTTGAAGGCAGAAGTAATCCAGAATCCTCTCTTTTCTTTCCTCCAATTAATGATGTGGTATCCCAGGGGGAATTTGTTTGGGTCTTTAAGTCAATGGTGTATCAGTTTAAAGGTAGGGATTATGTTATACGCAGAAGTGTGTTCCGAGTGTTTTGTTATTAGGAGAAACAAGTTTCCAAGCAAGAAAATATAAAAGTAATCATTCTCATAGCACTGATACTTTGTCCTTGGTGGTATATGTACAACAAAATGTCAAAATTCAGATACAGTGACAAGGATGCAAATCGTTGGAGCTGTAAAGGAACAAGGGCAACCAGGACTAATAATTTTGAACTTTTCAGTTCGAAGGTATTTAAGAAAAGATTTAGCAGTTCTTAGCGAGGGAGCTGTGAGCTGAGCAACACTGCCTGAAGTGTGAAAAGTGCAGTTATCCCATTGGGTATGGTTTGGGCTTCCCTAGCTGAAATGTAAGCATATGGAATCACAAGACAGTCTTCAGAAAAATGTGAATTCTCCTTTATATTTTATAAAGAAACCTTAATCAGTGTAATTTAAGAGGATTTGTTCAATCATAAGTAATGAAACACTCTGGTGTGTGATGATTATACACCCTCTGAAAATGTGGAGCAATTTACTGTTACTGATTTAGCTGCAAATAGAAGCCCAATGTGTTCAGCTGTGTGCCTGTGTTTGCACATGGCAGGATGAGAGGCAAGGCAGCATTTTCTCAGTCAGATGGCAGGCAAAACCATATTGTTGTTACGGGGTTTTTTCTCCTCTGAAACATTAATTTTTATTTTTATTTGTTTATTTATTTCTAGGGTGTGGATTCAGGATTTGTTCCCACTGTTCATGATTTTGACAAGAAACTTACTGAGGCTGATGCTTACTTACAGATCTTGATAGACCAGTTGAAGGTATGGTAACTAAATGCTGCATTTACTGTGTTGAGGGTCTATTTGTCAGGCTGGATTTCAAGGCCAGGTTGAAAGGAAGCTCAACAGAGAGAATCAGTCAAGATGAAAATGCCTTTCTCTTACAGTTGTTAAAATGGAGTTAAAATTAGTATAGCTCAAACAGATTGATGTAAAATGGTTTACAATGGCTGAAAGATTCTGTTTTATATAAAACCTTTATGGAAATGGCAAGGTTAAATAAGTTTCATTTCAAAACATAATTAAATCGTTGTGTTGCTCATAGCATTTTAGAAATCTGTCTTGAGAAGATTTTGTCAAGTGATGTGTAACTAGAGTTGCAGACAGTTTCAGACTTCACTGCAGTGGTGGTAGATAATCCCTGCTTTGTCCTTGAGTGAAAACATTCTGGAGGAATGTTGTAGAATACAGCTCTTTTAAACTTGGTGTTTTAAGAATAGATGGAAATGCAAGGAACAGTGAGGTCGTATCTCTCAGTACTCACCTGATTGAGAAAAACACTTTTTGCTGCTGCTTGGGACACTTTTTTTCCCATGACTCAGCAGGTTAAAATTGCTGTTAAATTGCTTCAGTTCTGCTGGGTTGGATTTTTTCTCCTGATATAATGTGCAAGTATTGCATGTGTGATATTCAGCAAAAATTCAGTTGGAGGGTAGGGTGGAGAGGGGGGACGAGTACAACAACAAAAATGAAGGTAGCCAGAGGAGATGCAAACAAAATTCAGAGCTGCCCTGCAAAGACTTGATCAGGAGCTGTCTTTGTCTGCCACTCTGGAGCCATCACTTCACTGACAGAAGGTATTTAAATCTTTACACCTTCTAATTGTTATTTCAGGCCAGCTGGGGGGAGAGGGATAGAAATTAATTAATAATGAAAGATGAGTCAGTTTGAGGATGGACAGAGACCAAGATCACAGTCTTTTTTTAGAACCAGAAATCAGCCCTCAAGGGAAAGGGAACACATGAGTAGGTTTGAGGCAGGCAGTTGAGTGAAGAACTGCAGCTCGCTTCCTAAAAATTACATCTTCTTCTCTGAGCAAAAAGGGTGGATGTGATTAACTTTTTAGCATTATCCATAATCTTTTCTCTTCCTTGAAGAACTTCATGGTTGTGTGTGCACCTTAGGGTGCCCTCAGAGGCCTCTGTTAACTCTTTCAGTTCAGCTTGTGTTAAATGCATGTGCAAGCTTTTCAGTGAGGGTTTGTTTCACTTTGCTTTGTTGCATCTCATATCCCACTTGTAAGAAAATAAACATAAATTAATGCTAGGAAGTCATACCTTCCAGAAAATATGCTTACAAATCTTAAATGATTTGAATCATGTACCTGAATGAAGGTACCTGGATGGGTTGGTGGGGGTTGAGGCTCTTTTGGTTAGATGCTTCACATGCCCCAAAGGTTTTTGCTGAAATAGAAGAAAGGCAGCTGGAGGTGTTCTGATGAGTTCACTTGTGTTACTTAACCTCACATTTTTGTTCAAATCATGGTAGAATCATGCCAGGCTGAGCTGTGAGATTTGGTCTCTTGCAGGATGGGATGATGTGAGAAATTAGTTACAAATTTGTTATATCGCAAATGCTGTAAAGAAATATTAGGCCGAAACTACTTTGGATCCTACTAGCAGGGTTGTATGACTTTAACACTTATTAAATATTTTTGGTTTTAAAATGTTGGTGTTTCTGACTGATTTTATATGGAAAAATAACACTTTCAGTATTTTCACAAGTATCTCTTTCTTTCAGCTCTTTGATGAAAAACTCCAGAACTGCAAAGATGATGAACAGAGAAAAGCAAGTACATTTTGTCTTAAAAATTGCCTGTTTATCAGATGGTTTTGTGCTGTAGTCTATAGAAATATAACATAGACATTTATTGGGTTGTCAAAATCACTTCAAGCAATTTGAATAACTGATAACATTTGTGTTGTGACTAAGTTGCAAACAAAAATTTTACTAATACTGTGTGTCATAACATTAAAAAGGTTTCAGTCTGTCAGAAATAATTGCTCCTCTGCTATCCAACAGTTGAAATAATTTTAACTTAAATTTGCTACTTTTTAATCTCTAACAAGGATGAGCATTTAATGTTGGTAGGAATTACAAAGCTATTCCAAAGGAAAAAAATAAATGCTCCTAATCATGTGTTTCACATAATCAGTCTGCATCCTGTGTAGGTCTGTGACACATTGGAAGTCTGAGAATACCACAATTCATTCACCTGAAGTGAGGGTGCCAGAAATGTAGCAGTGGGGAGCACTGCTCTTTTAGCAGGGGTATCAATCACTTAAGTGCTGTGTATTCTTTGCATCCCCTCCTGTTCCATTCCAAAGTCAGCTCTGTAGGTCCAAATTCTGTTTAAGTAAGGCTGGCACATACCTTGGTGCTATGGGTTTGGCATTAAGTGTCATGCTGGCTTCATATGTTCATTTGTGTGTGTGGAGGAGGATTTAACAATTCCTTATGAAGGGTTTATTACAGAGGAGTTGCATTTTTTCAGCAAATGCAGTAATTTCAATATCATGAAGTAGTGGTGTATTTGATCCTGGTTCCCTCCCTCAGTGTCTCTTGTGGGAAACAAGCAGTGTTCTCTTGGCATTTGGTTCCTGTTTTGAAAACTTTGATGCTTTCTGTGGTTAGTTTACTTCTTTATAATGGTTGTGACCTTTCAAGTGTTATTCATCTTGCCTGATGTGTTAGGTGGTGTCTTGGGGAGTTATTTCTCATGTACAGGCTTTTAAAAGAACTTTGAAGTACACCTCTGTCAGTGTGTTTAATCTGTAGACAACTGACCACAAGAATAAGGTCTAAGGATTTTGTATTTCTCCTTCAGTGTGTCTTACTGGGAAGAGCTGTCCTTCAATTTTGACCTCCCTCCAGATGCTACTTTGCAGATCAGGCAGTACTTCCTTTTTTCCTGTGGCAGTGCTCCTGATCCCTAGAGATTTTCCACATGTTGTGCTGACTTCTTTGTTTATCTCTGCAAGGTATCTATGGAACAGATGGATTGACTTTATAGAGAAAGGAGGAGGCTCATTTAGAAGAGGTTGGCTTCCTCTGATTTTAAATCTTGATGAGGGTTGCTATTACTACAGATTACATTTATTCTCTATTAAAAATGAAAAAGACTTGACAAAGCACTGTTTTGATCACGTCTCTTCCTCTTGAGAGGTTTTTTGATACGGTATTTAGCAGTTTCCCTCTTTGTTTATGGAAGTATGGTTCAGATATCAGATTATGAGCTGAGTGTAATCTGCAGGATATTCCATCAAACCCATAGTTGTTTCCTCCAAGGAAACAAGTTGGGATATTTAAGTTTTAAGTGCTTCCCAACCAGCTGAGTGCTGTTCTGCAACTGCTTATGGCTAGGGATTTCAAACCTGAGCTGTTGTTTTTGCAAGTTCACAGAGCTTTGGATGAGCTGGCTTTTAGTTACAGAATATTAGGTCTTTTGAAGATGATGGCATAGGATATAGGTGTTTTGAGATGCCTCAAGATCTCCTGGATATCTTCCTTCTGAGGAGTGATGTCTGAACTTGGATGGAGACAGTGCAGATGTGGACTTGATGAAAATACAGGGATTTTCATGAGTTGCCTGTGCTGCATTGCTTTTCCTGGCAGAAGTGCAGCTAGCAGGGTATGGTGGGATCATGCACAAGCAGCAGTGCTGCCAGTTCTGCTGAATCTCCTGGTGGGGTGCAGTGTTTGTATCTGATTGCAGAGGAAGGAAAGGAAGGGGTGTGACCTGAGGGTACTGCTGTTTCAAGGTGAAGACAAGACAGAACCTTGCTTTCTTACAGTGCGAGCAATATTACTGGTGGGAACTCCAGGAAAGCTTTTCTGTTTAGTTTTGTGTAGTTAACTTGATCACACATCAGGGGGAGTAAAACTGAAGCACTCAAAGGCATCAGAGCAGCAAAGAGGTTCATGTTTGCAGGCTGGAACAAAGCTGACATTAGTTAACAGGATTTGGGAGGGAAGTGTAGCCTGCTTAAGCTGTTTGGTTCAAAACAAGCGCTTTTTGTGAAGGAAATTCAAGGCTGAGCACACAGATTTGGGTTGCACCTTAGAGATTTGAACCATGAGTCAGCTACCCCTACGTGCCTCTGCTGCCTCTGTGCTGGATGAGCTGATCCCTCTGTAGTCACATGATTGTTGAATGAGGCAAAAATCATGTTGGGTGAGATAAAATTAGCTTTCTCAGTGATTTCCTAAAAAAATCAGATGTCAAGGAGATGCAATGAGCAGCAAGCAGAGGGAGTGGTTTCAGCAGCAGCCTGCAGTTTGATTAGATTATATATAGCAAATTGCATTCTGCAGTTGTAAATCTGCATTCTGTGAATGTAAATCTGCAGGAAATTGATGTTTCAGATGAAAATACGTGTATTCATTACCTAAAACTAGGGGAACTGTCTTACTAAAATTTTATCTTCATCAGTTTTGAAAGACTAGGGATGTTGAAAAGAGAAAATTGTGATAAATGCTAGTTGTAAATGGTATTTGATTTTTTTTTTTTTATTGGTAATGTGTTTTATCTTCAACACACTTGCTTATGGTTTTCCTTACAATTTTGTAGTGTCTAAATTACCAGAGTTCTGTGTGCTGTGTTCTTGCAAGGTGGTCACAGAGCACAAATGTGATGAAAAATACTGGATCAATGCAAACTGTTACTGCTTAATTTGGCCAGCTCACAAAGGATTCAGTTCCATAGAGGAAAAAAACTATGATTATACAGTTTGTGGAAAGGCCTTAGAAATCTGTCTGAGGTTTTTTCCCTCTTGGATCTTCCATGTGATCTTTGACAGAATTACCCTTTTGTCTGTACCTGTGTGTAAGAATAACAATGTCTTAGTGTCCTGGTTGGAAAATTACAGATGGGTGGGGAGAAACCAACATCACTGAGTTGCATCACAGGGCTTGAGATCACTTTCTTATTTTCAGCAAAGGTGATGTCACTGAAGGGACTGAGATCTTAGTTTATTTGGTGTGTCAATACTCTATAACATGTTGGGGAAAAAAATGAGTAAAGAATGATCAAAGCTGCTGATGGCTGCCTCCAGTTGGCTGTAAAGCCTCGAGACTGCATGATTTCCTTCGTCTGCATCATCTTTCATCCAACAAGATTTGTGTGTTTGAGTACATTGCCTGTTCTATTTTGGTACTAAAAGGCTCAGAACTTCTATGCTGTCATATTTAAAATGCTTTTTTCGATATGTGCTGATAAAGTTTAGACTGGAAGTATCGTAGAGATGTGAAAAACAAACAAAAACAAAGCTGAGGAATTTTTAGCTGTTGGCATGTTTCTCTGGTAGCAGCAGGAGTAAATAAAACATAACTTCATGATATAACACCTCTCATACAATACATCCTAGAAAAATATGGTCCAGTCTTTCCAGTAGGAAAGGCTGAGTCTGGGTTCTGTTTGGCCACCTCTTGCCAATTAATCCTGAAGAAAATGTACAGCATCCTCTGAGTAATATCTAGAGCACAACTGAAAATTTTCCCCCAGGAATTGCCTGAGAGGCTGTCACTGCATTTGTTTTCTTTTTAATCCACAAAAATTGGGACTGTTCATTCCTGTAGATTTATAGCTGCATGTTCTTCTCTTACAGTGTGGGCTTTGGCTTGCAATGCCCGGTGGGGGAAAAGGATCCTTTACACACTTTGATTATTCAAGAATCAAGAGGATTGTGACTCAAGTCACATGAGACACTCAAATTAATCAAAACAAAGAGGTCCTGTAATTGCATTAGTAGAGGTTCAGTGCTGAGTCCAGTTTAGTGATTTTGCCTTTTGCAGACAGAGCCAAGGACATCAACAGGAAGCATCTGCTCCTGAACCAGGTCACACTGATGTGGAACATGGCATGCAGATGCCTTTTGCATGCCTGAGGTGCAGTTCCACTCAGGAAATCTTGATGAACCAGTGTTTCTAGATAAAATTGAGTAGGCACATTTCCAGATGCACTTTTACTGGAGGCATAGAAAGAGCAAGAACATGTGTGCACTGTTACTTTCTGTGATTTGTTTTAAACTGGGCTTTACTGCAAATGTTTATTGTACTTGAATGATGGTCATTTCACGTAATAGTGTTGAAATGTGCCACCATTCAGTGCACTTTATAAGGATACAAAGTGAACTTAGAATCTTCATGCTGCATTTCATTTTTGTTGATGTTATACAAAAATGAAGTATGGATTTTAATGGGTAAATGTGTATAATGTCAGTGTTTAGAAATTCCTGACTTTGTCATCTTTAAGCTTTAATTATCAGTTTGACTTCAGTCTTGTCTTGAAAATTGTGTCTATATATGGAAATAGTCTTTAACATTGGTTAAGGGCTTTTTTCCCTCTCCCAATTTAAAATTAAAATATTGTGGTTTTTTACAGTACTTAGGTCAAACCAGATGCTGGAAATTTTGCCTTTAACCACACTATTTTGATTTTTCTTTTACAGAAAATTGAAGGTCTCAAAGAAACAACTAGTGTAAGTTTCTTCAATTTTTGTATTTATTATATAGATTCTGAAATTCACCTTCTTTTCTTGGGCAAGTTTTAAAAGCCTTTTTACAGAAAAATGGGAATCCATATTCAGTCCAGATTAGCCTGGTTCTGGTGCTGTGTTCAGGTTTCTGTCCAGCCCCTTGGAATCATGGAATAGTTGAGGTTGGAAGGGGCCTCTGAAGGTCTGTAGTCCAACCCCATGCTTGGAGCACCATCAGCTGGAACAGCTTGTTCAGGACCAAATCTAGTTTGGGTTTTCAGTAACTCCAAGTCTGGAGGCTCTACAGCTTCTCTGGACAACCTGTTCCAGTGTTTGATCATCCCTAAAAGAATAAAATATGTTTTCTTCTGTTCAGGGTGATGTTCCTGTATTTCTGTTTGTGGCCATTGCTTGTCCTGTAACTGGGCACCACTGAGAAGAGTCTTGCTCTCTCTTCTCCTGCCTTCCCAGTCAGATATTGATGCCCCTTGATAAGGTCTCCCTGAGCCTTTTCCTCCCCAGATTAAAGCAGCCCAGCTCCCTCAGCCTCTCTTGCCATGACAATTTACCTGCCTGCAGCACTCTGGGAGTTTGGAGCTGACCTCCATTTCACCCTGACAGCCTGGCTCATGTGTGGCTTTGGAAACTTCAGTTTGCTGCTGCTGTGCTTTTGCCTCTGGAAAAAAAAAGGGGAAGGGAAAGTAGGGGTTCTGCAGAAGTGAGTGTCCATTTAGTTCACATCCAGTATTCTGTATAACTAATAAATACGAAATATCAAGGGACAGTAATACAAGTTTTTTTCTGATATTTTTGTTTTCCTAGAGCATGATAGAATCAATAAAACACTGCATTGTGTTACTACAGATTGCTAAGGTAAGTACACTGTAAAGTATTCTGAATTTTAACGATGCAGCATTAATTTAATTGAAACCTAAAAGTCCCTTCTATATGATCCAGGGACAAGAAAACATGATAAATTGATTTTTGCTATTATTTTAATTAGGTTTCTGGAATACTGAGTTCCACAGCAGACAGTCGTATTAATGCTCATGGTAACAGTCATGTTGGTTCAAGTTTTCTTTCAGATAAACTTTCTTCTGCAGAGTTTGCTATGACACTAAAGAAGAACTTACACAAATGTCAGGGTGACAGAACAGAAACTTAACAGACAGAGCAGAAACTCTTCTTTCTGCTTCATTGAAGAGTGTGGCTAACAAGTAAAAAGGAGAAAAACATGATGTAAATAATTAAACCAGTTTGGCAAGGTCTGTCACAGGTCTGAAGGTCAGGATGGTGTTGGAACTTCTTGGAGTTAGACTTGTATTATTTGAGGATGCAGTGTGGGTAATGCACTTATGCTTTTCACCTATGTGTTTCATTAGACTTTAAAATTTGGGGAGTTTTGGATTTACTTTTTGTCAAGTTCTGCCCTTACAGGTTTAACATTCTATATTTAGGATATGTTCATTACGAACTGCTGATTTATATCTTGTGACCAAAGTGGAGGGAGGTGGTATTTTGCAAAGAAATAAAGGTATTTTCAGAATTTCAGACTGATTTAATCAGAATACATTCTGATTTATCCAGAGATAGGTGTGGGCTCTTAAATTTTTTTTTTCTGTAATCTAGATCAACTATTTTTTTGTAGCTTTTGAATGCAGTACTGCTGTTTGTCTTCATTTTAGATGTGAGATATGTTGCACAAAATTTTGAGTGCAGCGAAAATTGAAGCATTTAGAATCTTACAGGATCAGAAGTAGCTCACTGAAAGGATCAGTTCATGTTTTTTGAAATTCAAGTTTCATATCTATTACTTAAGAATTCTGAAGAAAAAGTTTATTAATTGGCAGGTTTGTACAAAACCAAAACTTTTTTACAAGTGGTAGGGTTGAAACATTGAAATAGTTTTGTGCCACATGAATTTGGAGCTCGAAGAGTCTTTATTTAACCTGCAGTGATGCTACTTCAGTCCTTCACTGTAGTGCCAGCAAGAAAAGCCTTGTCAGTATTTAATTTGCTGTTATTTAGTTCTGGGTATATTTAGAGGTGTCTTAGTACAGTGAAGTCAGTAGATTAAATGTCATTTTTTAGGGATTTGATGGAGTCGGTTGTAGATAGATTAGATGGTAATATGCTGATTTTCTTAGCTATATGTGATTTCCTGTATTGAGGAAGCTGTTAGAGAAACTAACAAGGAAGGAATTACTAGTAATTACTAGTGCAAGGAATTACTAGTTCATTTTTTTCTTAATTACTGTATAAATGTATTTAAGAGTTCTTATTTTCACAGGTTTAATTCCTATGAAATTTTACTCTTTTTAAAAAGCTCTGCTATGTAATTAGCAAATGTGAAATTGCAGAATTATAATCTCCTTTTCAGGCTGTTGATCAGAGCTGGTAATAGGTGGCTGAGTTATCTTTCTTATTTCTGTTGACTACCAAATCCTGTTTCTGCTCTGTGTGAGTTTATTGGGAGTTAGACAAATGTGACCACTTATCTTGTGCTGATGTAAAGCATATTTTGAAGTTCTTTAGGTGGTTTGCTGATAATGGACAAAACCGGTAGTGGCAGATGTAGTCAGGTTCAGTACTTCTCTTCTCCTACTGCCATGGGAATGTAAAGGCAGCTGGAATTTGAGTCCCTCAAAGGTGCTAACACTTACTTTCTTTTGTACTAAATCAGACCTTGAAGTCTGTCTTTCAGTACCACTAAATATTAACCAGTGTAAATAGATGAGCTTATCCACTAAGGAGTGGGGTTTTATTGTTGGATTTTTTGCTGAACTATGTCTAAAGCTCTTCTGGAGCTGTTGAAGGCAAGGTGGGTTAAAGGGGTGCCTTATGCACAGCTAATTGGAAGACATTGATCTACATTAGTGAAAAAAATTTTCCCACTATTTTAATAACCTTTTTTCTGCTTCATCTCTTCACCTTCTTTCTCTCTCAGGCAACTGTAGTTGTTGACGACAAAGGAATTCTGTCATCATTCCCCCCCACACCTTTTCTAGAAACTGTGTTAGTATCCTGATTTCTTCTGCTGTCAGAAATTTATAATACAGGGGGTTGGAGTTTTTTTCCACAGTTCTGCAAGTTGCTTGTGTCTGATGCAATCTCTGTGTAAAAATGTGTCGTGCCTGACTGTAGCTTTGTGCTCCCCAGTAGAGAACCTTTTAAGATTCTGTAAGTTTTTTTCCCAAAGCTGTAGGGCAAATATGGCTGCTGACTGACACTGCTGAAAATAAATCATCTTAACACCACCTTGCACCCCATTTTTACCTCTACAGTGCCTTTCTCATTAGGAGACAGACTTGCCAATCTGTGCACTTAGGTAGTGTTACCACTTCTGTATATATTTAGAACTCTCTGTTTCCAACACACAGCCATTTATTATGTGGATTATCTTGGAACATTGGAGCAAACCTGGATTTTTGGTTGTTTGAGTTTTGTTCTGTTTCTTTTTTTAGTTATGTGTTAAGTTGTTCTGTTTCATGGATTCTTACCTGTCCTAGTATTTGGACAGTTAAATTTTCATTAAACTTGCTGGTAAATCAAGTGTGTAATTATGCCACTCGTACTGAGGTGACCCATGACATTTTCAAAATAATGAAGTAAATACCAGCTAAACAGGAATATGTTAAAATACATACATTGCTTATGAAAAAGCAGTCAAAATAAACAAAATGGGATGGGCAGGTGGAGCATTTGGCCTGTGTTGTTCCCTTTGTGTGTGTGGCAGTTGAAGATGTCCAGATTTGCTGATGTGTGTGATGTAAAATACCTCTAATGGTCCACCAATGATGTGTAATCCTCAGTCTTAGAAATATATGTGTTATGAAGTAGCTTTTATAATTTGGATACTTAGTTTTGCATCTTTCCCTTCTCTTTTTCACTCCATTTCTGGCAGTCTTGCCTGCCCAGTTTTGTGGAATTTCTGCCTTCCTTACCTTATGCTGCAGCTGGTGCATTACTGAGGTGGGACAGTAAGCATCAGTACTCATGCAGCATCTTTGTGGTTTATTTCTTAGGTCTTAGAGATGATGGACACAGCTTGGAGGGTTTATGTGTTGGGAAAAAAAAGATGTATTCTGTAAATTTGCAACCCGGTGGAACTCGTTGACCTTGGTGTTCTTTTTATCATGGGTAGCCTTGCTTCAAAAATGTCAGCTAGCAGACATGAAATTTGGACAGCCTATTGCCAACTGTAAAAGCTAAGGAGGGATATATTAAGTATCAAAACATAAATATGTGCCAACTTTTTTCATACTACTTACAGCTTTTTTTTTTTTTTCCTTTGAAATGTAACTGGAAATCCGGGAGAATACTTTGCAGACAAGTCTTAAGGTTCACAGTGGGCAAAGTTATGGACTGATACACTGACCAATATGAACTTTGCAGCAGAAGGGAAGAGATTTGGCTTGGTGTTCAGTAAAATTTGTACTGTTGCTGTACAGTGTTAAAACTGTGCTGGCTGTAGATTGGCATTAACTGATCTGCTGCTCGTGTCATTTCCCCTGAGGGGACAGATGTTTTCCATACATTGTCTGCTCTTTCACATATGCTTCTAGGCAAAGAAACCCAAAATCTGAGATAGTAAATAATCTAAAAGCATTTTAAAATCGAGTGGATGACAAAAAGCAAAAATTAAAACCTTTCAGCTTACTTTAACTTCTTCCTTTCTTGTGTGTTAATCACAGAAACTGAGAACTTCATCTTTCAGGGACTTATAGGAGCTGCAGAGCATATTTTGGGGAGCTCTTAGGTATTTGGGAAGCACCCACATTGTAAAGCATAATTGTACTCTGCAGTGCAGAAAGGATATTTTAAAAACTGTTTGCACTCGTGTGGACAGGCCCTTAGAAAATGCTGAGCTTCAGAGGTGCAGTGACTGTGTGTGGAATTGTGTCTTCCAAGTTTCGTTACTGTATCACATGAGGAGGAACATTTTATGGCTGAAAATGTAAACATTCCTGAGGGGAACTCACTGCTCTCGCTTAGCACAGAACTGATAAGTCATGCACGATTGTTATGTTGATATTTTTAACATTTTTTCCTTAAGGACCAAAATAATGAGGGGAAGCACGCAGATGGACTTATAGTAAGTTTAAATCTAATCTTTATCTCCTTTTAATTCTGCAGAACATGTGAACAGAGACCTGAATTTCCACTCACTTTGCAACATGCTTCTTCCTTTCTCTAATTTACCGCTTCCAGTGTCTTGTTAAAATTCCTGTTGAGTCCTTAGCTCCTGAGGTTGGCTAACACCCTTGTCTTTAGAAAATAGAGTGGTCAGTTTTGTATGGAGTGTCTTGAACAGCAGTGTCGTGACTGAACACTTAGATAAAAATCTGCCATGTGAACAGATGAAAGGGAAATTACTGGCATAGAAATAGTTTTGTGTTCCATCTGAAATATCTTTGTGTAGGAAATAGATCTGCTCTCTGTGTGCTTCAAGTAGTTTGTCTTTTCTACAGTGCTGCTCCTTTGATGCAGAGTTGTATTATGTCTGTCTAAGCAATGTTTCTTCTTTAATAGAACTTCTGCATTTTTAATGTAACTTCTGTCATTTTTGGTTTTGGTCACATGTGATTTCTCTTTCTTTGTTCTTTTTTTTGTCACTTGAGTACATTTCAGATACTTTTAATAGGAGATTGGTCTCAGTAAAAACTCTGAAAATCCTAATGTGTTTTCATTAGGGCTGACAGTAATTCCCAGGTCTTAGTTGTCTTTCCGCTACAAACAGCTTTAGCAGTAGGATTTTCTGGTGTGAACCTTGGAGTAAAGATGCACATGCGTATTTCAGTTTCATGCTTATCATAAATAAGGTGATTTATTATGTGCCCTGCAGATGTCACATAATTCAGGTCTTAATATGAGGGAACAGGTTCTGTGATGTCCCCTAGAAAAGAGAATTTGGTGCAGGTAGACACTTCCACAGGCACAGGTGACCTGCACATCTGGTCTGCAACTCAGAAATTTCGTAGAGATATTGCAGCTTGATACAATCTGAATTTGATTAGCCATGATCTCATTATCTATGGGCTGGCTTATACTGGGGAGGAGAAATGTTTTTCTGTAAGAAAATATTAACTATGGATCAGTGATTGTGAAGTCTAAACTTGTGATGCCATCACACTTGGGCTACATCAACTTGGGCTAAAGGTCAGGACTTCACTTTAACCTTAGGCAGAAATATGATCAATGTTTGCTGCCATGGTGGGATGAGTCTTGTTTCTGCATGATTGTTATTCAATTGTTATTAAACTCAGAGTGGGAGACTTTCAAGTCTGCCTTCATCTGTTTCTAACCCATGAAGACATCCCCCAAAATATCCAACAAAAAACTCCAGTTCCTGTTGCAGTACAGAGAATTGTTTAAGGATGAGGTTACAATCCTGCATACAAATTCAGAGTTACTTCTTTCTTTCCTTCCTTTCTCACACCAGTGTTCTGTATCATGTGGATTATTAGTTTCCCTAAAAACTGAAGGAGACACAGATAGCAATAGCATCCTGTGTATCATAGGACCATCTTGGGTTTTAAGTCTTAACTCTTAAGATGGGACCATAATTTTAAACTGTGAACTCTGTGGGACAGGGACCTTCCTGTGCTGAATGCATAATTCCACAAGGAGGTGAAGTAATGGGTAAGGGACATTGGCTTTATGCTGCAATACAGTGGAGTAACAGTACGAGTACTGGATTATTTGTATATTGGTTAGTAACACCAATGAAAATGTGGAAAGCTACTTTTATGCCTGATTTAATGGACCTTTTTTTAGTAACAGAGAATAATAGTTCTGTTTTCAGTTAAATAAATCCTGTGCTATAAAAAAAATAACAGAACTCTTCACTGATTTTGAGAGTCGTACAGTGTCCTGACTTGAAAGGGATCCAGAAGGATCATAGTGTTCCAACTCCTGCACAAGACAGCCCCAAAAATCACACCACGTGTCTGAGGGCATTGTCCAAACATCCAAATGTAGGATAAAGTTCAGAATTTCAGGTAGCCAGGAAAGGAGGCAAGAAGGAAATCTGCCTTTTGTAGGAAAATGGGAGGAAGGTTAAAATGAGCCTGTTTCCCTCATTCTGAATGCAAATAGAAATTAATGGACTAAAGGAAGAGGAGAACAGTTGTAGACACTTCTTTGAAATACTGATGTAAAAAAGAGGATGGGGATGAACATACTGACTGAATTTCTGAGCAAACTGAGCAAAGATTTTCATAGTTCTGATAGATGAGGTGTTTAAATGGCAAGATGTTTGGAGAAGGGTTTTATGTGCGTTTTACCCAAATAACAACTGAGAAGTTCTGGTGGTTGTGTGTAAACATAAATAACAAACAATGCTTAGATGGTAGTCTGGACATGGCAGTTTACATTTCCAAGGGTCTTGATGCATAAAAACCAAGGACATACACTGAAGTCAGTGACTTCTGTGAGCATTGAGTTGACCTGGTGCTTCATTTTCCAAGTGCCCACATTCAGAAGTAGGTTGAGATGTCCTCTACTGAGCTGCACTGAACACTGTCAGCTTGCTTTGGGAAGAATTTTGGCAACAAAGCTGCTTCATGACTTTCAGCATGCTGATGATTCTTGTTTTGATTTATGGGTTGATCTACTGCGGTCTGGACAAATCAATTTTTGGAAAAAAAAAAAATAGAAAATACAAATTACCTATCCTAATCTTTGCCAGATAATTTGCATCTAACTTTCTACTCTTTGCATGCAATATTAATTAATGGACATTAAAAGGCATACCAGAAGCAAGAACCTGAAATAAGAATTCCTTATAGGACGCTTCAAATCTGCATCAAATTCAATTTAGTGTGCAGTCTGTGTAAAGAATTAAAACATTACCACTTTGAAAGTATTTCTCATGTCCTCAACTGTCAATTTGTGTTTTACTTCCTCTCTCAGGAATTCGCTATCTCGCATTTGGGCATTTCTCGTGCTCACAATGTTCTTGCTATCTGTGCTTTATTTTGTTTTAATTGAGTAAAAACAAAGTGCTTTTCTTTCTTTTGCCTAGAGCACCATAAACCCCGTGGACGCCGTGTATCAGCCCAGCCCCTTGGAGCCATCGGGAATCAGCGCGATGCCTTCCCAAGCTGTCACACTTCCAGGTGGGCTGGGAAACAGCCACGAGCAGAGCAGTAGCTGCAGTGCAGTGAGGAGGGGACAGGCTCAGTGTCACACAGGACAGGGGCACAGTGCATTCAGTGCTGCACAGAGGGGCTGAGCAAGGGCAGGAGCGGGAGGCACCGAGTGTTCTCAGCCTCTGGGTGAATCTGCCCCTGGTGCTGTGGATAAGCTGATGTATTTTTCTTTCAAGTTACTGGCTTGCATTTATAACACTCTTTTTAAAAATGAAACTATAATTTTCAGAAAAGGCAAATGCTTTCTAGCTAAACAACTCTTTGGGGTTTTTTTATATGCCATCTTTGCTTAACAAAAAAGGAGCTAGGTGAAAGTGATGGCTACATGTCTTTCTGTCTGAATGGCTTTTATAGAAAATGATGTTATTTTTGGAGGTGAGGTGAAATAATGTGGAATCTCCTTTTGAATTTTGGGGTTAACATATCAAAATATCCCCTAGAACCTGCTCAGTTGTGCAAGTCAGAGCAGCGACCCTCCTCTTTGCCAGTGGGACCTGTAGTAGCATCGCTGGGAAATCAGACCCCAACACCAAATAGTACAGGTACAGTTCTGGGTAACTTTTATTGAAATACAAGAAACCCTGTAATTAGTTATTAAGACAACAATATATTGATATATATCTTGCTTTTAATCAGCACCGATTTCAGTGTTCTGTTAAAATCAGTTATGCTGCTCTTTCTCCCCACCATGTATACACAATACGTACGAGTGTTACCAGCTTCCCTTCGTGTCTCCAGCGCTGTGAACTTGCAGTAACTGGGGAAAAGATGTCCTTAAACTTTACTGGTGTTCTGTGCTCTTGATTTTCCTTGTGACCTTCCTTTTGTTATCTGTTAAACTCGCTATGAACCTGCCTAATTACTGTTTTTAATTTTGTAAATTCCTCTTCTGAGTTCACATCAGTCTTCATTGATTTGAACAATTCTCGCTGTAAGTGGATTTTGAAAGAATTTGTTTTTATTGAGTCTGTAATTTTTAATGTTCCACAGGGAGTGGGCAATCAGCACCTAGCAGCAGTCTCACCTCTCCAAGCCATGTCAACCTGTCTCCAAATACAGTCCCAGATTTTTCTTACTCCAGCAGTGAGGATGAGTTCTATGATGCTGATGAATTCTACCAGAGCAGTTCTTCCCCAAAGCGATGTATGGAGTAAGTAGCTGACAGTGTGCAGTGTGTGCTGAATGCAGTTTGTATCTACAAGAGCGTGGCTTGTGTGCTTGCAGAAATTGGTTTAAAAAGGTGGGGGAGGTAAAAAAGCCACTTTGTGTAACAGAATGAGATTCCCCTTGCCCTCAGCCACAGACAGCTGTCTGTGAGGGAGGCAGTTTCCTCCTCTGCTCATTCCCATTCTGTCAGATATATATTGACAAATTCTAACAAACCAAACCTGGGAAGCCCTCAGCTCAGAGCTATAATCTGAAACTATGGTCCATTTCATGTGCATTTGCTGCAGCCTTTGGTCAATGGCCAGTTCCCTCTCACATTTGCTAAAAGACATTTTTTGAAGTTGGCACCCTTTCCCCAAAATCTTTATTTACTCTTCTTTTTTTTATTAATTGGAAAATTAAAATTAAGAAACGCTACACATTTCAAAGAGGGATTAGTCAGCTGTTCTCAGTCTTCAGGTGTTATCTGAGGCTGCAGGCTGGCCATTCTAAGCTTTCTGTGAATTAGCGTGCATCACACGTATTAATGTCTGTCACTGCACATATATTGATGTCTATCACCAAATTCCTTGTCTGTGAATATCAAATGACAATAATTTGGTCTGAATTACTTCATTGGAACTGTGAGAATTTATTACTCTTCTTCAGTTCTTCAGGGTCTGCTGCAGTCCTGACTCGGAGCAGCACAGGGAGCAGCCTGAAACGTCCAGATACCACAGAGTCCCTCAATTCTTCCATGTCTAATGGCACAAATGATGCTGGTAAGTGGCCTGTGTGAACTTTCGGTAAAGAGTTACTGATTGTTAATCTGTATGTAAGCTGGGTCGGTATATGCAGGATTTTTTATCTATATATATATTTGACAAGGTACTTTTGGGAAGTGGTTTATCTACTGTTTCTTTACTAATGGAAGATGGCTGAATTGTGGGATTTAAAACCTGTGTTTTTTGACAGTTACATATATGCTGATTAAATACAGTCTGGTTTTGAAGGTTTAGAGGAAAACAAAAGCCATTTGGTCTTTCAGATCTCTTCGATCCTCCCGACGATCGAGAAGATGATGGGGAAGGAGAATCAGTAGAGGAGCATAAAAGTGTTATCATGCATCTCTTGTCACAAGTGAGATTAGGCATGGATCTAACCAAGGTAAATTTGCTGGTGTTGATGGGGATGGGAGGGGGAGTAGACCCAGAATTCTGTGTGAAAGAAAGGTTATATAATAATTTAACTGCATATTTGTTCTAAGAGCTAGTTAAACTGCAATCTCTTTAGCATGGTATTTTTGAATTGGAGTTCTCACTGGAAGGGGAAAAGTAGCTGCAGAATAAATATATCCAGATGCTAAAATCTGTTTGGGAAAATAGTTTGCAATGGAAAGTAGCTGTTTGTTCTCTTTGAACCTAATTCTTGGAGTGCTTGTGAAGCTGGCATAAGGGGAATGCTGAAATGTTACTCCCGTCTTTAGCTTCCTAGAACAAAGACCTACAAGATCCCAGGGTATGGTGACATTCAATAAAACATAAAATTAAAGGGAGAAGTAATCATATAGTGAAAAGCTTTTAGTTGGGATCTTAATGAGTAAATAAATTGTCTGTGTGTTTTGAAATGCTACACTTAGGTCTGTCAAGGGAAGTGTTGGATTTTTCATGAATAAGATTCGTACTGGTGTCTGTCTGAAGTCTGAATGAACAGGATTCTGAAGATATTGGTCTTTCCAGGCAGCTTGGTTAAATTTAAGCAAGTAATTCCAGACTGAGAAAGGGTAGGAGAGATCAATCCTTATCCTTAAGTTTCCTTAAGTGGATGAATTGAACTGTCCAGCCTGGAATGAACAGTAGATAATAGACAGATAACACTTTCCTGGGGAAACAGCCAGCAGTTCACAAGCAAACTGCTCATGGTTTCTGGCAGTTCTGAATAGGAATTGATCCAAACTGTCTGCTTTGGGAATTCCTGGAACAGCTGAAAATTACTGATCTCAAGTTAGGCTGCCAGGAAGCATCATGAGCATGTACCTTGTCAGCAACAGTAACTGACAGTGGATCCCACTGAGCAGGTCCACAAGGATGGACCTTTGGGAGAGAGCAGGGAAGAGCTTAACCTTCATCTTGATAGAGACAGGTAACAGGATAGGACTGCAAGAGTGAGTGAAAATTGACAGTGTTCACAGAGATGAAATTAAATCATCAGTGCTACTGTAATTCAGAACAGCTTTTGATGTGCTCTGAGTGGGACTAGAATCCATGTAGGATGAGACTGTTCCTCTTGAACCTTGGGGTTTGTAGAAGATGCCAGCTGACCTGCATGTGTCAGAACTCATTGGTGAGCTCGAGCTCTCCATCAGCTTAGAGCACACGATGCTGTGGGTGCTCTGTTTGCTATTTACAGTGAGCACAGTTGGCTTTTGTACAGGATATTCAAATACCTTCACCTAGATGAGTTGTTTTTCTCCACTCAGGTTGTCCTTCCAACGTTTATCCTGGAAAGAAGGTCGCTGTTGGAAATGTATGCTGACTTCTTTGCACATCCGGACTTGTTTGTCAGGTATTTGACTTTGGAACGAGCATTCACTGGTTCCCGTGTTGGTTATGGCCCTTGTGGGCTGCCAGAAGTTGGTAGTTTTGAAGAATATTGCTTGGATTTTGATTTAAACTTCAAAACCAGTCAAATCTGGTAAACTTCTAGTTGTAAAACAACCAAGCACCCATAAAACTCCACCGTGTCCAAGGTACCTGCTTATATTTCACTCAGCCTGTCCTTTTTTTTCTCTCTCTCTGTAGCATTAGTGACCAGAAGGATCCCAAGGAGAGGATGGTTCAGGTGGTTAAATGGTACCTCTCAGCTTTCCATGCAGGAAGGAAAGGGTCAGTTGCTAAAAAGCCTTACAATCCCATTCTGGGGGAGATCTTCCGATGCCACTGGGTGTTGCCTGGCACTGAAGATGACACGGTGAGTTTCTTGTGGTGTGTTTTTTGGGGCCCAGAATGCAGAGGTGCAGCCCAAAGCTTTGTTAAGTCACTGACTGAAATGGATTATGCTGTGCCTAGGTAGCAAATCAACAAACTGTAGCAATTTCTTGAACTTTCCCCCTTCCTTCCTTGTTTTCTTTGGACGAAAGTATAAAATAACAAAATTGATTGTTTTTTAAAGAAATACTTGACATGTTGAAAATGTCCTTTTTTCCTGGACTGTTTCATAGCACTAATTATTAACTCCTTTCTTTCCAAAGTTCTGATTTTTTTTTGGTTTTATCTCTTAAATCAGTGCAGCCTAGTGGTTTTTTTTGGTTTTTTTGGTTTTTTTCTTTTTTGGCACCTCATTTAGGCTATTTGCAACTTGGGAAGTTGCAAATGATGATGTGGGAAGGGCTGTTGAGAAGTGCTTCATGTAGCCTCAGTGTAATACATCTAAGTAAATGTGATTATTTAGGTATAAACCATGTATTTTTCCCATTACATTGGCTTCCCACCAATTTGTTTGCTCAAATCTTGTTTCTGAGGTGAGTGTTTGCACTCCAATTTGCTGGCATAAAGGCAGTGTTGTATTTAGGCTTCTCACCATGAATTAATTACACTTTGCATTCTTTGCCACAGGAAATGACTATTAGTTTATGGTTTTGTGGTACATGAAATCTGGTCATTATTGATATGCAGATCAGACTTTTTCACAAGCAAAACCAGAACTATTTCTGCCACTTAAATATTATTTTGTAATTGGGTTTATGCATGAGCGTTTAAGTGTTTTATTTGGGGACAATTAAAACAAAGACATTCATACTTAAAAATAAGAGAGTAGAAACTCTATCCTTTAGAAAGTGTCATAGTTCCAGGACTGAGGAGTTTTTCCCCTTCAGCAAACTGGCAAATCCATTGAAATCGCTGCAATACATTTTTAGAAGCCTTTAAAGATGGAAGCAGCTTCTCTGGGAAGCATCCAGCGTTTGCAGGCTCTGTGAGTGGTGAATGATGAACTCTCCCCTGTCACACAGGAGCCAGTCTCAGAAGGACCAGTCCCCTGGGTCAGTAAAAGCAACGTCACCTTCGTGGCAGAGCAGGTCTCTCACCATCCTCCAAGTAAGTTGTGACAGTGCCTTTGCCTGCAGAGGTGGCAGCTGGAGAGGGGTGACAGTAAAATCAGCTCTTGGCTTAAATGTTAGGTTTATGCTTTCTCTCCAGATTTAGAAGCTGAATATTTATAAAAGCTGAAAAATTATAAACTGCTTTTATGAGAAACAAATTGCAAACTCTGTTGCCTCATAAGTGTGAGGCACCTGGGGATATTTCCCAATGAATGAATTTGGAAACAATGGTATCGATGTCTTATGCTGCTGTTTTTAATACCTACCTCTTTCTTCAGTTTCAGCATTTTATGCAGAGTGTTTTAGCAAGAGGATACAGTTCAATGCTCACATATGGACCAAGTCCAAATTCCTAGGAATGTCTATTGGGGTCCATAACATAGGGCAAGGTATGTGTGTGTAAATTGAACAGCAGAAGAGAAATTAAATTCTGCAACTAGGATTTTTCATGGAATAATTTGCATAAATGTTTTAAAGTCGTTGTATTAAATAGAAGGAATGGTTGAATTTATGTAACTGGAGCTTATGTATCTGGGAATCAGAGATTCCTTCCACACACTCTGTGTGCTGAAAGCACTTAGGGCCCAGCTTTTCCCAGAAGTACAGCCATCCCTGCCTCCTCCAGAAGCTGGGCATTCTCAGCATCCATTAAAAAGAAAGCTCTTCACCTGTCATTCTCATGGCACCTTTTTTTTAATGACATATTTCAAGAAATCATTATGAAAATTTTTGTAGAGGTTTTGCTCAATGTTTTTTAAATTCATTTTTATTTTTATTTCACAGGGTGTGTCACATGCCTAGATCATGATGAACACTACATTTTGACTTTTCCTAATGGCTATGGAAGGCAAGTAAATTCTCTAATTGATATTTTCATTTTTAATGCCTTGTAATATTTCATGCTTAATATTTATTGGTCAAGAGCTTATAAATGTGTGCATCTGTACATTTCTAATTGCAGGTCTATTCTCACTGTGCCATGGATAGAGCTTGGTGGGGAGTGCAGCATTAGTTGCTCAAAGACAGGTTACAATGCTTCCATTGTCTTCCACACAAAACCATTTTATGGAGGAAAGAAGCACAGAGTTACAGCTGAAATTTTGTAAGCAGCTTTCTTCATCTCACTTTTTCCTTCCTTCAATGCCAACAGTTTTAACAAGACAGTCAAAGAGTATAAAATACTGAAACAGCAGCACCCAAAAGAGCTTAGCTCACAATTACCTGTCATAGGATGCCATTTAAAGCCAAATTTGTGAGAGGAAGCTGCACAGGCCTGTGTCCTACTTTTTCCTGCTTGAAAACATCCTCAGCTGATTCCCAAAGGGAATTTTGCTCTCCTGAATTACCAGAAGTGTCTCCGTCATTACCTCTCCTAAAAATACAAATACTGCAGCAAGCCTTGGGATGCTGTTCAGAGTGTGTCAATTAAAGCTCTGCTGCAAACTTTACTTACTTTAACCTGTGGTTTGGTGGATTTTGGTTAAACCCTGTGCATTTGTCCAGCACAGAGAATTCGGTGGAGATTCCCATCACATTTGGAGATGTGCTGTTATGTCAGCAAGTGGATGCTGACAAAATGAGGTTTAACTTGGTTTTAAATCATGCCTTGACACACTGATAGGTGTCATTTAAAAACTGGTGTCTTGTATTTCCCAGTAGTCTGGGAAAGAAGTGGATTGTGAAACATTTTTAAGCTTAAACTCACCACCCTAAATCTGTGTGGAAGGGCTGTAACTGCTTTCCTAAACTCTAAATGCAGATCCAGCCCTCGGGCAAGGTCTGTCTTACCCTGATCAGTGCTTCCTGTTAAGGTTTATGTAACTCATTCATGCCAAACTGCTCCCTTGTAAACAGAACCCTCCCCTCTTCTGTACTGGGCATGGACACTTTGAGGGCTGATATAAACCAGACTGTGCAGCAACGAGGATAAAGTTTTGGTCCTTTAGGATTTTTCAGTTGCTGTAATACAGCTGAGAAATGACTGTTTGTTTCTCTTTAGTTCTCCAAATGACAAGAAACCCTTCTGCTCCATTGAAGGAGAATGGAATGGGGTCATGTATGCAAAGTACTCCACAGGGGTAACACAGCTTTCTTTTTTCTCTTTTTGTCAGAAATAGAAGATTGTGCTTAAAAAGGGGGTTTGGGGTGATTTTGTGGGTTTGGTTTTTCTTTTAAACAAACATTAATAGTTGGAACCTCCAATGAGGCTGCCTGAAAGAATGCTGGGCAACTCCCAAATGAACTGGGGATAAAAGTCCTGAAGTTACTTTGTTCATTTATTCTTAAGGAAGCTTGATTTTTATACAAGAACACAGAATCTAAAGAATTACCATTTTTCATGTATTTCCTGCAAACCAGTGTATTGGAGTGTGAGGGTGTATAAATTTAAAGTCTAGCTAAAGAACTGAAAAATTATTTTTTTTTCATCTCTCACTCCAGGAGAATGCTGTCTTTATAGATACCAAGAAAATGCCTACAATTAAGAAGAAGGTAAGGAAATTGGAGGACCAAGACGACTTTGAGTCTCGATGGTAAGAACTTCAGTTAACTGGGAACATTAAGATTTTATTTTAGTTAGACTCCAGTTTGCAGTACAGGGACCAAGGGTGCACTGATTCAGGTACTGCATGCGCTGCTCTCCCTGAGCCCAGGTACAGCAGGCTGGGGTTTTAAGGGGGAAGAGGAGACCTGGAGTTGTCAGTCACATCCTAGTTGGGATCGAATGTTCAGGGAGGTCGGGAGAGCTCCACCACAGCCTCCTCCCTCCTGCCATAACAGCACAGTTGTGGCTCAAATATCCTGAGGGCTTTTCTGCCCTTTCTCTAACACGAGAGGTACCTTTAGTCACTGCTATGTCTATGACTTGTAGCACTCTGCTCCCATAAAAGTCTCCGTTGCCCTTTCTCTTTGAAGCCTATGGAAGGATGTAACCTACAACCTGAAGATCAGAGACATCGACGCAGCCACGGCTGCAAAGCACGCGCTTGAGGAGCGGCAGAGAGCCGAGGCCAGGGCCAGGAAGGAGAACGAGACCCCGTGGGAAACAAGGGTGAGCTTTATTCCAACAGGGCAAATTTCAGCCTGTAGCCTTTGTTCTTTTCTGGTTGAGTCATGAAAAGCTTACAGGTGGTTATTCCTCTGCAGTTATTCCATGAGGATGGGGAGTGCTGGGTGTACGATGAGCCGCTGCTGAAGCGCCTCGCTGCCAGCAAGCACTGAGGGTCCTGAGGCCAGCGAGCGCTGGAGCCTTGGCTGAGCAGTTTCCAGCTGAGCCCAGGCAGCCCCCAGGATCACGTACGTACAGGCACAGCCCCACCCCTCCAGCTGCAGAGGTTCCTATCTCAGGGATACTGGACTTACTGAGACAGACAAGCAATTCACGAGAGGCTGAGCAGCTCCGGGCAGGGACTGGCTCTGGTGGCAGTGCCCAGGCTCAGGCCCTGCTCCTGCTGCCTCTGGAGCAGGGAGAGGCTGGGCCCTGGAGCACAGACACTGGATAACCACTGTGAAGGCCACGGCGGTGGGAGCAGTTACATAATATTCCTGGGTCCTACATATTTAAAAAGCAAGAAACAAAATGCAAGATGTCATTTAAATCTCGCTGATGTTTGCAATGTGTAAATATGAGGATTCCTCTGATGGGACAATTTGTTAGAAAATGCTACATAAATGTTATCTTCCACCTGTACGATAATCAAATCTTTTGGCATTTCAGTGTCTTGCCCAAAATAACTTTGTTATTTTGAGATTGAAATGTAACCATAGATAATTCTACCCAATGCATCTTAAAGCTTCATAAAATAGATTTTTCAAACTTCTCTTATGGACTTTTTATTTATTTCATAATAAACCTTTGCAGCAAGACTGTTTTTCAGTTGAGTCATGGTAAATCAATTTATGTGAAATGTATGAGCATTATTTGTTTTTCCACTGGAAAAATCCTTGCAGCTAAAGCTACTTCTTAAAAGTAGTTAATGAACTAGCAAAATGAGCATGTGCAGCATCCACAGACCTTTTCTGGACTCTACATCCAGCCTGGCCAGCACTTCAGGAAGCTCTGCCTTGTGTGCTTTTGCTACAATTAATAATGGCTGAGTAAGTAGCTAGATGTAGCAATCAAACTACTTTTCTCTCCACAGTCAAGTCTAGCTTTTATTTGATTTCATCTTAATTTTGTCTATGTTGCACATACAGAAAAACTAAAAAAGCAGTGTGAGATGGAAGCCTTGGGCTTTTCTCCCCCTCCCACCCACTGTCACTGCTCCAGGAGTACTGCAGATCCTTTCCTGAGGAGCTGTCACTGCTGTAGAGCCACTGCTGCAGCACTGCAGGGATGGTGCAAGCCAGTCTGAACACAAGGGCAGAGCCCACAGCTCCAGACAGCTGGAGAGGAGAACGTGGCACCGGTGGGGAAGTCAGGGCTGTGCCTCTTCTTAATGAACTTGGGAAGGTGATGAGAGGTTGGCTGGAAACTTGAGGAAAGCTTCCTCAGTGTCTGAGTGGGTATCTTCATCCCAGCTACCACTACAGCTCTGGTTTAATAAAAACAGGTTTGTAATGTTGATGTTGCAGACAGCACCTGTATTACACAGCAGGGCAGGGCAAGATATCAGTTTTATTTTAATATTTTATGGTAAGGGAGGACATTCAGAGTTGCTGTGTAGGCCTTGATGTCCTTGATGGAAGTAATGTCACTCATCAAAGAAGAGGGGGGCAATAAAACAAGCTGAGGTATTTCACCAGATGAAGAGTTCTGTCCTGAGACAGCTGTAACCTCTGAGTCCCCTTCGTGTTTTCCATATCCAATCACCTGGAAAAAAGGTACCAGAAGAGAAATTAGGATCTCATTCAGTGTTCCTCTGCCCTGACAATTAACTTGAGATACTGAAATGCAATTTAAACAATACTTATAAATGTAGAAAATGTGGGTAACCACAGTAAAAGTTACATCACAGATCTCTCCCACACCCTTACTGCACTCAGATTATCAAAGTTGGCAACACAGAGCTGCCAGACACTCACATGTACACTGAGCACTTTCCTCTGGTTGCGTCTGTGAGCTTGGAACCAGTTGACCAGGTCTGCTTGTGTAATAGACTTGAGAGCTTCAATCTGAAACCCAGAGGAAGGAGGTTTGAGCAGCACAGTGGTGATTCAAGTCATTTCAAACATAAAAATGTTTTCTCTGCAACCTCTACCCCACTGGATTAAAGAACCTTTCTAAAATAACATGTAATTTTAGACCCAGTGTGTCACTGGTAGCATCAATCCCATTTATGCTTCTGAAACTGCTGCAAACCCAGCGTGGTTTTTGTGTGCCAGAGCTGCAGGACACCCACCTCCCGGGCCAGCCTGTCAAACAGGTACTGCTGGGTCACCACTTCATTCCAGTTCCTGTCCACTTCTTCTCCAAGGTGGGAGTCTTCGCATTCTTTCAGTTTTATCAAAGCTGTTACCTACATGGGAAAAAGACAATTCGTTTCAAAGGGTTTTAAACTACCTTAATTTACCATCACATTCACTGCAGTTGAAAGAAAAGCCAAATTACATTAACAAGGTAGCTCCTTGCTTTTTCAACTTAACTGCAAATGGCCAGAGAATGGATGTTTGCAGAACAGAGCAAGAGGCAGGATTTAAAAGGTGAGGCCTTTGTCCAGAAAATCTCGGAAAATTGCCAGATAGCTGTAACTGAATTGTGCAGTTCAAAGAAGAGTTTTTCAAGATGAAGTTTTACCTGGGTGCTAAAAGCCTCTTCACTTAAATCCTTGATTTTCTCTTCAAAGCAAGAAAGAAACTCCTCTATTTTCCTGTCAACCAATTCAGTACTAAAAGAGAGACAAATAATTAAATTAAGCAGGAAAAAACAAACAAACAAAAAATCCCCAAAACAATATTAAGGGGTAAAGTAGCAGCCCCCAAATGATGAGGGAAGGTTTGGGACAGGCTTACTTCTCTCAAGCATCTGAGAACACCTGGTGGTCAATTTTTCCTGGGATCAGGGAATAAAGCCAGTCTCTCATTTTTAGCTAGTATTTAACTAGTCCTGATCAAACACAGGGATTTCAGGTGACCAGGCACCCCCAGGAGCCACTGCCATGATGCTGTTGGGCACCTGCTCTGAGGCTGCAGCCACAGCCCTGAGACCTGCACATGGTTATGGGCTATAGGATCAGGACTGAAAGAAAACGTGATGTGATGGATCCTGAGGTTTCTGACACATTAAAACCTCACTGATGCCACCGACCTCAGTAATGGAGGTGTCCAAATGTAAAAATTGGAGGCAGCAGCACTCGGTGCTAATTAAGCTTTCACTGACTCTGTTATTTTTCACAAGTGGCACATTTTTCAAATAACCCTTCAACTCTGGCAGGTCAAATGCCTTCAGTTCAAAGCCCCAGCTTTGAACAAAACCAGAACAATGCTGTGCCTGCTGAATGTGAGCCATAAGAACAGCTAGACAGGATTTACAGGATCTCAATGCTCCTGGCAGAATAGCTTCAGAAGGGCAAGGGGGTATTTTACCTAGTCTTAAGATTACTTTTCACTATTCAAGTCGGGCCCACTGTAGTTTCAAGAAGCTTAAACCTATTGCTTTATTGAGGTGTTGGTTTTGAGTCAGGATGTGACTGTCAGCAGTGGCCCTTGTGACATTCCCTTGAATTAAAAAAAAACCCTGAAACCTGAAGTTCACCCTGAAAGAGGTGTGGATTTCCACCTTCATCCCAAGGCTGGGAGTAGTGAACTCTGCCCACAGAGCACTTACTTGTATTTAGTTGCCTGGGTTGCCACTGTGACTGAGAAGCCAAGAATCCCAGAAGTGTTCCTGCAGGTGGGGTACACGTGGTAGCTTAAAAGAAAAAAGGTCAAAACAATAAAGTCATTCCACAAGCACAATTAACTTTTCATTTACAGGATATGCTGCAAGTTAAAATAAGTGTTGGTAATTTAGACAGAAAAATCTGAGATCTAAATTTGCAATAGTCCTATTTCCTTTATTTTCTGCATTGCTGCATTTCAGTGTTTCCTCAGCTTTAGGAAATCCTTTTAAGCATGGGAGAGTGTTTGTATTTGTGTTCCTGCAAACTAATCCAAGCAGAGTGAGAGACCCAGAGCTGTGAAAAGCCTGCTCCAGTTTCCTGAGGTAGCAGGGTGCCTCTGAGGGAGGCTGCTCAGCACCAGAGCTGCTGTGAAAACAGCCCTGGGGAAGGGGGAGCCGAGTGTGGAAGTGGAAGGAACAACTTTATGCTGAATAATTCTGAGTTAACACAATGGTAATAGATGCAATTCTTACAGAAATCAAAAGCAACTTGGCTTGCAGCTTGTATTGATGGGTGCTTTTGCTTTTGAGGTGTTGATGTTGCTGGTTCCATTACCATAATTCAGGAATAAGCCAGAAAGGATTTCCAGAGTAAAAACACTAGAGAACAGCAGAAGCAGGAGTGGAGGAGCAGGTGCAGAATTCCTCCCCAGTGAACTCACCCGAGGGTCTGCTTGGTCCTCAGGAAGTCAAAGCAAGGCTCCTCCATGTGCATCTGAAACAGCACAAAGTTACAGCAGAAGTGACGCTGCCCTGCAGCCCCTCGTGGGCTCCACACAGAGCATGGGGACACTGAAGTGCCCCTGGCCAGCCACAATCACTGCATTAACAGGGCTCAGTCCTGTGGGTTGGGAGCCACAAGAACACTCTCCTGTAGTGCCCATCACTGCAGCATTTGGGGACCCCCACCCAAACACTTGAGCCAGGGGCAGCAATAGGAACCATGCTGTCCCCTGGGGGCCAGGCAGCCCCGTGGCCTCGGTCCAAGCACTGTTTCAGGGAAGACACTGCTGAGTGAGGAGACACAAACACAAACTTACCACGAGCAGCTCCATCAGGGTGTATTCCCTCAGGTTCCTGGCACCTGACTAGAAAGAGAATGAAGAATTTAGGGTGGGTTTAATGTGATCGCTCAGGCCAAGGTGACTTGTGGCACACACCTCAGCCTGGACTGCAGCACTGAGGGACAATTCACAGCAGGGACAGACAGAAGTTCTGGTTTTCCCTGAGAGGACGGGCCCAGCCCAGCCCCAAAGATCAGAGCTGGGGCCACCAGGAAGCCACCACAGCACTAACCCAGCTCCAAGCACTAGCACAGGAGGGGAAGGTGGTGATTTCAGGGAACCCCCCCCACAGGGAAACCCACTTGGGTTTAGCCTTGGGGCACAGGGCCTGTGCTCACATGAGGTGTCTGTGCCCCCTCTGTGACATCCCTGTCCAGAGCCTGCTCTCAAGGGCATGGGCAGTGCCAGAGGGAAGAGGCCAGCACAGCCCCAGCACACGTTACCTGGTAATAGACTGTCACCTCGGAGTTGGCATCGCCCTTGTTGAGAGTTTTCACTTTGCAGAGCAGGTGGGTATTGGGCAAATCCACCACCCGGAACTGCACAGGGCAGGGATGGGCCAGGGGAGCAAACTGGAACTTTCTGGGGGGAGCACAAACAGCACAACATCAAACACCTGCTCACATCTTGTCCAAAACCAGAGCAACACCCTGACATTTACAGACTCGGTCTGATGTCATTTTCCCCTTCTGCAAACCAGGACTATGTCTGCTGAAACTGCCACCATCAACAGCCATCTCCTGCAAATATCAGAGGGAAGAAGGGAATTTCTGCATCACTCCCACTCTGACTCCCTCCTCCAGAAAAGAATCTTATCTTGATTATAGTTTCCATATAATAAGCAATTAAAGAGTAGAGATACTCACTGAACAACATAATTCAGGAAATCCTTTGCTTCCTAGGGAAGAAAGCAAAGACATCAGTTTCATTTAGAAGAGAATTATTACCCCAATTCTCAACTACACAGCCCAGAGCAGCACTCGAGAGAGTGAGCCCCAAGCAAAGAACAGATGAGCTCTGTCCTGCCTCCTACATCCCTGCTCCCTCCCACTGTCCCCAGTCCCTCCAGCCTCCTCTGCACCACACTGCAGAGGAGTCTCCACGCTGCTTTCTGCACTGTAATGTCTCCAGAAGGAGAAGGCACGAGCCAAAGAAATAGCACCAGTTATCCTTACAAGCCTTCAATGAATACTCCATGTGTTTGACACTCAGTGAGGTTTAACCAAACCATGCAGGCAATCAAATTCCAAGGATAAATGTGCTTGGAGGGAAACCTCCTCCTGTGGCAGCACTGCAAGAATTTCTCCATATCAAATATATCAATACATCAAATAATATAAAAAATGGTGGCAACAGAAGAAACAGATTACAGGCATCTACTGCGTTTTTTCCTAGCAGCAGTTTAAATCCAAATCCCTGGAAACTTCTGTTCAAACTGGCAACTCTGGACTGCCGTTGGCCTGTCCACACAGGCACTCCTGAAGTGTTAGAGGTGAAGCTGCCCAGTACCCACAGACTCCAGACTGCCAGAAGAGAGGCAGCATCAGCTGGCAGCCAAGTTCAATATGCTAAAGCCCATTTCAGCACCATTGTGAGCACTCCAGCTGCCAAGGCTGTACTCACCCTGCTGGTGAAGTTCCCTTGCACAAGACCCTCCACGAAGAGCTGTGACTTGAAGGCCGTGACGAAGGCGGAGAGGGCCTCGATGGAGAGCCCCTTCATCAGCGTCTGGTACTTGTCGATCATGGACCACCGGCCGTGCTCCAGGATCAGGAGCCGCACGTCCCTGCAGTGCCACCAGGGGAACAAACCCACAGCACATCAGGAGCTGCTGGGTGCCAGAGATGCCATTCCTGACTGCAGACAGGGAGAGGGTCCCCAGGAGCCTGTGGCTGACTGTGCCCTCCCTCAGCAGCCGCTGCTGGCTCCAGGTCACTGCTGGCCAGCAGCTCCCTGAGTGTCCAGTCTGGCCACGGGTCTGACCTGCAGCTTGCAGAGCTGCTGGGGCTCCCCAAGCTATGAGCAAAGCCTGGAACAAGCCCTGTGAGCACAGAGCAGGGATCCCTGAGCTCTTCAGCTCAGCCTCAACACCTGCTGCTCAGCCACTGCTGCCCTCCCCCAGAACTCACTTGGACAGAGTCTCAGGTTTAATGAGGATGTTGTAGTACGTTTTCTTCAGCTGCTCTGTTATCATTTCAAAAACTGCTGGAGTAAAGCTGAAGTCAGACAAGTAATCGATGATGAGCTGAAACAGAAGCTGTAAAGAGAATGGTTTTAAGTTGGGTTTTTTGTTAGTTTAAGAACCAATTTCAATTTAATGCTATACAAAAATGTAAAATTATCATTATTGGGATATGGAGCATTACTAAAGCACATTCCTCCATTCTGCCAGATGTTCTTCACTAAACAATTCTATCCCAAATGACAGTTTCAGAAGGGCAGTGTTTTTACACAGTGAATTAAGCTCAATATCCTAGATCAATAGGAGTTTCCACATTCTATGGAAACAAATCTAGCCCGGAACTCCCAACATTTCTGTATTCGATATTCCATTTTTTCCTTTCACAGCTGACCAGCACAATGACATCGCAACAGAGTCATCATTCAGGATTGAAAAAGAGAATGTTCAGACCCTGCTGGTTGCATATTTGGCTTTTTCTGTTAAAACTCCTGTTAATAAGTCTGTCAGTCTTAAAGCTCCAGCCAAGATCTTGCGATGGAAGTTGATGGTTGTCTCCTCTTTAGTCACTGTGTCCTCTCTGTGCCTGCCATGTCTTACATGGCCAGCATTTAGGGAATGGGAACAGGGATCCCCCAGTCCTCTCAGCAAGCCAACACAGAAAATCTGCACCCAAAATGAGCATGTTCAGAAGCTGGATCTCCAAAGTCAAACTGAAAACAAAATCTCATTTCAGACACCCTTCTCCAGACATCGTGCAAATCAGCACAACTTAGAGATGGAAAGGCTCCAAACCTCTTTATGGCCATGGGAGACACAAAGCTCTTTTTATAGGAAAAGCTGTTAAAATCTTAACAGAGATACAGTTATTACTTTAAGAAAGATTTAAGTCAGCCTGAAGTCAGTAATTTGAGCTTGTGTAAGTGCACACAACTCCATCTTTACACATGTAAGCACAAGAAACAGCAGCACATTTGCTGCATTACCCTGTCAGAGACAAATTTTTCTATTTAAAATACCTCATCCAACCATTCAGTGCTCCAGAAAAGCACACACCCTGCAAAGCTGCAGGCATAAAAGCAGTGAGGAGATGAGCAGAGCTTACAGGTAGTTTGTGATTGAATCCTTTCACTCGGATGATCAGGCCGTACTCTCCAGCCACCAGCTTGTACTCCAGCTGAGCCACGTCTGCTTCATAGGCTGGTTCCCCCAGGTTGTGGGAAAGGATGTTTACAAATGTATCAAACAAAACTATGCTGCAGGGGGAAAAGGGCAGAGGGTTAAAAAGAAAGGATAAAAGGAGGGACTAAAGATGAAAGTCAAGCCCGATGAGTTTGATGGTACATGCAGGGAGCTCTCCAACAGTAATGGAATTTGTGTAAAATGAGATTCAAAAAGAAATTTTCCAAAAAAAACCCAGAAATAGAGAATGGAGGTTTCCCTTTGTCCAGAAAGCAGGCAACACTACTTTAAAATTGTCTGGACATTCAACTATTCGTTGCAATGTGAAAGATACCAGCTTCACAAGATTTAAGATTTCTTCAAGGTAAGAATGCACGTTTTAACAAGACAATGCTCAAAACATGGAAGAATCACAGAAAATGAAATTATTTTACTTTGTGTAAAGGACTGGGGGACAGTTAGACTCAGTTATACTCAATACTTGAGTAATGAGATGATTATTTATCTACCAAGGTAATAAAATAATAATAAGCTAGAGCAAAGCAGGCTACACAACCTGGAAATTGCAGTCCCCGCTTTCAGCTTTTTGTTATTGCCTGGATTCCAATTCAAAGCTTAAACTAACACACCTCATGAAAACAGACTTACAAAGGCTTTCCCAAAACAGGATTTGTGCAGGTCTTGGCAAGCTTATGACAAAAGCACTGTGACACTGGTTACAAGTGGCAATGCCAGCCTAAGGCAAGCCAAGTGCAGCACACCCAGAGCTCTGCCCAGCCCACAGTTGGTTTCCCAATGCTGCAGCAGCCTCTTCTCCTGCTCCAGCAGGCTCCCAGGATGCTGGGACCTGCTCAGGACATGACTGTGGACTGCTCTTTTCAGGAGCAGCTCCTTCTCTGAGCACTGCTGCTGTTACATTATTTTTTCCCAAACGTGCCATGGGGAATAACACCCCATGGAAATCCTTACACATCTGTTGGCTACAGGCAGGACCTGCTGCAGAACCACCCTCACCAAACTGCAGATAAAACCACAAGGAAGGTGGAAGGACATGAGAAAAGGACACCTCATTCTATTCCTGCTTAAAGTCTCTTCCTGGTTTTTCACTAGGTATGGTAATTTAGTTACTCTGCAAGGTAAGCATAAATAACATAATCCTCACTTCTCTGCAGACTGCTGTATCAATGGGGAGATCAGATGGAATCGAACATAACCTGGTGAGGAAAAGGAAATTTAAATGAGTAATTGTATAGAAAGTGACAGCTTTCTGAAGTCAAATATATTTCCATCAAGTTGCTCTTTAGCCACAATTTGACTTTAATGAAAATGGTCATTCATCTATAACACCTTTTTTTCTAAGTCATCATTAAACATCTTCTCCTTCTTACTCCAAAAATCTTCCCCTTAAAGTACCAAATATTAAAAAACAAAGCTGTGCTTTGCAGAATACTCAAATGGCATGACCACTATAAATAGAAAACTCCACAAAACATCTGTTTAAGAGACATTAAAATTGTGACATTCTGCTTGAAAGCAGCAGTATATTTTACACCCTTGTTTCAGATCCAGGCTGTATTTTTCTCTTTCTGTAGAAGAGACTATGTCCCTCCTAATTAATGTGCTCCTTCTTTCTCAAGCCCTTGTCTCAGCAGCATATTCTGTCTGCCCAATCTTGTCCCCACACAGATTGTTCAGAAGTCAGTAAATTTCAGTGATTCCACTTTTCAACCTGAGGTATCAGCAGGGTGCCTTTGTTGCCTTAGTTGACCTGCTTCTCTTTCATTGTAGCTAATAAACATATCAAAAGGACCATGGAAGAGCTGACAGCAGGCACTTCGTTTAAATGGTGAACACTTCCACGGGTTATTTGCCTTCAAATAAATTCCAGCTGGTAAAAACAGGGTCTTGCTATTCAGAAAGCCCTCAGGCATTTACCTTTTGGGATTTTGAATTTATCATCCTTCCTGTACCAGAGACAACCTTGTTGTGTGCTGAGTGTTTTGACTGGATATTCTGTCTCAGGGCAGTCAGCAACTTTCAAAGCAAAGTCAGTGGCTAATAAAGAGAAAAACCACAACAAAACCACATGTTAGTGTTTCACAGACACAATCAGGCTAAATTCCTCTAAGTCTTCAAAAGTATCAAAAAATACATTTTTCCCCTCCAGTTTTCTAAATTATTTGTGATAGTACTTTCCTGGACCTGAAGAACATCTCTTTTTCACTTCCACACCAGAACAGTGGCTCAGAAGCAGAGAAGTGGTGGCATCGCATTCCATCCAGGACACAAGTCCTGGCTTTCATTTCACTTGGTTTTGGCAACAAAGCCAGATGATATTTAGATGCTTTCAGAAACAGGAGGATTAAGCAAATAAAATTCTCCTCTAAGGTGTCTGGAGCTCTGTGTTAACTCTCACTGACTGTGAGGCCTGCTCTCTTATGGCTGTATCATCTCTAAGTTTATACGCCTTAAAATAACTCAGTTCTTAAGCTTATAAATAAAAGAACAGCAAATAAAATCCAGCTGAACAGAGTGCTCATGTTTTTTTAATTTGCAAAAACAGGTTGATACCAGTTCAGGTTGTTTCTAAACCACAGCAAATTCTCAGATAAATCATTGGGGAAGACTTCACTCATGGCCAGATGCCTTACCTATGTATTTGTTTTCTTCTGGAAGGTGTAAATCCTGATTTAACTCAAAGTCACTGTCCCATAAATCACTCCAGTACCTGTCAATATCTGTTAAAAACCATGAAATGCATTAGTTCAACAGGAAGGTAAGGCTGTCCTATTTCCAGACATCCTCTCCCAATCTCCAGAAAGATTTGCAGTATCACAGGAGTTCCTTAATGTCACCCCATTCCATCAGGACTCTTTCTGAACCCCTTCCCACAAAATCATCTGGAGCAGGACTGAAGCAGTCCTATTAAAAAGCAAATCAAGTCTGCCTTAGTAACCCAGCTCCCCCTGCAGCCTGTGCCCCATTGTTGGTGTTCTTTCCCCTGAACAGCAGCCAAGTGGAGCTCGCTGGGACTGCTGCCTCCCAAAGTAACTGCACGAGTGGGAATCAACTGGCACCAAACAAAGAGCAGTTACTGGGTGGCACAGAGACTAATGGTGAGCTCAGTAAAGCACTGAGGATTCATTCCCCTGCTTCCATGCACTTGTATTTTGTGTTGACATCCTTTCACTACCTCTAATGCATGGATCAGACATTCTCAGCTCCTGCTGCTGTTTTACCTTCCACACTGTACTGAGTCCCAAACCACTTCTCTTTGAGGTGACACTGGCCTTCGTTGGCAGCAGACAGCAAAACCAGGTTGGCTCTCTGAGGGCTGAGCTGGTTCAGAGCATCAGCAATGATCTGCAAGTTCCAGACAATATTTCAGTTCAAATGCAGCTCTGACTGCCTGACCCAGCAAAGACTTCTCAATGGGAACGTAGGAAGAACAAGACATAACAAGCTTACAAAACAGATTTGCTTTCTGAATACAAAAAGTGTGTCAATTAACACAACACTTGTGCCTGCACTATATTTAATTACAAATACCTATACACATGCCTGTATTACACAGTATGCACATGTTTTCCTTACATCAAAACATATAATCAGAGTTCAAAGAGTATTTACCTCAGGCTTGTATTCAAACAAGAGCTGGTCTCCTGTCAGAAAATCCTCCTTCTGAAACAACTGCATGTTCTCACAAAGGTTTTCCACATAGTCAACTGGATCTGTCTGCAGGCAAAGAAATAAAGCTATTTGTCACATAATTAGAAACTCAAGATAGCCATTTTCTGTTCTGAGAAGAGCTTGACTAGTCAGGTATGTTGAGCATGAGTTGGATGCTGTGCTTGTTACAGCATTTAGTTTCAGTTATTAAATTAAATATATTTCATAACCATATCTAATGTTCAGTCTCCTCTGAGAATCCTGAAATTTCACACACATCATCTTTGTAGAAGAAACCTTGATTATGCAGTTTACAGTCATGGAATCAACTAAGTTAAAGAGCCAGCAGAATGCATTCCTTGCCTCCAGAGAACACAAGCAGAGTCCTGCAGCAATTCAAGATTTAAAGTGACCTGGAAATCACAAGGCAAGGAACCGCTGCTGCTGCACGAGTACATCTGGCTCTGCTCCTTTCCCAAGTTCCCTGCCATGGTGTGCAGGGTGAGGAGGAGGAGGTTCTCCTGCTTGGACGTGAAATATACATTGCCTTTCAGCAGGGTAAGGCTGCCTAGAGACCAGGCTGCTCAGCTTCTTGCTGAGTGCTTTTGGGGGTTTTGCACCAGGCAGCATCACACTGTAAAGATTCTGGGTCAGACAGAGAGCACAGGACACCTGAGAAGAGGTGAGTTTGACACATCTGTCTCTTGTAAATGTAGTGGGAAACATGCCCAAGGATTTCTTAAGACACCATACACCTGAGGAAACATTAAACCTCTCCTGGGCACCCCCTAATGATTTATTCCAAGCCCTGCCTCTGAGACCATCATTCCTTAGCACAGCTCTATCCACCAAGCACAAAACTGGGGTGCCATGACTAAGGCATTCTTCTGCCCCTGTGATTCACAACCCTGCCACAAAACCACACACAAATCTATGTTCCTGCTGTATGTAGTATTTGTATGGATGGATTCGTTTTCCCAAAAGGAAATTTCAGTGCCATTCAAAGAAAAAAAAACAAGTTACCTAATAAGAAACAGAACATGGTTAAATGTAGTAGGAGTAGGAAAGTCAAAACTGAAAAAGAGACTACCTAGCAGGTAAGGAATGAAAAAATCAACATTTAATTCTGTTAGGGAAATAGTCTCAATATTTCTCTGCCTAGAATACATCTCCTTCAGCAAAATACAGCCTCATTAGGTGCACAATGTACTTCTTCTCAAACAGAACTTTGAAAATGTGTTTCAAAATGGAAAAGTAATACTTTTCATGGTTTATCCATGTCAAATCAGTGGATAAATACCTGTTCCTGGTAGTGAAATTCATTAGCTTCAATCTTTTGTATTTCTTCCCATATTCTGCAAAGGAGGAAGAAGATAATAAAAGTGGATTTTCTCCATTATTCCACAACATTTACCAAGAACCTTAACAAAGGAGCCTTCTAGGAAAGGCATCAGTGTTGAGATCAGTGATTCATTCAGGTACAAGACACAGAAACCAGTATTAAACGCACTTCCCAAAATGGCATTTCTCAGAACTGGCAGAAAGTTCTTTTATTTTCCAAAGAGAAAGAGACTTAACTACAAAGAGTCAGAATCTGATACCAAATTAACATAAAGGTTAACACCAGAACACCACAGGCCTGACTTCCACAGACCTGGCTCAACAAATTCATTTAAAATTAACACAGAACTGCACCTGACATCTACACTAGTTCAGCTTACTAAAGTGAAGGTATCAGATCACAGTAAGTCAAACTAAAAGCACCAAGAAATAAGCATGAACATTTAGAAAGCTAAATAAACATAAACACAGACAAGCTTTACTACTGACTCCCTACTTATGCTCTAGCAACTCCACAAAAAGTGCAAACACTACAAATAACAGGATAATGGAGAAGGACAGCACCACAAATATCTGCTGGAGTGGCAAACACTTGCCTTTGATCTGGCCCCCTTTTCTGCAGCATCTTCACGTACTGAAACACAATGTGGGCCACCTGCAGACAGAAAGGAAGATTATCTTTCATTTTTCCACACATTAGGGAAACAGCAGGAAAAACAAGCTGCAGGAAATCATACCTCGTAGAAGTGCTTGTAACCTTCATCAGTCAAAGTCACAGAAATGCTGAAGATGGAGTAAGTGGAATTCTGTTCAAATCCTGTCTCTCCATTTCCTCCATACAATGCAAGGGCCCAAAATCTATGGAAGAGTTAAAGGTACTTATTAATTAATCATTTCAGCTTTGTTTGAGCTTAGTTACAAGCAGCATATCACAGCTTTATTTCAGTGGCTTTCAATCCATTTACAGTCTACACAAAGCTTTTCCAGCTTAAGGATGTGACCTCAGGATACAGAATTTAAGAAAAACAGTGAAAAAGCTAAGTTATCTTTTGGAGATCTCAAAGATCAGTCACAGATACTGCTGATCCATGAATCACAGACAAAAAACCCATTTATTTCTTACTTGGGTTTATCATCACCTTACAGAACATCACTACAAAACACTGATACAAAAAGGCAGGCTTGGCCTGCTTTTATATTTATAGAAAATATAAATACACAAAAGAGAGTTTATCTGTATTTGAATGAGATCAAAGCATTTAATAACTTTGCTTAAAAAACACATACTTTTTTCTAAGGAAAGAAAGAACACTGCCTTTGCCTTCATGTCCCACCAGCCAGGAAATATAATGAAGAGGCTTCACCCTAAGAGAAAATTTGAAGGAGATTAGAGACGCCAGGAGGTAACACATTTCACAGAAAGAACTCAGATCACTGGGCTAATGACTAAAATATGCACAGTCTCTTTCTTCAGGGCAAGTTTTGCATTTTCAGGCAGAATTAAGATAATAAGCTAAAAGTGTGGGAGTTGAGAACATAATGACTGATCTGAGTCAGTGAGGAAAGGGAACTGTATCTGCATCAGTTTAACTCATTTTTGAAATGCCCCCCTTAGCTGAACCAAAGTTATCTGTTAGACAAGTAAATGAGATTCTTTGGTTTGTTGTGAAAGTCAATAAATTATTCACAGCATAAACATGGTAGAAGTAAAATGCAGCACAGTGTACCTGTAATACTGCTCTTGTGGGGGAAGTGCCCAAGTGATGGTCAGTGAATGAACTTTCCTGATTGGAACAACTGGAGACAAATAAATGGATTAATTATAAATCTACACGATTAGAGATAAATTTCACATAATGCAGAAAGAATAGTTAAAAGCTATTCAAAACCATAGACAATTACTCTACAAAGTATCTGGATCACCCAGAGAAAATTTCTTTCCATAATCAGGTATTCAAAACATTTAAACCTATTTCACTTACCTCTGTAAAGCTTGTGAAATTCTGGTGTGTCGAAAGGCTGAGTCAGATGGTCAAAGCTGGGTTTGGGTAAACCACTTGAAAGCAAAATTGGAAGTGTGATGTTACTGGCAGGGGTTCAAGGCTACACTGAGATATTTAAAGCTGTAAGAAGCACAGCTCTGCAGGACACCAGAGAGCCTGAAAATGCCCCTTTTCCAAGGGTGCAGCCCAGCACCCACCCAGCCCCAGGCAGGTACCCTGGGAGGCAGCCTGGCACTCTGCCCACACAACTGAGCCATTAACCAACATGGGGATACCACAGCAACACCTCCCCTTCCTTCTGTACAAGGCAGTAACAGCACAGAACTTGCTTTTGTATAGCCAAGTACAGTAAACAACCTCTTGAGTTAACCTGGACTCAAGGAATCCTGATGGATTGTCTTGTGGAGCAGGAGGGATGAGGAGAGGGGTGGCCAGGACAGACAAATGTGTCTCTGAATGGCATTAGGCTCTCACAAGAGCATTTCCAAGCACCACAGAAACAAATATCTTGCAAAAATGAAATAAAATGCTTTTCAAGTTAGCAAAGCTTTTGCAGAACCCCCCTTCTAGAGAGCATATTGGAGTGAGCCATTAAAAAAAAGATTTATTTCTAACCCACTGCCACCCTAAGGTCAACGCTTAAATTCCAGATATGGTGTTAATTAATTTTGCTTCTAATTATTTTTGACACAAAGCAAAGATAAGCAAAGTGAAATGATAATCTAGGTTTGAATGACTTATCATAAAATCAAGGCATCAGCACATATTAAGCAAACTGCTTCAAGTTAGCACCACACAGCTCACAGCCTAAATAATTGTTAAGCAGAAACAAACTCTTCCTGGAACAATTAACTATGGTCTTTAATTTAAAAAGTTGCCCTTTTTTTCCAGACAAGAATGTTAATTAACAAATGGTAATTTCCTTTGTTTCTCCAGTAAGGGATTTTTTTTAATGTCATTTAAAGAACAGATAATTTTATCATCTGCAATGTCTTTGTGCATCAAAAGAATCTTACTTATTTGGGATCTCAGAGAAGATTTCTGTCACCCACTTTTCCAATGTATCCAGTGTTTCTAAAAAAGAGAGAAGAAAGAAATGCAATTTCCTGAAGATCTAAGACAAGTTACCTTATCTCTTATTTCAAAGAGCCTGCAAGTCAATGTATTTGAAAATTGCAAAGTTCTAAATTACAAACTTCAAAGCCGTTGGTTTGAGCCAATTCTTAACATTCGCTGAGCTGAATCCATGGTCACAGCTCTGGGTTTGTATACAGTGCTCAAATCCCAGGCTGACACAACTGGGATTTAAAGTTCAGTAGTGTCAGGAGTGACTGTGAGAAGGAATTACTGTCTCAGGGATCTACAAAATCACCAGTGCTTGCAACTCATTCCACCACTCTCCAGATTATACACAGGAGTTTTCCCCATCAAATGCAGTGTAGTGCTAAGGATTCCTTCTCCTCATCCTCTTTTCTAAGGGAAATGAGTCAAGAACCAGAAGTTTCAAGGTTTTTCAAATAAAAACTCTGCTTGTTTAAGCAAGCATTCTGAATTGCCAAAGTGATGCTGCATATGTGAACAACAGCACTAAAAAAGGCTGGATGGGGTGGGCAAGGATTCACTGTTGGTTTTGTTTTAAGAGAAGGAAATACAAAGTTGACCTCATTGGTTGTCAGTTACCACCATTTTCTTCCCAATCACCAAAGAAAATATTACAATCCATCACTGGCTTAATGACTATTCAAGAGGCATTCAGCACCCTAAGTAGTTTACTGTCTGGACCAAAATTAAAAGCAAAAGAGAAGAAAAGAAATACTGTCTCTATTATTACCATCTCCATTTAGACATGGGAATTGCAATCAGTTTTAGGATTCAACAAAACCCCTCCCTAAACACAAACCTAACTTGAATAACTTCTAAGAAATGTCTTTCTTCTACTCTCAGCAAAACAACCTGTAGGTCTGCAGTTCTCCGCTGAAATAAAACTGAAATCCATTTACATAGAATTTTTCAAGCTATGGGGAAAAAAAATAGAACCTCTACTCCCCCTAGACAAACAAGACAACTGGAAGATTCAGTCTCAGTCTCCCCATCACTTGCTGTGGAGTTTCACTGCTGATGGTAGAGAAATCAGCAGCATTAATTCGAGTGGTCTGACTCTTCGTTGCTACAAGATTATTTCTGAAATGTTATCTTTGAGATTTTCCCTTCTGAGTTAATATGGAACCAATTCAACAGCTCCAGTGAAAGGTTTTGCAAGCAGTGGCAGGATGACAGTAACACAGCACAATTGCTCAGGTCTTGTTTCATTTGGAAACCAGGCTAAAATCTACATATAAATACCCTCTGCAGGACTGGACAAGCCACTAGATGGGCTTGGGCTACAGCTGGACTGGTTCCAAAAGCACCAACAGCAGCAATGAGGCTGTTTTTAAGGAGCAACTGATGTTACCTTTAGACTGGACAACCAAAGTCATGTAGTGAGCAGAGTAATGGCGCTGCCAGAATTCTCTCAGCCTGGTGTAGGTGTCAATGTTGTTCATTTTGGGCTCGTGTTTGAGGGTATCTGCATTACCTGCAAACATCAGAGGGGAGGCAGGGTTAGTTATCCACACAGTGCTTACAGCAAGACCACACATACTGAGAATTTATTTTCCTCCCTAAGCCTAGTTATGGTAAAGCACATTAAAAACACTTAATAGAAATCTGAAATTAAAGGAATGCTAAATGAAATTTAGTATCTTCTGATTTCTGGTTCTTATCCTAAGGACAGCTGATATTTCTATGACAAGGAAGGACAGATCTCCCACAGGCTGCACAGCTGACTATTTGTTGCCAGCTATTCCCTCACCAATGGAACTTGCAAGAACAACAAAGGCAAAAGGAGGGGGAAATACGATGTTCAGTGTATGTCACCATAGAAATTTATGAAAACAAGCTACATTTCAAAGCTGGTAACTCTAATATCCATCACACTGCTATTTACACCCTCAGCAGCACCACAAGGGTGAGAGAGCGAGGACTGGATTGTCCAAGAGATGGACAAATTCCATTCTGCTCCCCTCACATGGCTGTGAAGGTCTAACTCCTGGAAGTTCAACAGCTAATTATTTACTTTCAAAAGCCTCCTCAGACATAAACCCAGAGATAATTTATTTTTCCAGGAAATTCTAATAGCAAAAAAACCAAGCTTAAGCAAGATGGAGATGACTCAGAAAGCACCACCTTTATGTTAACAGAAAGTTCCATGATTATACACCTCAAGCAATCCAGCTTTAACATCAGCAAAAAGCAGTACCAGAATGGAAAGTATCCTAAAAAGGAGACAGCTGCTTTTATTCCCAACCATTTTCCTGTAAAACGGATAATTGCTCTAATTCTTCTGAACAAGGCTAATGGTTGCTGTGATATGATAGTTCATGTCACTGCATCTAACCACTCAAACTTCTAGGTGGTTAAAAGTTTAAGTATCATTACCATTTTATAACAGAAATTCAGGACTTACCCCAAAAAAATTTCTTCATAGGATGTCCAGGCCTGGCAAGACTCCCAAACAACATCTCCTTTCTGTTTGCATCAGAGGGCCTTGCTAGCTGATACTCTGTTAATTTAAAGAATTTGCAGTGGCATGCATCAAAGTTTGAGGTCATGTTCCCACAAAACAAAGCACAAATCCCAGCCAAACTGAAAAGGAGACATACCACACAGATGCAGCCTGGAATTTCTTTTGATATATGACGAAGTAGTGAAACAGGATAAGAAAGAAGACTTAGTAGCAGTAAAAAAATGTAAAAGAGGAAAAACGTAGCTCATTGCTGAGAAGTAAAGAAGGGGATAAGAAGGAAAAGCATGTAAAGCCCTAACTTGCCCTGTCTGAATGTCCCATATATGTTAAGTTCAATGGAGACAAAAGGCCATCAATATTATACAGGATCAGGCTCTGTAGAAAGAGCCAGAGAACAATTACAAACCTGCTTCTACCATGTATCACACAGAACAACCTCTAGCCTAAAAATGAAATAAGAAATTGAAAGGTGAGCAAGATAGTTTCTAAAAATGCAGTTTTACAACCAGTTTACACTCATCTAAATATGGGGCTCTGCCAAAATCAATTCACCCTCCTGAACTGCATTTTCCTGTTCCTGTTTTGCTGGTAATAAGAAACATGTACAGCAGAGCTGTAAACTAATTCTTCTGGCTGGGTTCTCTGGCAGCCAGTTCAGCAAGCTGACACCATTTGCTGGGCAGCACATTACCACAGTGTCACTGCAAGGGAAGGACTGGTTCTGCACCACCAAGGTGTAAAATGGCTGAAGCTGTTGAAGAACCACACCTTAACTCAAAGGCAGGTCCTTGTTTACACTGACTTTTATCTAAATTCAAAGATCAAATCACCCACTTCTCCTTACCAGAAGACAGATAAAGAAAAATACTTGGAATAAATATTTGAGCCAGTTGGGATATCTGGTAATAAATTTTTTTCCCTAAAATAGTGATGTTTTATAGGCAGTCTGGGAGTATCCATCACATATTAGAAAATCAACACTCCACTCACTTCTATGCCTTGTTTAATTTCTTTCTGGGAAGTGACTTCATGGTTATTCAGATGTTAGAATAAAGAGAAAAGTAAAATCACCTCAACTTATTGTATCAACTCTGCACAGGACTGGAGAGAGCACTGGGGCTGTGCTGGAGCTAAAGGCATTTTGTTCACTGCAGAGCATCCTCATGCTCATGTAACTGCCCTGCCAGTTACTGCCAAAACACTTCAGATTAATAATTTCTAATTAATGAAAATGTGAGGGTAAACTCTTGCAGTGCTGGCACCGCATTCAGTCTTTCTTCCTCTAACAGCCATTGATGTCCACAAAGCTTCAATTCAAGAGTTCAATCTCTCTGATGAGTTAGGTGAACTTGACTGAAGTGCTCAGAAGGGCAGTCCAACATGGAAACCAACAAATAGTGTTACAAAGTAGGTTTTGTTTTAAGAAGATGGGCTAAATACAGGAAAAGATTCTCTTACTTACCACTGTCTACAGCCTCCACTTCTCGATCTATTGCATCCCTGATCATTAATGGGTGAATAAAGAATTGTGCCCACCTATGGAACAGAAAAATTCATATACTTGTCTTCAGTGTCTCTCAAGCTAGGGCAATAAACCAGCAATTAAATCCAACATCTACTATTTTGGTTTACAAAGTTGCTTGTCTTACTACAAGCTATGTCACTTTTGACTATAATGTCTTAAAGAAAAATAAAAGCCCGTTTTGTGATACCATCAGAAACCAAAGGGCAGGGCTTCCCAGCTCCACAGAGTGGGACTGAACTGGTTGGATCCAGTAGGATATGACACTGATGGGTCAGGATTATCTGCCTTTACATCCTAAGAAGGATCACACCAGATGAGATAGGTGATCCACCTCATCTGGTTCTTGGATCTAAGAGGGACCAGTATCAGATGCTTCAGAGGAAATGCCCAGTTGTACCTCAGGAACAACATGACCACAAGGGAAGTTTCTTCCTAACCCCAGGAAATAAACTGTAAAACACAAGATTTTATATCCATTACAATTTTATTATCTACTATAAAAGTCAGTGCTGTAATCCACATAAATTTCTTCTGTATCCACAGAGAGCAGAGCACTGGAAAGGGACAGATCTGCAGTGCATGGAGACTCTGCAGAAGGCTGCCAGAGAATCTAATATTTTTATTTTATTTCCTGAGGTTTTTTAATGAAAAACTGAATGGCTGGAGCAAAAAGTTAAGAGTAATAAAAGGTTAAAAGTAACAAGTTCCTGATGGAGTTCTACAGCTAGAAGATCCATTACACTAAAGACAACTGAAAGGTGATGTCTTTCCCTTTCTTCAGATCCACAAGTGCTTGAATGAGCAGAATTCATCCTCAGCACTCACTTATCTCCTCTGTAAGAGAAGCTGTTCCACCGAACTCCTAATTTCTGTTTTCCTCTGCACTAAGCAAGCTGTTGTGACAGATTGCAATTACATTTTTTTGATTCTTTCATACTTCCAAACATCTAAAAAAGCTGGATTAATCTGCAAATGGAAGCTGAAATTGGCTTAGTAAAGTAAAATTTAGGTTATACTTGGAAAAATGTGCAAACACTTGCTCTCGTGTCAAAGTAAATTTGCAGTGGAGCCTACTCTCCTCCTGAGATATTTTATGGCATCAAGAATATTCAGCTATGCCCCCATGAATGAGAAATTCTTCTCACTAAAGGAAACCAAGCCAACCAGTGGAGCTCTGATGTTCTAACAGCACAAAAGAGCAAGTTAAGCACTTTCTGGCAAAAGATACATTCAGCAGTGAATAACCTGCACTGGGTTAAATGTCTCCCTCTGAGACACACATTGTACCATAACTTTGAAGGCTGCCTGAAACAAAGTAACAACAATTTAGAAAAAACAGTAACTCTATCAGGACAGATATTTCAAAGGATTAGTCGCTGGGATTCTGGGAGCACTTTCCCTCTGATCAGTTGTCACATTGCATAACATTTCTCCTGTCATCAATGCTACTAGTTTAAGATTGCCAAAACAATTAAAGAGCTGCATGCATTAAGACTTAGACATGGGTCCTACATAATCCTACATCAAAAAACCAGCAACACATCCAAAGAGAAACAGCATTTCCCTATATTCAGTATCACTGCTGTAGTGCGGGTAGCTATGGAAGTTCAGCAACAGCCTTGATCACCCCAAATTGAAGAACTGGACAGCTACACCCAAGCTCCTGAGGCACATACAGACATTAATTAACACCTAATCATCATTCATACAAAGTTACCTATCCAGGGCTTCTTTGAAGTACTTCCTCTGCACATCAAACTGGAACACTGTCCTCTCACAGTCCGTCGAGGCATTGTCACCACCCCCATGTTTCTTCAGGAATGCATCAAACCCGTTCTCATCGGGGTACTTCAAACTGCCCATAAAAACCACTGCAACAAAAAATCACCAACAGTGCTAAGATGACATTAATTTGTTATTCCTAACTGCAGCTATAGCAACCCCTCTATGACTGACCAACAGCTCGCAGGCAGAGGAAACTACTGAATACCAACAGCCTGGGTGATCTGCCCGGTAACTGCTGCAGTTTGCCTCTGACAGTGCCCTCCCAGGCAGGCCTGGCCTCAACCAGGCAAGAGCACTATTCTGAGACACATCTGGTCAGAAACTTCACGTGGTTTCTGTGTCCACATTACTAATTCATCACCTTTTACTAGGAGACAAAGATCTCCAGCCTGGTTTATAAAGCCACAGGTAACATAATTCCACTCAATTTAATGGGTAACAAATAATGTTGATACAGGCTAATGCACAGCTTGCCAAAGGGTACGAGACACCTTCCCCCATATTAAGAATTCCTTACTAAGTCAATATTTGTATAAAATCACAAACTCATGAAAATAAATTCTCAAATAGCCAAATTAGGAAATTATACTAAATACTTCAGAAATGCAGAGCTACACAGCACCCATTTGCACTGAAGCTGGAGAAGATGAAATAGGAGCAGATACATACTATGTTCCAGGAAGTGTGCTAATCCAGGCAGATCTTCAGGATCAGAGAAGCTGCCAACAGCAACACAGAGGGCTGCTGCAGACTAGAGAAAAAACAACATTCTCAGTAAAAGCTGCTTCAAGAAACACTTCAGGAAAATGACAGAAGTACAAGATGAATCAATTGGGACAGGCACAATAAAAAGGCCTCATCTGAATGCCTGATCACAAGGTTTCAGACTTCAAGAAAGCTCACTATATATTTTTGCACCCTACAGCTTTAAGTACATACCTGCTTTTCTGAACAACCTCTCTTTCTCGTCTCTTCCTTATCAGCCAGCTCTTCTAACTCACTGTCATCAGAACCATTGAAATCCTCATTATCTCCATCACTGTCCTCACTGTCATCCCCCTCATCACAGTCCTCATCATCTTCTCTACCATCTTCGATCTCAGCTCCAGAGTCATCATATTCATCACTGCCCTCTTCAGAATCATCATCATCATCATTATCCTCCTCCTCCTCCGAAGATGTTGGGGCACCATCCAAGTAATTCAAATCCGAAATCAAAAGTGCACATAAGCCATTCTGCAGTTTGATATACCTGAAAGAATAATTATGTGCAATGAGTATGTTCATTTTCTAAGTCTGAATTTTCAAAATTGCAAAAATTTCATTATTTCCTGTAATACTTTGAGAGTAATTTCCTAGTGAATATCTAATGGTAGCCAAGACTGAGCAGTTTTATAGCAGGAAAGTAAAACATTCTTCTGCTATTCAACAGCTCTAGGAATAAGTAGCAGTTCAGGGCAGTAGCAAGCCCCTCTCCCCATAAAGTCAAGCTCACTGATTTTGGCTTTTATTTCTCTCTTTGTGAACTATCTAAGCTATTAGCACTCACTTCATGCACTCAGAATAGGCAAACCCAAACTTCAATCGGCTTTTAGGGTTGTCAGGCTCTTGGGACACAGATATGATGTGACAGAATGAAGATCTTAGTCTTTGCTTCTAAGTAGGCCCCAGAGCATTTGATTTGATTTGTTTTCATTAATGGTTTCTATTAAATGGGGTCTGCAGATGTAGCAGGCAAGTGTTAGAAAGGAGAGAGCTCCTCTGCAGGCTCCATAGAACAAGTCACAGGGAACTGGTTAGGTTCCTATCAAGAAGCAATAAATAGTTCTTTGTGTGTGTGTTTATACACGCACAGAGGTTTTTATACATGTGTGTATATTTAAATAAAACCCCACAAGCCCTCTGTGCAGCACCCTTCTACAACTTTTCACTCTGAGAACTGCAAGCACCAACGCTCTGCACTACAAGAGCCCTCATTCGTATTCATTTACCATCAAATCTGGAATAGAATCACAATTTGTCAAACTAGCCAGAGCACCCCTCCCAGGAGCTTGCACTGGCTAACACATCAGCTGCAGAAAGGAAGGAATGCTGGGTCCAGAAAGTACTTCATCATCCATCCTATGAACTGTGGTACCTGATCCAGCAAAAAAAAAGAAACCAACAAAAAAAGCACAAGCTAGAATAAAACAAACCCATGGTCACGTCCCACGCTCCCAGAAAAATCTGAGTTACAGAGCACAGAACCACAGAATAGTCTTTGTTGAATGGGGCCTTTAGAGGTCATCTAGTCCAACCCCTGAGTTTATAGCAGGTCAGAACTTTGCAATGTGGACACAGCTCTTGGACTACCAAGTCTACAAGTAAAGCTAATGAACAAATGTCTAATAGCTGGGTTAAGGTTATGACTCATGACCAGTCACCCAAGGGGAAGTGACAGTGCTTACTCTGGGCCAGGGTTTCACAACCATGAACACACCCAGTTTCCTTGCTGCAGGACTGCTGAGCAGGACAAATCTGCTCCAGTCAAAAGCACAAGTGCATTTTGACTCATTCAAACAGCAGCAAAGTGTGTAACTTGTAGGGATGCTCTGATGACTGCAGGAGGCAGAGACAGTGATGGATCCATGCTCATGTGTGGGAACAAAGTTAATCCTCCTGCATTCTGAAAACATGTTTGCTAACCATTCCCATCACGTACATGTGTCCCACTACACAGCTGCAGCACTCCTGAATGTCCAAAAACACACACTGCACACGTGGGTGCTTCAGCCTCTGGGCAGCTCAGAGCCAAAGTCCCAGACAGCACCTTCCAGCACAACCAGCACCTCCTTCTCCACACACAGCTCAGCTCTGCAGATTTTCACAGCTCCAGGAGAACCCCAGCCTCCCAGGGAGCAGCAGGCACTGGTGGAAAGCAGAGAACAGAATGGGGCTATTCTTCCCAAGGAACAATGTGCCATAAAGCTGTTCAGCCAGGTGTATCCAGCAGCTCTTGTTGATCCTTTCCACACAGCCCCATTAAGGCAATGGAGCAGATTATACTAATTTTACATTGCTCATCTGGAGGCTCGTGGGTGTTGCACACAGGACAGAGAGCACCCAGCAGCAAGGACACGGCTGAACCACGGCGCTGTTGGAGGCTCTCAGATTTCACTCCAGGATGATCTAAACAGCTTAGGTTATACTGAGCAGAGGCACCACTGACATAGGTGTTCTTTACTTTTTCCATGTTTCAGTCCAATGGAAAAGGACAAATGTAACTAATATCCACCAGTAAGCAAAATACAGTGCAAAAAAATGCAATCACAGAAGGTAGAAACAGAAGCAAGCACGGTCCAACTGCTTTTTTGAAGGACTATACAGCATTGATGCAAATAAGGCTTAATTATAAAATAAGATTCAAATTCTTAAAAACACTGTTTAAACCTCCTGAATAACTTTAAACAGGATTGTTCTCACACAAAGTTTTTCTTTGACAGTTGTTTAGAAGTTAATAATGAAATACATATCAGTGCATGGTAAACACTGAGAGGAATGCTTTAATTTCCCAAATTACAAGAACTACAAGACCATGAAATTCCATATATGGATTAATGTAAATGAAACATACATTTTTGGTAAATGTAATTCCACAATTACAGCTCTAATGAGCAAACCCAATTTCTATCATGACAAGTATTTTGTCTGAACAAACCCGCTTCTGAAAATACATCCTGCAATCTACGTCAGAGCTCTTTTGGTTTTGTGATCGTTCTTTCAGAAGGCAAAATATGACATTTGCCATTCAGTTAAGACTGATGCTACCAGACAGACACACTAAGCCCACTGTGACTGGGCTGTAGCACACATCATTGGGGTGTGAAGAGGAGAAAGTGTGTCAGCATCATCACATCACCTGCCAGGACACTCCCTCAGGAGGTATGGGACATCACACCTGCTTCAGTGTGGCTTTGCTTCCAGCCACACTGAACTTCTCTTCCCAAAGGACAATGTCTGTGCTGTGCCAGGCCCACTTCACACACATGGAAATCAGTATGAAAAGATGCAACTCTCTGCTTCCAACTGAAAAATTCTGTTAAGAATGGACAGTAGGATTTCTGCAAGATTTTGGTATTAGTTTATCTTTGTGCTATAAGCAAACACTCTCTCCAATTCTCACATGCAGAGGAGGTTCCTGAGCCTCAAAATAGGTAGTGAAAGCCTTCAGTGGATTTCCACCTTCATCCACCAGTGTGCTGCTTCAGGTAGCAAAGGCAGGAGTTCCTTAAGCTGACAGCATCTGCAGCTGTGAGCTTTGCAGGAGGACAAGCTTGCCACAAAGTAGCATGAGTAAGAATGCCATCAGGAGAGGCAGGCAGAGATCCAGAGGAAGCAGCGAGGAAGTAGGGCAAGAAGGGAGGGAGCAAGTTTCTCCCTGAGCCAATGGGCACAGTCCTCTTCAGGCAGCCAGCAGGGAATCTCACTGTCAGCCAATGCCACTGCAAACCCAAAACTCAGTTCCAGGCTCAGGCAGCAGATTCTCCACTGGCTGCGCAGATTAGACATCATGAAAAGTAAAGATAAATTTTTAAAAAGCATCTTTAACAAGGGCTGGATAATCTTCTGTCCTAGAGGAAGAAGTTATCAGAGTGTCCCCTCAAGAACAGACTGCCTTACAGCATCCAACAAGCTCAACCGCAGCTGGAGTTCTCATCTGAGTCTCACCCTGTGTCTGGGACACAGACGCTGTGGGCTGTGCTCAGGGAAGCTGATCTTTTTCATCACTTTCCGGGGTATTACTCAGAAATATTGAAATAAAAACACAAGCAAAATAGTAGCCTAAAAACATTTTGCCTCAATTCACACATATTTGAGAAGCTCATCTAAAACAAAAAGAGTAACTGTTGTTAAGTTGGGATCTGCTCTGAAATACTACAGCCGCACTTTGCACTTAATGCTTTCGGAGAGGAGCTGCAAACTAACGATTAATGGGGTATTGCTGTGGCTCGAGAACACCCAGCACCGAGCAGCCTGGGCACAGGGGCCGATCCTCCCGTCCTGTGCCCGCGCACATAGCGGGCAGCCCACCTTCAGGACGAACACACCCGCGGAATCCTCAGAGATCACAGAGAGGCCCCCATCTACCCCGGCCACCGGGACCAGCCCGACTTCCAGCCGCCGGGGTCCCAGCAGTGCCCGGGACACGGGGCGGGCAGACCCCGGCCAACCCCACCGACCGGCTGGGCTGCCCCGGCGGCGGCTCGTCCTCCCGCACCTGTCCTCCCGCCCTCACCGGTACTGCTTGGGGTCGCTGGGGGACTTGACGATGTCGGGGTCACCGAGGTTGTGTTCGGGACCGGCCCCACGGCGCTCTTCCTCCTCGTCCCCATGAGGCGAGCGGCCCCCGGCGTCGCGGCCGCCCTCCGCGGCCTGCTGCCCCACCGCAAGCTCCGGGCTGCCGTAGCCGCACGTCGACTTGTTCCTGCCGGGCATGACGGCGGTGGTGCCGTTCCACAGCGGCCGGACAACGGCCCGTCCCGGCCGCCAGCCCCCGGCCACGGCCCGCNCGCATGGCTGCGAGACGCTCCCATTGGTGGAGATAAGGCTGCCGGCGTGCGCGAGTGGAGGAAACCATAGATGGGGAGAGGGGGGGGAATGTGGGTCCTTTCAGGAATCGGGGGGAACGGGCCGAGAAATCAGGGGGATGAGGGAAAGGTGGAAGAGTTAATCCAGATTCCGGGGACTTCTCTGTGTGCCGTCACGTTTCCATTCGGACGCCCACCCGCCGAGTGGGCAGTGCCCCCCTGTTCTCGCGTTGGAATAGTCCAACAGCCAGCTGGCGGAAGCCAGCCCCCTCCTCTCACGGCCCTCACCGATTGGTCAGATAGGCTGTCGCTCAAGCCTGCAAGGGCCAATCAGCTCTCGGGGCCGGCTGCCGGCAGCATGGCAGGCGCTGGGGTTCCGTGGGTCGCTGCTCCCGGGATGGAGGGACACGGTGTGCCCTGAACAGCGAAAAGCCTGCACCCATGGCTGCTTAGCAGAAATCACTCTGTTCTTTACGTGGCCACTTCGGCAGGTCTCAGCACTTTCCGATTCGTGGATATCCTTTTCCCCTCATCACACTCCAGTGCCGATGGAGTGACAGGAGGAACGCTGCTCTGCCTCTCGGCTCGAATCCCCCGGCGCTCCCAAACGCCCCGCACGGCCGGGAGCCTGCGTTTATCGCAGCCCTTCTGCATCGCTCCCCGCCTGCCCCGCCCCGCTTCCCTGCATTCCCAGCGCTCCCGGCGCCGTTCACCGCAAAGGAGGTGCTGAAAGCCAAGGTACGGGGTCAGAGGCCAAGCCTGAGGTACAGCGCTGATAAATCAGCCTGGATGTCGACCTGGTATTTCAGTGCTTTATTTCTCCACCAGATGGAAGCCAAGACCCATCTCTAATCTCAAGGTTTCCCGGAGGCTTTTGCTGGAGCACAGCACGCTCGGTGCTGGTTTGTACAAGCCACAGAGAGACGCTTGTGAGGAGCTGTCACCTCTTTCTTTTCACACTCTGGTGCCCCTTTTTTATCTTGTAGCCGGGCTGTTTTATCAACGCAACTATCCCGGGCCGCTGCCAGTCAAATGGAAAGCTCTCTACAAGCCCTCATCACAAATTTCGAGTTTCCCTCAAGTGCAAGCAGATTTATTTCTCTTGCCCCGACAAATCACCGTCTCACATTCTGCCATTCCTCTTACAAGTTAATACAAGTAACAATTACTACTGACTCACTGCTGATACTGAAACCAGCTGCAGGCCATTTAAGGCAAAAGGCTTTCCCTGTATTCCTTCACAGCAAACTTACGATGAGATACACAAAATATATATTAATGCAGAGATGTATCAGCTGTCTGTGATGATTTGATTCCTTATTTGAAATAAACTCTGCAGGATTTCTGCAAAAAATATTAGGCTTCTTCATGTATGCAATAGAAGGCAGGGTAGAATTCCCACCTCTCTTTTCTTCAGGCTGCCATGTAGCTACTTGCTGGCTTGTCCTGTGAAAAACAATTCTGCCCATCCTAGCTTGAGGGGCCTGGAATGTACTTGTATTCTTCTTTAAAGAAGCCCATCTGACTTGACCAGAACACAATGAAACATAATTATTTATTGGGTAAAACAGGGAAAGGTCTTTTTCACTAGGGAAAAAAAAAGAAAAAGAGTAAGTGAAAGAAAATAATTGAAATTCCATTTCTGCTGAATCCATTTTCTTTTGCCAGTGAGCTGCTGAGCTGACAAATCTTTATTTGCATTGAGGTACTAAGTTACATCTGCACAGCTCAAAATCTGATGTGGAATTTTTTTCTTTTATTGCTAGTTATACAAGTTGCCTAAAACCTGCTTCTTCTACAATGAGAACATACTATACATTTATTGGCCAAATAATCCTTCTCTTCACTGTTCTAAACCTACATAGTGATTCCACATTGCTGGGTTCAAAGACCACCAGCCCATCGAAGAAAGATCAATGTCTTTTGATGTATTCTTAAAGCATTAAAGAGATTTCTCCTTCACACAAGCAAGAAATGCAGCTGACACAAGCTCTCTGGCCACACCCAGTGAGTACATTTCTCTTTATTTTGCAGTTTCAGGGGTTTAGATACAACAACCACAATCCCAGCACTGCACAAATCACACTCTCAGGACGAGATCACACACTCAGAACACGTCACAGTAAAGATTCCCGAAAGCGACACACAAACAGAGGGATCAAGGCTTTAGCACAATGAGCTCAAACCACCCCAAAAGAGTTGCATTTTTGTCCAGAATTTTGTGCTTTTTTTCTTAGAGCTATTACACTTTGAGACACAACAGAAGGAAATTACAAAAGCACTCACTGGTGTCATGATCCAGCATGTTACAAGACAGAGGGCAGGTGATCAACTCCTGTTCCTGACATCAGAAAGTCCCCTCAGTCAGAGGAGATCACAGATCAAAGGTAAAGCCATAAAACTCTCCAGAATTTTCCCCTTAAGACAGCCAACTTCTCTCCATAGCCGCTTAATTTAAAAATTTTTCCTCCCTTCAAAGCCTGATGCCACAAAAAGTTCACAGAATAACAGGATGTCTTTGCCATGTTTCAGTTGCAGTTGTGTTTTATTAATCACTCTTCTTTATCTTAAATTATAATTTGTGGTTGAATCTCTAACCAGAAAATCTATCCCCCCCACACACGCCCATCTAGAACAAGATTAAAAAAATAAATCGACAACAAAATGCAGAAAGAAAATCTAACAATACAGGCACAAATACCTGCCAACACTCACATTTTGGTTCCTGATATTTTTATCTCTCTGAGACAATGCAATTCCATGTCTTACATGTTTTTGCCTCCAACTAAGCGTGCAGCAGCCAACTCCCCTCTTTCTTCATCCTGAAACAAATCCACCAGCAAGTGGATGAGAGAAGAGATGAGAGAAGATCCACACGTGGAGAGGTAAAATTACAGGATACAGGGGCAAGGCTGCAGGACAGCCAGATTCTGGGAAAAGAGGATTAGGGACAGGAATGTGCTGAACACAGCAACAACCCCAGCACTCTGCAAGCTGTGGTGGAGAAGTTTGGAGGCAAGGGCAGCCCCTGGAAGGGCTCTCACTCCTTCACTCAGCACCAGCCAAAGCACAGGGAAATACAGGGATGGCTGCAAGGCCTCCTCCTCCTCCTCCCCAGCCTGGCAGCTTTGATTGCTCCCCGCGTTCTTCATCTGTTTAGAGACTTGACACAAAATCCAACTCCCTTCTTCCTCCTCACACTCTGGAGGACCTCACACTGTCAGACAGAAATGCTCTGCTTTCTCCTCCATCCTACAGAAAAACGGAGGTCCATGTCTGGAGGACAGCAATGATTCTCAGAATATCTGGGGATTGGTGGTTTTTTTGTTTTATGTTAAAAAAAAAGCCTATTCTTGCTTTATAAGAGATTTTCCCCTTTTTTCTCTTAGACCTGGTCCCTTCTAATTGGTTTTTGTGCTTCCTGCTCTTCTTGACAAACTCTTTCTGCAAAGAGAAATTTATAATTAAAAAACGCAACATTCTCTGTAGAAATAACATTTGCATCACTACACAATTATTTTTCTTCAGTGTAACTCACATTCACACAAGGTGCACTTACAATATTTTTTCAGATTATTAAATTATTGGATGAGGAAATACATAATATTAACACTCCAGCACATTAAACATACCAGTTTTCTACAACAGACACTTCTGCCTTTGGACTACATGATAATGCACCACCACAAAGGAAAAGATAAAATTTAATCAGGGGAGAAGGACATTTCTCAGTGTGAAAGGTCACTAGCACGAGCAGTTCTGCTGTGAAGGGGGGGGGTTGTCCGTGAGCCGCATGCTCCTTCCAGAAGTGCCCCTGGAATTGTCTGATTCTATGCTCTCCGACATCTTTTCACAGATTATATCCACCAGACGCTCAAACACCTGCCTTACGTTGATGTTTTCTTTGGCACTGGCTTCGAAATAGTCAAAACCTGGGAAAAAAGTGAACAAAAAGTATCAATCGACACTGATGATCATGATGGACATTAAAATACCTTTTTTTTCATGATTTACCAAAAGAAAACAAGACATCGGATAATCCTTAAGGTCAGCTGATTCCCACAATCTCAGAAGAGTGAGCAGAAATACTTTTTAAATTTATCAAGCTTCATTAAGAGTGAATGGGATAAATAGATCCTTCCCATCACCCTGGTAAGCACATCTGCAGATCTTAGTAAACCCAGGGTAAGGGAGTCAAATCTCCCCCTTCCATCAGTGCAGGTCCCCTGGGCTGCAGCTGGTGACATGCTACCACCAGCAAGGTGTGGGGAACCTCCCTGGGCCCTGCCAAGGGCCAGGCTCTACCAACCCCTGCTGCCCTCTGGCAAGAGCAGAGGCCAGAAGGACAAGGAAAATCGGGGTTGCTTTCCTTCTGCTGACCAACTTCTGTGCTCAAAAGCAAAATGCTTCTTCAGCCTCAAACACTGACCCTTTCTGATTAAAAAAAACCAGACCAGCAAGGCTGGAGTTACTCCAAGGAGGGGATGGCACCAGCTCCTCCTGCTGCTTCCCACTGTCACCCAGAGCTAGGGGAAAAGCAGCCTGTGACAGACAGTCCGGGCCCTGCCTCAGCAGCAGGAATGCCCTGAACTGTGAAGCATTTCCTTATCTCCCTCACCCCAGGGGCCTCAAGGGCCATCCAGGCTGTTGCTTCTGTTCTGTCAGGTTATTAAATTGCCAGCAGCAAGAGCTGAGGCACCACGGAGAGTTTATTTTGCAATAAGCTCTGTTCTGTTGTGCTTCATTCTGGGGATATTCTGCATTGCATCACTTTCCTTTGATTCTGCCACAAACAAAGAGAAAATTTGTCTTAACGGATTCATGTGCCACTGCCGGCAGGCTGAGTCACCTCGATGTGTGAGATAAGTAGGTATCCACCCCATTCAAACCCTTTTTAAGATTGATGGGACAAGGGGTGAAGTGATGGTGGAGATGTTTGCCTTGTTAGCAAACAGGGAGGGCTGCCCTGCATCACACGAGGGTTCTGTCTGCCCCACTTGCTGTTTTGATGATGACTAAAAATGTATATAAAAAGCATAGGAAATCAGAGAACTGCACTTAGATATCTGTCAGTCCAACACTGGCTTAGCTTCTGCTAAACCAATCTGTTTTGGTTCAGTTCACATTCAGGCCAATAACGATTTCTTAATCTGATTAGGGAATTATTTCAATGATGTTAATGTCACTATGCAAACTTAGATAAACATGCTGAGGGATAACCTTTATGTGAATCATTATGATGAACATTAGCACTTTAAGCAGTCAATAGCCAATTAAAGACATTCCTCCCACCTAACTCACAAAATAATTTCATATAATGCTGTACACATTAGCACAGTTACTATAATGAAAAACTGATCTGATAAAATCAGATCTATTTTTCAGCTCTTTTAAAAAGAGTGTTTTGGAAGTTAGGAGGTTACAGAAGAGCAGGGCTGGGACAGCACTTCCCAAAGGCACGATCAGCTGCTGGGCTGCTCTGCACTGGAGTGTGTTTCTCCAGGGTGAGCTGGACAAGCACCAGGTCGGGGCAGCACTGGGGATTCTTCTGTGAAACAGTTTCCTATTGATGGAACCAGTTGCTATGGTAACCCTGTGTGTGTGTGATTTGAAGTGTCCCACATGTAAAGGATTCAGATTCTAGATGCCAAGTTTGTATTGAAACAAACAGATGAATTTTGGGAGGAGAAAAAAAAACATTAGAAGTCCAAACTGGAGTGGGAGTTCAAATAAAATTCTCCATTTGCTGTTACATTGGTCTGGACAAATTTTCAATTACTAGCAGTGTAATTATTCCTGTGAAATAGGTGGACACACAGGCATCTACAATCTTTCTGAGAGTCTGCGAGGAAGGAACCAAGTTTATTCTCATTCATATTTTCAAAAGCAAATTAAATTCTGATGGGTAAAAAAGAGCCCATAACTGATTTTGCAAACTAACCATGCCTTTTTTTGCTTTGCCAGTCCTACATGTCAAGACTTACTATTACAATAACAGCGGGTCTGATTTGATATTTGCTTGTTATTTGTTTAGGATGGCAGTGCCTCAAGGCTCCAGCCACGAATGGGACCCTTATGTGTGTGCCATATGTAGAATTTACACTTTCAAGGCCACACTTTAAACTACACCAATGTATGTTCCAGTGTGTCCTGGAACTCCAGTACCCCCAATTTAACAGTTTCTTATGCACCCTCCAGTTACTCTTTAAGAATTGAAGACAACACAGGATTTTATAAGTTGAGGATGATGGTGATTCCTATGGATCTGGTAAGAATCTCTACTCTTACAAGCTAAGCAAATATTTATGCCTACTGTAAGGGTCTCCACTGTTACCTGAATGAAATTTTAACAAGATTTACTTGCTCCTTTGAATTCTTTTAACAGAAGAAAACAGTATAATTGAATCTTAACACAGAGCCCTGACTTCATATTAAAAATATCATATATCCTATAATAGATAATGAAAAATGATAAATTATAAACTAGTAAAGTTTATGAGTATGTATGTGAGTTTACTAGTATGTATGAGTTTACTTTGCTCTTCATTACAAAATTTTCATTGCAATCCCAGCTTCCTCTCAATGGAACTGTTTTGCTTTTTCTATCCAACATCAAAAATGTAATGTCATTTTCTTACTTGGATAGAGAAGCCTAGTACATTTTTTAAATATGTTTTACTCAATTCTTCCATTCTGATCTATAAACTTCCTTCTTTTTCATGGTTTAGTTAAAAAAAATGCTTCAACAAAAATCAATGTTTGCATTGATTTGCAATGAGTACGTGGTACTTGGAGACCTGGAGACAGAACCATGTTTATGAAAACTTTTTCTCTTTTCATTCTGCTGAGCTAATAAAAGCTTTTCTCTTCAGATAAACTTTATCTTCCTTCCACCCCTAGACATCACCTTTATAGATACAGCAACACTACAATTATTCTACCAGGTATTCTTGGCCTAATGAGCACGAAACAAGTAAAATATGAAACTGGAATATATTACACTTCTTAGTTGTGAGACCATTATTGAAGTATTACTGCTGGAAGGACTTATTATTGTACAAACTGAAAGGAACACAGTATAAAGAAGCAGAGGAAAAAAGGTAGAAAGAAAAGCTTTCCATGTACCCAGCTGGTCCGCCAGATGTTTTCCCTTTTCCACAGGAACAATCCTGTCATCCTCCATGTCACATTTGTTTCCAACCAGGATCACTTGTGCATTGTCCCAGGAGTAAGTCTTGATTTGTGTGGCCCTACAGCAGGTCAAAAGAGATGGTTACATTCCATCAGCTGTGCCAAAATACAATCCTACATTAAATATGAAAACAAGTACCATTAATGGCAGTATCAACATCCCCAGGCTGTGTGTTGGTCCAAAGACAAATGACCAGGCTTACACACAAAGCAAGAATGCAGACTGTGTAACTCACAGCACTGTTCTATTTTACTACTCCTTAACTTCATGTGACAATAAAGTTTCTTGTTGAGACTTTGCAAGTGTTTTAAAGACCAGAAGATCCAGATGAAAAACTGAATCGAGTAATTTTTGAAGATCAGGGACAAAAAAGGCTTTTTGTAAAGCTTATTCTCCTTCAGCTGTCATCTGTCAGAGGAACAACAATCAATTACAACTCTTACGGATATTGTCCCATAGAGAAAGATGCGCACTTCATGCTGGATTTACAACTTCTTATATAAGACAAAACAACAATAATTCTCTCCTTTTCTGCAGCACATTTTGCTGTAGAGTTTTAGGAACACCGTAAGAACAGATGGAAGCATTGTTGTCTTTGCTTGAACTGGAAAACTTCATGAAAACTGAAAATCAGATACATGGAAACAACTGAAAAGCAGAAACAGGAATTTACCAAATTGGGAAGATACGAGATCAAAGCAAGGCTCTGTGAGCTAATGCTTGAACCCAGCAGGACTAAGGGATACCTAAGGCAGGAGACAGCAGCTGCAATGACAGACCAACACTAATTTCAGTGGCACAGGGGTGCAGTGCATGGGAGCTTAAGCGGGAGCACTCGGGTGAACTTGGAGCCTCTAAACTTTTCTGTGGCTCATGTGCTGAAACTGGAGTGGAGCTCACTCTGGATCCCAGGACTCTGACCTTACATTTAGCCTTTTTAAAGTTTTTCCATGACAAAACAGAATATTTTTTTTAATATATCCTGAGGCGCCAGTCCTCTCCCACCATCCTTGGTGAGGTGTCTCTGAGCCAGCAACAGAACATTATTAACTCGGTAGCATTCCCTTTCATCCACCCTTTCAGACCCACACAACCTATTTTATCTTCACCAAGTCAGCTCTATCTTTTAAGGCTCCCTCCTTCCCAAGGGTAATTAGGCTGCACTGCCAGAAGCCACACACTCCTCTCCTCCATCCTCCTCCACTACCTAACTCACCTTCCCACTCTTTGCCCCTGCTCACCACCACTCCAGGCAGGACACTATAGTTCCAGGCAAATCTGTCACTTCCCAGGAGAGCCAGAAGTCCCCTCAAACTTTTACTTCTGTGTGAGTTTCCTTGAACTCCCTTAACAATAAAGCACTTGACTCCTTCTCTTTTGAATTAGCAGCAGCCTCCAGCTCCGATCTACTAATGACAATTTTTAATTAGTTTGAGTTGCTTACTTGCTTTTTTCCACGGAAAGCAGCCAGCTGTATTATTCCACAGATAACTGGGGAAAAGGGGTCATTTCACTCTGAAACTTGCCTTGAAGAGGCTGCCTGCTTGGATTGTCCTGGAGAACAGGACTCTCAGCCAAGCCCAGGCCCATAGTGCAACATGCAAAAATAAACAAAGACTGTGCAATGAAACTTCTTACTCTCCCTAGTGTCCTCCTGGAAAGGCACTCACTCCAATCCCAATTTTAGCTCCTCCAGTGTCACCCTTTTGAGTGCCTCCATGTAGACAAGCCCCATGAGAGCTAATATGAACCTGTGATGAGTTTTTGTGAGATTCTGGGGTTTCTCAAGGCTCATGAGAGAAGGGGGTGACTGCGGAAATCAGCAAAAGCCCAGGAAGATGGAATCTCCCCAGTCTCCCTCCATAAGCAATAGAGAGAAATAAAGTCTCCCCAGGTTCAATTTAAAACAACTAAAAGCAGGCTCCACTTCTGATTCACAGTTCAGCCTCTGGATTCCTTTCAGCCCCTGGCATCATGTGGGGACATAAATCTTAACTATTTAAACAGACTTACTTAGAAAATGAAAAAGAAGCAAACAGCATAAAGGATCTCCCATAGAAATGCATCTTTCTCCTTGTTTTGTACAAGTTAGTGGAAAACCTCTTACAGAACACCACTCTTTAATCTTCTTAGGAATAAAAAACAACCAACCAACCAACCAAGTTATGAAGAACATATAAAAGAAACCCTGATGTCCATACAAAAAGAAGTGCAGAAAATTTCCAGATGCTTTTGGAAAGATAAATGAATAAATAGCAAGGTTTGTGTGATGGAGCTGTTTCAACAACTATCAGGGCAGCCCAATGTACACACTGGGAGAAACATATTTCTGTGACACAATAAAATGCTGTGCCTTGTTTGTGCTGAATTCCCCAAATTAACAATAAAGCACAAACTTTGTGCTTCATGCTTAGAAGAAAAATAGTCTCAGGTTCACAGTTACATGGAGGTATCAACAACTCAGTGTGGGTTAAAGATAAATAAAGCTGATGGTTTGTGAACCCAGCTGTCACTTAGATATAAGTTAATTTTTACCAATTTTTATTTCCCTTCTATGAAATTGTCTAGATTGTACAAAGCAGAGCTTCCATAATATTTTCTATTTACTTTACAGTTTCAAGTACTGAGTATATTTTAGTTCCACTGCAGTTTCAAATGAGGTATAAACAACTGATTTATCTACACACAGAACTATCAACCCAACATCAAATAACAGCTGTCAAAGAAGACTACTAAAAAAAAATTCTAGAAACTGAGCTGCAAGCTATGAAAGCTCATTTAACCCTTTCACTCACCCGACAGGAAAGACATATTCAAACAAAATAATTACTTACTTTCAAATATCAGTTAAAACCCATCTTTGTGTTTACCTATTTATATTTTTTCTTGTAAAATAACCTGACTGAACTCTTGCCACACTGCAGTAAGGAAAATCATTCAGGCTTAGTATTTTAAGGCTTCTCATACAATCTGTCGTACATTTTCCAGTGAACAAGAGAACAAGTCATGTTCCAGGTATTCCCAAATGCATTTAAATTGTGTCTCTTTCTCAGTGGTTTTAAGATGATGATCATCATTAACTGGGGTGATTCATGTGAATGAAGGAAAGACTCTGCTTTGCATTCATACTCACTTGGAGAGTTTGTCTAAATACCTGATACACAGCCATGATCTTCTCACTCAGGAGAGAAAATGCCTTTACTCGGTTTAGGAGAGGTATGAGTAACACAAAGCAAATCAGGATCCTCTTCAGGACATCCTCCCATAAGAAGAGTGAGGGTAAAAGATCTCCCAGGGAAGAAATCATCTGGCAGACTGGGAGGGATATTCTCATTTCCCTTGTGGCCCAATGAGGGGGCTGTTAAAACAGTCACGTGCCAATGAACCAGAGATGGACATAAAGGAGCTCAAGTAGTAGACACATTAATTTTCTATGGAGAGTACAGTTCCTGACTGAAGACCATATCCAGTGTAATAAGTTTTTTTAATCATAACTATATCATGCAGAATGATGGGGAAAAAAAAAAATCCTACTTGCTATGCTAGAAAATGGCAGACACTGATAGAGCAGCACTAGCACCAGCCAAAAGCTCTTTTTTCCATTTCTTGTGCCTTTGGAAGTTTAGGAAGCAATTTTGCAGGCGAGGAAAAACCATCTCCCAGCTGCAATAGCCACTAGAGGACTCTGCTGGTCCAGAGATGCTGGCTTGGCTGGAGCCTTCATCTCCTCTCCTGTGGACAAGCTTCAGGAAGGAAGGAAATGGGCCCTTTTTATCCACCCCACTACCTCATTTGGGCTCAGAACCTTAAGGCTGGTTGGAAAGATTCCTGACATACAGAGGAAAAACACACTGATGGTTCACCTCTGTCCTTTGGCTGACAAGGTGCTCTTAGCAAAGATATTCCTGCAGCTCCCGTGGCACGGGAAGATGTGAAGTCAAACAGACAAAGCTGACCTTTCCCAGCTCTTACTCTCACACCAGTGCCTTTGATAGAACAGACCTTAGACTACTTCCAGTATAAAGCTTCAGGTTAAAATTCATCTCTGCAAACTTTAAAATAGTAGCAGTTCAGAGACTGAGATTTGGTAATTTTCAGCTAACTTAGGACTGATAAGTAAAACCTGCTAGAGCAGAACCAACAGACAGGCAGGTAGATGAAGTGTGTGGTCATATGGATCTTGTTTCATCAGGAAACCAAGCTGGAAATATTTATAGTTTAGTGAAAGATACTGCCCCAGCTCACATGCCTGCACTCCTATGGAGAACATCCCTGTGCAGACACTTACAGAAAAAGCTTCATCTGAGCTTGGTGAGAGAAACTTGATGGATGAAACTGGTTTTGGCAAAACCTCTGGGTTTGTGTTTCTAACAAGAAAAGAATGTATTCCTCCACCACAAGATGCTGAAGGGCTGCTCAGGATGGGGCTGCAGTTCATGTGGTGTTGTGGTACTGGGGATGGGGCGTGAAAGTGGAGACTGCATCTTGAATATGACCATCATGACCAACTGCTTCAGTGAACAGAGAGAACAAAAACTGGGCAGCTTTGGAGGAAAGACAAATCACTTGAAACAACAAACCACGTTGTTGCAGCTTTTGAGTTACAGCCTTGCTTGGGGCATACAGAATAGGTGTTCAACAGAAAGCCAGGCTGAGGCAGATGCTAAGAGTCAGTGCCACAGCCAGGATGTCGCATACTCCCAGTAGGTCACTGAGATCATTGCAAATAAATCTGACTCAGGAGAGCACATCAACCACTGCACTGCCCTTCTCTGCATGGTGGCCATTCTTATCTGCAGTGAAGAGCAACCAGGTAACCAGCAGAAATGACAAGACATTTGAGTAGAGTCACAGGGCACTACTCAGGATAAACACAATCTTTCCCCAAATCCCTGAGACGTGATTGAACAATCACTGTTAATCTGTATTTCTAGCAGCATAGCCAGAAACCTCATAAGCCCAAAAAAGCATTAAAGGATTAATTTCTTTACAATAAATTGATACTTTTAAAAGCAAAAAGTACTATAGTATGCTACAATATTTGAATTACAACCTTTTCATTAAAGCGAAGCTGTAGAACTTTTTCTAAGGAATGTTTATAAATTGTCCCAGTTTAATTGTCCAAATTATTTAGATGAACAGGAAAGAACACAGTGATGCAAATCACTGTGTAGGGTGGGATGTCTCATGTTCTCAACAAAAAATGTGGGGAGAGAATTGGCCAAAACCCAAACAAACCCAACAACAACAACAGTATTTCAGTATTTCCTACCAGTCCTGCACAGCATTGAAGGAGTCTTCACTGGTGATATCATACATGAGGACAAAGCCCATGGCTCCTCGGTAGTAGGCTGTAGTGATGGTCCTATACCTTTCTTGTCCAGCTGTATCCTACAACAGAAAGGAATATTTAGGCTTTAAGACTTCAGTTCTCAGAAGCAAAAGCTGTAATTAGGTCCTATATCTAAAATAACGCAACCACTTTTTGTTATTATACATTTTTAAATTCTTAGTTGCTCCCAAGTGAAATGAACTCTACTTACATTTTAGCATTAATTAGGCTTTTGCATCAACCATGATTTGTTAAATGCATTTTGACACATGTACTATTAAAAAAAATACCAAAGATGTCAACCCTGTAATTGCTCTTCTCTGCCTCAGCCCCAATGCAATAATAAAATGTAGCAGAGTTCACTGAAAGCTGACACTTCAAAGCAGAGGCGAAATAACCAGTCCAGGACTGCACCAGGCAGAAAACATTTACGTGTTGCAATTCAGTGTCATGGTCAGGAAAATGTCCCTGAGGTAGATGCTGCCAGTGACTCCTTTCTTGCCTCAGGTTAGAGACAAAAATTAAAGATTTGATAAAATAAACATTATTATACAAAGTGAATTTAATGTGGAATATCCCAATCACAGAGTCTGAGGTGCACATACTAATCTGAGATCTATTAATCCTCTTCTGTTGGTTCATCTTAATTCTGTTTACCCAGAGAGTTCCTGCAGAGTTCCTCCACCTGTAGTTGTCATTTCTGTGTTCAGCTGGGCAGCACAAGGGTGAAACTCTGGCATATGCAACAGAAGAATTTTGAAAGACTTGTGACAGCTAAAAAACATGTCAACTACCATCTGTTGGATGCCAATAGCACTTTTCCTTTACATTTTGCAAGCCTATTTCTAAAGTGAGAAATATTTCTACACCAGAACAGCAGTCCTACAGCCCAGTCCATTCCCTCTGGACCTGCCTTCTGAACCAAGGAGAGAAGTTGTGTGCTCTCTCTCACTCAGAAGGAGCCGATTGCCTCTCTCACTCAGAAAGTGTCTATCTTTTGAACACATTTCACCCTTCTTCTGGCAAATGGCAGCTCTGCGAAACAGCTGCAGGGAGCCAAAAATTGCCTTCGAAGTGTGTGCTCAGTATGAGATGTCAACTTATAGTTACTGTGATGGGTTAGTTCTAAAATGAACCATCCTTTAGTCCCCCAAAACCCACACTGAAGAAAGCATTTGCTGCCACTGGTTTAAAATGTGATGAAAGTTCCAAAGAAAAAGACCCTAAAGGACTTAACCATGTAACTAGTCGGAAGAGTAAAATAAATCCACACAGAGAACTCTTGCAGGAGTAGAGATCAGCCACAGCACATCACCACACCCCCAGGAGACAGGGAGTGGGAAACTACTCAGCTTTAAAATCATCCTGCCCAATCATTCCCATACATGCAGCTTTGTTTTTGCTGCATGCAAGAGACAAGTGTTGGCCCTTGCAGAACACACAGCAGCCAGTCTGTGGCCACCTGCTGTTCTGCACCAGAACATCACAGAGCCTCTCTGTAGGAGGACAGTGCTTGTAAATAAGCTCCCTACAGCTTGCTTAAAAGACTCTGCTATTGCACTACTGTGAGACTATCCACAGCTGTAACATACTGTGAATTTCCCAGTGGCGAGGCTGTGCAGCAGGAATCTTGCTGTTTCTCCACCAGTTCTCTGGGAAAAGACATGATTTTTTCCCTTAAACTTGTGCATTTATTTCAAGATGGGGCAGCCCATTGGCTGATCACGATGAAGCATTGCACGCTGGCTGAGGAATTGCTCTGTTCCCTCCTGACAACAGGTCAGAGGTGTAAATATCAGGATGAGGTGGGCTCCACCCTGCAGCCTGAGTGACCATTTCTTTTCCTGCCAGTGATAAATCCATCACACAGCACTCTCATATTCACTGACACCACATCCCCCCTCAGCTGCTGAACAGCTAAACCACCCATGACAACTAGATCCTAACTATATTTCTTCAAGCAAGGAAGGTCTCAGCAGTAATAGTATTGTTCTTTTATTCAGAGAGATGATAGTTGCTTTATTTTAGCCTGATTTCCTAAAGACATGAGGCTCATTAAATCATCAGTCTCCACATACGCACTTTTGATCAAATTTTGCTCAGGGAAAATGTGTTCAAATGCTTTAACATATGTCACAAAAAGTAGTTGGTAAGGTGAAGAGAGACCTTAAGCATACCTTAGCTGTAAAAAAAGCTGAAGTGCAATGATTATCTTTTCCCAGCACCAAAGGATTCACGTGAGAGAGGTTTTCTTTGTGTCTCATTAGGAGAAGGCCCTAAATCAGGATTAGGAACTTCAGAGATTCTGCAACCAACAAAACCAAACAAATCCATAGGAAGTCAGGCTTCTTCACTTCTCATGCTCACAGCATTATTGTTTGGTATCTGCATTCACAGGTTCCTCTGCCTTCCAAATCTCATCTCCTATTTTCTCCTCTGTGTTTAACCAGTGCTCACTCTGGCTTAGGGCATGAGGCTGTGACTAGGCAGTAAGTGACTGCAAGACACATTGTCGAGTCACATGCAGAATAATTTGGAAAGCAATTAAATTTGACAATGGCTCAGAGCAAGGATTCAGCTCTGGGGACACACATCCAGGCTGTCCTGGGAAGCAGCCTCAAGGGACACTCAGGGTGACTTCCAAAACCTGCCCTGATACCATCTCAGTGCCTCGTCTCAGTGAAGAACTGGACTGAAAAAGCAAAAACGTGCTATTGCTTGAAAGCTCTGGAATTTAGCAAATCTGGTTTGTTGATTTCAGTATTCTGCCTGTAATCCCCCTGTGTGTGGGGATGGGCCCAAATTTATACATTAGGGAGGGGTGGGGCTGCAGGAGGTACAGAACCCCAAAGCATAACATGCATTTGTTCAGTCATAACCCGTCCTACGGTGGGCTTAAATCATTAGAAAGTTAATTTGCATATTCACTAGGATATATCTGTATGCCTGCCTTCTCAGGTTATCAGAGGGAGTGTGTGTGAGGGAAAGGCATCCTGTATCTCCCAGTATATAAAGTTTGTTCACATCCTTGCCCTCCTAGCCATATGCTACAATGCAGAGATGTGATTCATCTCTTCCTGAGTCATTGATGGCTTCCTCGCTCTGTTTTACTGTACAGGTACAGAGCATGTCATCTCCCCTCACAGCTTTATAGTGGCATTTCTCCAACTGCATTTCAGCTGTTGTACTCTCACCCTGAAATTACCTTTTTCCTCAGGTTACATTAGCTTCTTAGACAGCGATAAACTGGCTTAATTTTCTTGACTCACACCATGAGAGCCTAAGTGCACACACCCCCCACACACACAGATGTCTCAACATAAATAACATAAAACAAACTGCAAAATCTGAGCTCACTTTCTTCAGCATTTACAACAGTTGTCCTTCCCTCAGTTTAAAAAACCGCAAACCTCAGGTAATTAGTCATTTCAGGTTTTTAAGTTCAAGTTGTTTATCTGATGAAGGAGAAAACAACTGACAGAAATTGCTCCCCTCCCGCCAAGTTGTTTTCAAGATTTCCAGGTAGACCACAAACTCATTAGAAGACAAGTACACGAGGCACAGGCGGGGATCAGCAGAAAGGTGATGCAGCACTAATTAACAGTCTAGCCAAATGCCTGGGAAGAATAGCCTGAGCCCCCAGCATCCAGAAACCTGCTAGGCTGTCCCTGAAGAGGAATCAGAGAGCTAGGCTGTAAGCAGGCACAGAGGGGTCTCTGGGAGGTGTATTTACACCAGTGTGCTAACAGCTCTGTTCTTCTGCAGCTTACATGTGTGCCTGTCCTTTATGCAAACAATTAAAAACACCCACAGGACCATTAGTGGGTAGCTTGAAACAAAAATTTGAAGGGTTTGCATTAATGAGCAATCAAAATTCAGTGTTTATCAGAGAAGAAAAAGACCTAAATGAATTTGCATTGTGTGCAGATGCCCTCTAGTCTCAAGATCCATCACGCAAACATTCACAATAGGAGTACAATCAGCCTTTCTTAATTTTACTTGGCTGTCTCAGCAGAAACTGCAAGGTACTAACACAGGAAACATATTTGAGTTTTTAAATCATGACAGATGCTCTTTGCTGCAGGTCTGAAAAATCAGAATCCCTGATTCCAAACCATCCTTCTTCTAGTGAAGATTTCTAGCCACAAGTTCTTTGTTCCAAATAAAATGTCACTGACACATCTAATCTGTACTGAATTTAATCCCCTTAGCACCACGACTTTTCTAGCAGTGTATGTGACAAATAGCCTCTAAAGAAATAAACATTTCAATTTTTTTAAAGGATTATGGTGTGATTTCCATGGGTTTTGGTTGTTTTGAAGAAGAATAATACGCAAGAATAAGAGTTGCTTATTGTCCAGCTATTGGCAACATCTACAAGCTGCGTGTACTTGGCATCATCCTTGCTTAGGCTGCTCAGAGTCAGAACAGAGGCTACATCCACCCCAATAACCAGCACCCACCACAATTTGGGGCTTCATCAGACCTAGTGAATGAATGACTTCTTTCCTGCTGTTAAATGTCACATTGTAACACCTACCCCATGGCTTTTTGCACCTTGTTTGGAGTTTGGTCAGCTCTGGAGACAGGATAATCCACTTCCCAGCCCCGTGGTTATAGGGGGATGTTACATTCACACACACACACAGCCTTTGCAAAAGTAGGCTTTGGAGTGGAAGCCACCAAGAATCAGATAAACAAAAGTCACCTTGTGAAAGAGGAAGCGGAAAAAAACAACCCACCCACCAGGTACCACAAAGGAGAGGGACCTTGGGCAGACTAGGATGTGTCATTAATCAGAGAACGTTAACATTGAGCTTAGTGTTTCCTGCTGGCAGCTAGAAATAGGAACAAATAGGCAAGCAGGATGAGTCACTGGTTAAGACATGGAAAAGATGTGATGTCATGAAAAACTTGTGAAGATTCAATTGCTGCCAGGAGCAAAATAACACCTGGTTCCTTCAGAACTCAGCTTTGATTAAAATGCTCCAGTTCAACAGATCATATTAGACATGGTTTTTTTCCTCTCTTGTTATTGAGTGCTCCCACTGCCCAAGAGTCACTGGAACCTACTCAGACAGATTTATCTACCTTGAGAGCCATTTCATTTCAGCAATATGCAGGAAAACATTTCTGATGTGAAAAAGACCAAACAAAAAACCCCTGCCTTTTTTGATAAAATGCTCTAACCTTGCTAAGTGCTTTTTAAACAGTTCCCCATTATGCCTATCTTCACTTCTACTCCTCAGAAGCAGTAAAACCAGCAGCCTTGGATAATTTCAGTACTACCAGTTGCAGGAATTGCCCTTTTCCTATCCTATTTTACTTACCCTGTACAGAAAGTTCTACCACCCTGTTCTCTCTAACATTCCCACATTAACTGCTTGCAACAGAGAGATGGAAATTTTTTGAGAAGAGACTTTTAATACATGCAGAGTCTTCAAGAGCTCGCCAGCATCTGGTCAGTCATCAGAAGCCTCAGTCATGCCCAACACACAGGCTTTTAAAGTTGTTCCCTGTAACTCAGTGGCTGAGTATCTCTTCAGGTGAAGCACTGCACTTTTCAAAGTACTTTTGTAAAATAAGCTGATGAACAAGGAGGAAAAGTTACTGTAGATTGACCTAATCCACCATTAAAATATTTCTGGCAGTAGGGAAGCCCCAACTCTCACAACTTTTCTCAGCAACTCCACACCATATAAGACAAAAAGTGAACCACTGAAAATGCAACAGGGTGCATTTGCTCAGCAGAATGTAATTCCCACACTGGAACCAGGTCAAGGTACTGTGATTGACACTACTGCTCATGTCCTGCTAAGATGTTAAAAATGTTATTTCCATTTTCCCAGGTGCCTTGAGATGGTAGTGAAGATTAGCATCAGTTGCCCTTCCTGATCTTTCAAAGGGTAAGGAGGACTGGAATAGGACTGGCTTGCCTATGAACCTTATCCGCTCTTCTCATCTTTTTGTAGGCTGAGTTCTTCTGTTAAAGTACTTAAGAGATAGTGGCTGCAAAGATGAAATGCCACAAAGAGATACACACAAAGATTACGTTCATTGTGCACATTTCTTAAAGCTTATAGAACTGAAAAGTCTTATTTGTCATGACTTGGAATTAACATGAAGATCAGTCTCATATTTTTGATTCTTTCTGATCCAGCTCCCTTGATAAAAAATAAAGAAATGGTAGTGATAAAAATCTGTAGCATCCACACCACATGCCTACTTCAACTTCCATTTCCTTAGCTGCAAATAAACAGCAAACAAAGTTCAAGAGGTATATGATGCATTTGAAAGCCCATCCACTATGGGCAAGTGATAAAACCATCACCGATATGATAAAAAACCAAACCAAAAACATCTAAGAGGCTGAGATCCCAGAGTAAGTAGCCTTTTTGGGCAGTGGATGCATTATTATCACAGAATATATTGCTAGTTTTGCTAGATCTTTTTAGTTGTCCCACGTACATCCTTTAATTCTGTTAATCAGCCACTGCAAGAACAGCTGTACAACGCACAGATGTCTGAGCAGGGTTAGCCACTCTAAGCATTATTAATTAGCTGCTGTTGAGGAGCTGCTCAATTAATCACAGCCGGAGCAGTTCAGAAGCAGCACTCACTGCTGTGAAGGAGGCAGCGTGGACATCCCTAACTGGTCCTGCAGGGCAGGGCATCGATGTGCTCCAGCCCAGCGGCCACCGCGTGGGTCAGCACAGCTCCGTGCGAACCCGGGAGATGTGCAGCAGCACAAAGGGAAATCTCAATACATTATGAATCGGCTGCCAAAAGAACAAGCGCACAATCTGTGAGGAGGAAGCGAAGCGATCTGCGGTACAAATCTGCCCGCATTCAGCAGCGCGGCTCTTCGATCTCGGAGGGGACGAGGAGCGGTGAAGGGAATTAGCATCGCGGTGCCATGGGGCTCCCTCCTCCTCCTCCTCCACCGCACGCGGGCGAACGGAGCAAATCCCCGCACCGAGCAAGCCCCAGCCAGACTTCCCGGAGCCCGCGGCTGGGTGATCAAATGTCATGGTAACCAGCAAGGGAGCGGGCAGCGACACGGGCTGCTGCCGGCTGTGCGGAGCCGGCTCGGCGCAGGGATGCGCAGCGCGGCGGTGCCCGGGGATGGTGCCCGGCCCCCGGCCCTGGACAAGACCTTCCTTAACTCATTTACGAGGCAATTATTCCGGTGTTAAGGAAAATCAACGGCTTTGTGCCTGAAAGACCTGTTGCAACCCCTAATTGTAAAAAAACTTGGTACTCTGCTAGGAGCATCCCTCCGAGGGCTGGTTCTTATCAAGGGAAGATTTCATCTTATTTAGGAGTGGATTAAGGCTAAATCCGAGTCTCATCCTTCACAAAAACCTCCCAGAGCTATTATGTCAAGGGGGTCAATTCTAAGACAAAGTGCTCAGAAATTCTGGGAAGCTGTCCATGATATTTTTGAGATTAAAATACCAAATTGAATTACAACCATGAGGCATAAACGTGCTTTAATGTGAAGAGCAGCAGCGAGACAAAAATAAAATAATTAACCTTAATTTATATTATCAACAACGTGACAATAAAAAGAAAATATAATATTCTTTAAAGGTCCTTAAAATCCTAATGTGTATTTTTTCAAGATTTGGTGGAAATTAAGAGTTGATCAGGCAATTTTTCTATTTATAACTTCCTAAATTAGGAAAAAAGCCTCACTGCTGAATTCAGGTGAGTATTAAACAAAAACAGAAAGAAGGTTCTAGCACTCAAGAAGGTAGAATGAAAGCTTAAAGACAACAAAACCCAAGAGCAATCTGAATCACATAAACCAGAAGGTAAACAAAAAGGAAAAGAAAAAAGTACCTATCTATCTTCGGTGGAGTTTGCAATACATTTTCCAAATGCTGGAATTAGCAATAACATAGATTCCTCTGTCTCATGTGTTTTTGTTTGACAGAAATGTGCACATACTTTGAAAAGCAATGTAATAAATAGATTTGATATATTGGTGACATGAAGAGGGTTTTGTTTAAATTCACAAGAAATGTAAAAAAAAAAATCAAATGGAATTTGAAACTCTCCAAGTAAACCCACATCTCTGCTAAGAATATAAAGGAAGACTTTCAGCTAAAGAACAGCTATTTTGGAGCAGTCCTAAGCATCTTAAAATAGAGGCTTAGAATTGAAGTGCTCTGTCAGCCACAACAGTACACGTGTGATTATGCTCAGTAATAGCACAAGACAAAGAAAATAATCTTCTACCATTTACCGTGATGTTTTCTATTATAACCACACAGATGAGATGTAAAATGAGAAATTTCGTTGTGCAGCAGCTGCAGGCGGCTCCCGAGGCAGCCCAGGAAGCACCTCGGGGCAGAAGTGGTTACAGCTGATGCATTTCTAGGTGTGAGGTCCTTTTGAGCACTGTTTTAAGTTCATCACCCACCCTTGTGGTGATGCTCCTTTCTCTTTTCCAGTTGGAAAGAGAGCCATGAACAAATACTCCTTGACACACATGTGAGATGTTTTGCTGTTTGGTATTTTAACTGTTTTATTTTTACTGACCACTTCATCACCACCTCCCCGCTCTTGCTAAGCCCCAAACTGCCTTTGGCCAAGTGGACACATCAAGGGCCTGAGCGGCTCAAACCTTCCTGAGGAAAAGCACATCTTCATGTTCACCTTTTCAGAAAGACAGAGGGAAATGACAGCAGATTTCCCAGCTGAAGAAAACATGTTGTTGGCATTATAAAAAGGCACTATGCTGCTCCATGCCTCCAGGTTCACCATTCCCCAGCCATTCACAGCAGTGGGGCTTTGCTCAGCCTCCCAAGCACAGCCTGCTGCTTTTACTTACTAGGAACACTCAGTTCAGCCCAAATTTGGGGAGATGCCACTTGGGGATTGATATAAAGTAAGTCCTGAGGAATTGTAAGGTGCTGTCTGCATCCAGTGACCTCAGCATAGAATCCTGCAAATGCAGAGGTCCTGACTTCTCTCAAATGAGACCAAATGTCTAGATAACAGGAACACAAGACACAGCATTTTCCATGTGATCTGTTTCTCAAAACACAGACCTCAGCCCAAGGAAAGGAGTCTAAAAAAGCTGTTAATGACAACTCCAAACTGTCTTATTTAAAGCTAATAAAAATCCTATGAGCAACAGAGACAGCATGAGATCATATTTGTACAGAACGCTAAATGTGTGCAATTCTTTACAGATCAACAAAAATACAGGGGCATCAATCCTCATTATATTCTAGCAATTTTATATTAATACACTTTCATAAAATAGGGAAACTGCACAGCATTACCCCAAGCAAGCAATGGTCTATCAACAAATGTGTAATCGAAGCAATCATAGTATCAGGCACAATACAAGCACAAGTTCATGCATTATGCTGCTGCTTAAATCACCCAGGCCCTCTGCCAGCAGAAAATTGAAATCAGACTCTCTGGACCCCTGGCTCAGCTCAGCAAAGGGAGCTGAACTACACTCCATTACCTCGCACTTCTGGAAACACTTCCCAGCTTAGGAATGAATTAGTAGTGTTACACTGGGAAAAACACACATTGAAATATTTATCAAATGAAAGCAGCCTCCCCTAGCAAGTACTAACCTCTGGGCAGACTGAGCTCTGCTTTCATGTGCAGCTCAGTGATGTGTGTGGAGAAGGTGCAACAAGTTGAGGTTTGGAGCAACACACATTATTTACTGTGACAGAGATTTAAAAAGGCTCTTAGGACTTGTTTTTTTGTCCTAACTCAGTCCAAATCACTTCTCTGGACTGAAAGGGTGAAAAAGCAAACTCTGGAGCAAAGCATAAGTGAGCAGAATTAGATCTGCCAGTGAGCTAAAGACATTTTCACTAAAGGGGACATGACTTCAGCAACAGCATAACTGCTTCAAAACATTATGAAACTACAATTAAATGAATTGCACTTTCTGTCTGCTGCTATTTTGCCTTACTCTGACATCAAAGAATTATAACTCAACACAATTTTGGAGGCTTCAGAGCAGCAGGGGAAGCTTTGGTGTTGGCTGTCTGGAGCTTACCCTAATGCTTTATCCCGAGATTCAGGCAGTGACAGTATCTGCCCATTCTGCAGAAGAGAGGGATTTCTGGTCTTTCAGGGAACAGTTGCTGTTTCACTGCTATATTCGTATCACAAACACCACTGTCAGAAGAACAGAGTTCAGAGAACAAAATGTATCCTCATTTAAAGCATTAATAAAATTAATACAAAGAACTGAAAGGAAAAAACAAGTCTCTCTTTACATGGCACCCAGATCTACTTTTTCCACCTATTTTTCCCAAGGGAAGTAATTTCTCTTGACCAAAGCCCTTCTTTACATCTTCTGAGTCAGCTGAAAAATTATGAAAGCCACAATAATATCCAAATTTGTTTAGATGTGGTTTTTTGCTAGTTCTTCGTATGGAGCCTGGAGAGAAAGCAGAAGACTTCATCCCTATCCTATCAGGACAAATTGAGAGCTCCCATAAATCCCAACCTCAGCCAGGCCTTTTTAGCAAACTGTGTGGTAACATCAGAGCTCATCTCTTGCCAACACTTCCAGCCGAGAGAAGGGAATCCTAAGATCTAATCCTCAAAAAGGAAGTCTTTGCCACAGTTAAACAGTACTTTGTGCCAGCCTTCCTGATGCTTAGTGACTAAAAATTTCAGGGAGTCTAGTTATGCTCATAAAGTAGGGCAAAAATAAATATGCAGCAAAGTTTCATCCATGCTATGTACTCTTCCTGGAGTCAAACAGTCAGACAATAAGGATTAGATGATAAAGAATAAACACTCTGTTCTGATCTCATAGTGTCCTTCCACATCACTAATGATACATCAAATCGCCCTGCATTCATTTGGGCAGTTATATCAACAGGCACCAAATGTTACATAAAAACTCTTAGATAAGAACAGGCAACATGTTTACTTCCTTTTAATTAGTGAGCAGGCGAGCTGCAGTCTACCTCCTGAAATGAGATGTAAACATAAATGACCTCCACACATGCCCCCTCTTTCAGAACAGCTTATTGACACGAGCTGCAGGACCCACCTCTCATCCACACTTGCTTCAGTGCCACATCCATGGTCTGCTCTTCAGAAAGGGAAGAGGCTGGGTTTTTGTATGGAAAGAAGAAAAACAGTGGGTATTCAAGGTGCACCTGGCAAACAAAGAAGTTCATCTCTGTGCCCATGAAAGAAAATGGGAGGGATGAAACTAGAAATAGGCTGGGACTTCTCCAGAAGGAATGGGATCTGTCACATCAGGGAAGGAGACACCTCATAACATGTTGTGGTTGAGGAACAAGGGACAAACTGAAATGAGCCAAAAGAACAGCAAAAAAGATGATGGGAGGGCTGGCTAATCATAAATCATTGGAAAGATAAGCTGTATTTGGTTAAGTACAACAACCACCCCAGGATGTTACAAGGCTTGTTTCAGAAAAGGCAAAAGAAGCTTCCTTGGGCAGAGGACAGGTCTCTTCATCTCTGACAGAGATCAGCAGGTCTTCAGGCAGTCTCTCCTTCAAGCTTGAATGACTCTCTAAATCTGCAATTCCCAGGGTACTTAGAAACTGCAGATGATAAAGTGATATTATCCTTGTCACACTCAGTAAGACCAAAGAACTCCTGTTGATCTCACCGGGTCTAGGACTTGTGCCCATTTCACTATTTAATTTTTTAATAGAGAGGGAAAATTCTTCAATTAGTTATTTTGGTAATCATAGACGTCTGCATCTGCTGGTGGGATGGGGTTTCTTTGGTTGTTGGGGATTTTGGTTGGTTGGTTGGTTGGTTTTTACATCTTTGTGTAGTTTTGTCTGTCACTTCCAGGGATTTGGCCAAACGCAGCAGCCGCAGAGTTGAGAAGAAATCTGGTAAAGCTGAAGACATTCAAGGACAAAGATGCATTTGGTTCATGCATCCAAGAGACTCAGGTCAGTATTTGATGCTGTATGACATGTTTCTAGCATGCAGCAGCATCCTCCTCTTGGAGCTTTTCCATTCTGTCAGCTTGTGACATCATCTGAATGGTGGACAATTTCACAGCATGGTAAAATGCAGATTTTGGTGCACAGACTGCACTGAGAATTATAACCACAGTCAGGAGAAGCAGAGTTGTCACCACCTCTATATCCATATTGTTACTGAAAAGCCATTTCTCAGACATATTCAGATTCCAGGAGGAATTGATGGAAATACAATTAATGAAATATTCTAACGAAAAGAGAAATGCAATCACAGGCTTCACGTTGTGTCCCAATTAGACTGTGCTTAGGTCAGAATTTTCAGGTGCTAATAGGATTGTTAAAACAAAGAGTGAACAACTGAAGGAAAAAAAAAATCAACTAGGCACAGTAGTAAAAATACTTGTAATTAGCATCTGTTTCGCTGAAGGGATCACAAGGCTTTGATAGCAGTATATAACATCAGAAAGTTTGCAAACACATTGTAATAAAGGGGAAAACAAGAAATTCAGAAAGAATGTGCTATATTAACTTGATACTGCCAGGGTAAACAGTTTTACAATCTTGTAAGAAAGATTAAGATCACAAGTTACCAGGATACCATTGTTCCTTCCAGCTTTGTGTTTTCAACACAAAATTGAATACTTCAACACAGACCTGTACTTTCCCTGCTGCATACTCATTCATCCTGTTCTGTGGGAAGCTGCAATAAACCAGCAGAGGACTTTTCAGAATTTCTTTGTTCACAGGAGTCACCAGCTTGTTATTCATATTTCATTATAGTTCCCACAATTTGAAAGTGAAATAATTTCTGGGCACAGTTTTCCAATATAACTTCAGACAGAGCATCGGATCCAGATTTTGTTCCCAGGTACACTGCCGTAGGAGCTGGAGTTTCCAGGGTTTGTCTGAGCTCAACTGAGATTAGCAGCTGATCTTCCATTTCTTCACTTGCTCAGCAGTGACAAACCCTGCCAATTACAGAGCAGGCTCCTGTCACTCCAGATGGACAGTGCTGGAGGGGCAGCTCAGAAAATGAGGAGAGAAAGCTCATCATAGGGTGTTAAAGCAAGGGAGACAAGGGTACATCTCCAGGGCCTTTTAGGGGTCCTGCTGAGTCTTTGTGAGAACACTTCTCTCTTCATTGACCTTTGACTAGCAAGTATTTTCCTCCCAATTACATAACACTTCCCCACTTCCACTGATTACTTCTGACCACTTCCAGTGCCCATTGATCTACTTCTATCTCACACTGTCCTTGCAAAGAAGACCCAAATTTTGGGGACATGTGAGAGACAGGCACCTATAGACATGGGTATGACAAAGCCATACCAGGATTAGTCAGTGCTCTTCTTAAGGAATGAAGAGCTGATATACAGGTGAAAAAGAAAAAAAGAAAAAAGAAAAAAAGAAAAAAAAGAAAAGAAAAGAAACACCAGCCTGAAGGTAGCTATTCATCTATACTGAAATACAGACTGGAAGCATCACACTGAAATACAGATTATTTTGGCCACAGAGAATTAGGTTTCAGAGGTTCATATTTAGAGTATACTTCATTTGCCTTTACTGCCCATCTGCTTACCCACTTGAATGAAGACAGGTGTTAACTGACAAGCTATACCTTCCAAATATCATGTACAAACTGCCTCATGGACACATCAAGGCTATCATCTGCTACATCCAGGAGATACCACTCTGCTGCTTGACAGGAGCAGATTAAATACCAACAAACCTCTTCCTGATCTTAGCAACTGTGCTCACGTCCCATGAATCACTCCTGCAAAACATACAACAAAAGCAGAAAAGCCAGGTTGTGTTGTTGTGTGCCCAAGGAGAACACCCCACTCAGCAACAGAGCAACATGTCATATGTCAGTGGGACTTTCTGCTTCTCAGGGGTGCCATCTCCTCCTCTCACACATCACAGTGCCTAAAGGTGAGAGAACTCCAGAATCCCAAAGCAGTCTCACTGGCACTACTGCCAGCTGTGCTGCCAACAAGCACTGTGATCACCTTGGAGCTGCTCTGGGACAAAGCAACTGCAGCTCTGACATTTGTGGGCTTATCTTACCTGTGAATTTCTTCTCCCTGAGCAACAGTTTCGTGCCCAGGCAGAAAGTTTGACCCCACTGCAGAACCTTAGAGCAGGGGGAAAAGAAGCAGAGCTCCCCTCCTCCAACTCAGGTTTAATACAGGAGGCTCCTGTCTACTTAAATAAATGTTATTTATATGGCTCACCTTGGTAGCTGCACACAGGCAGTGTGATTACTCAAGTGCTGTATGAGAAACGTCACGCAGAGATGGCTGTAAAGCATCCCACTCTTTTTTCTCCTCCTGCAGCAGCTGTGTCTATAGTGATTATTTGCATAAGTCACTCAGATCAGTCGCTATCAATTACTATGTGGTGGATTATCATTTAATGTTCTTATATAAATAAGATTTTATACCTCCTTGATGAAGTGGGTATTTTTGGCTGGGTGGAAATCATTCTGGGGCTTAGATATCAGTCGTGTCTGGAGAAGAGCAGTGGAACTGGGGAAGGGTCTGGACCACAAGTGATGAGGAGCAGTTGAAGGAGCTGGGCATGTTCAGCCTGGAGAAAAGGAGACTCAGGGAGGACCTTGTCACTCTCTACAACTCCCTGAAAGGAGGTTGTAGCCAGGTGGGGATCAGGCTCTGTTCCCAGGTAAAAAGTGACAGGACAAGGGAAAATGGCTTCAAGTTGCACAAGCGGAGGTTTAAACTAGATATTAGGAAACATTTCTTCACTGAAGAGTGGTCAGGCATTGGAACAGGCTGCTCATGGAAGTGGTGGAGTCACCAGCCCTGGAGGTATTTAAAAGACAAGTGGATGTGGTACTTGGGGACATGGGTTAGTGGTGGGCTTGGCAGTGCAGGGTAAACAGCTGGACTCCATCTTAGAGGTTTTTTCCAGCCTAACCAACTCTATGATTCTAAGTGTCCCATAAGGAGAGAAGCTGACTTGCTATGACCCAGCTTCATTTAGTGACCACTTGGAAAGACTTTTACTTCAATCCATATTCATGAGGGTAAGACCAGTGGAGCTGGTTGTTCTAAGTTGTATATTTAGAGTGATGCATGTTTGTTCAGCATTTGCAGGATCCCAATCTACATAAGTTGATGTGACTTTTTGAGAGTGCAGGAGGAATAAATACATCAAGGAAGATGTTCCACTCCTTTTCAAAGAGCAGCACTTCATACCTTGGCTGGTTTATACCCACACAAAACAACAGGAAGGCTTCCTACCTATAACTGAATGCTCGCAAGCAAAAGTATTTAGCCTCAGGTTTGAGGTATTGCATCCAAGAATGCACCTTCTCTGAAAATCCTCCACTATGATATTATATTTTTTTCTCCCTAAGCAACATGTACACAAACATCTAAACTGAACAGGCTCCAGTAAATTAAAAACTAACAAACCAATTTCAAAGACATTGGTCTAAGCTGGTCTCCTGGACCTCATACACCTCTAGTGAACAACCTCCTTCTGAAACTTTTTAGATTCACCCCTTGATGCACAGCAGAAGTTTTCCTGAAAAATGATTTGGGGTTTTTTACAGCTACCAGTATTACCCATATTTTGATGCAGAAACTACACCCGTCCTAGCTAGATATATTCAATCAGTCCTAATTTGTACTGTCAGAAGAATGTGTTGTCAAGCTGCAGTCAGAATAATGCGTCTCCTCCTGTTCACCACAGAGTAACCACTGAGAAAAATTTCAAAACAGACAACATTTTCTCCCGTGCTTTTCATGCATATGATACAAACATTATGTATCAGCTGTGCTAGAAATTGAAACAATCTTTTAGACATGCTGGATTGTTTCTCATTAGCATATCCTCATGTCAGTAATCAAAATCAATCAACTCAAATCAAATTAGTTCTCCATGTGTTCAGTTAAAATGCATACCATATGCTGGCTGAAATGTATATCAAAGCAAGACTGCAGCTGTAGGAAGCCTCTTACTGCAGCTCCATTTCACAGCAACATTAGGACAATTTCCATTAAAACAACAACATTTAACTATTTTCAACCAGCCTTGTGCAGCTCCAAAGGATCAATTAATTGACTTGTTGAAATTAGTCACTAGTGATGCATCACAATACTGGCTGTCTCTGTGGGGTCCAATCAAGGGTTAAAGGAAGAGCTCACTCTGATCAAACAGGACCTCTGAGAAATCACAATTCACCAGGCATATCCAGAGGCTCAGCTGTGGTACCATTTGCAAGATTTATATGATGGTATTTAGAGTCATCGCTTACTCCACCTAAACAGTTAAACATCTGGCTGCTGTCAAATTGTCAAGGTATGCCGAGCTGGAATGCACCTGCTTACAATACCAACTACTTCTTAACATCATTAGTATTGCAGGAATGCTTAGGAGCCTTCATCATGAAGCCACTGCTGAAAGGTTACCCAGGCTGGCTGAGCAGCACCTCCCCCTGCCACTGCTAAAGTGTCTCTGTGCAGAAGGACAAGGAGCAAGTGAGCACCAAGGGGCTGCAGGAGCCACCACCCCAATCAGCAGCAGGGCTGCCTCCTCCCCACTAGACCACCTACTTTGCATTCCAAGAGGCACTGGGTGGGCAGCCCTTCAAAGCCCTGTGTTTGGGTTTTATCCCAAAGTTCATCCCAATATCAAGTGTAAGATGACACACCCTCAGCATCTTGAGGCACCAGGTGAGAGCTGAACCACCTCCCTTCAGTGCACCCAGTCCTCAGCCTCCCTCCTACAACTGCTCACAAAACCAGCCGTGGTGGAATGTCTGAAGCTGGCTGGGAAGTGGACACACAGCCTGTTTTTATTTTAAATGCATTAGAGTTATTTTAACAGCCCTATTCTAGTCTGACTTCAAACAGCAGGAAACCTGTGCTTGCCTCTCCACTCTCCTTACCAGAAGCCTCAGTTTGTACTTGATGAGATGACTTGTTTTTCTCTCAGCTGATCACTGTCATATGCCTAACCAAATGTGTCAAGCAAAGTATTAGAGGGGATTCATAAATGCTAAACCTCTAAGAGGCTTAGGAGTGAGAAACATAATCGAGTGTCACTGCTGGAGGCAGAAGAGTTGTTTAGGAATTCTGATAAGCATCAATTCAGCAGATATTAATTTTTATGCTGGTTAATCGGAAACAGGAAGCTTTGGGAAACGGAAAGGCTTCTCTGTCTCTGTGCTCATTCACTATGGGGTAGAGGAATCACCAGGGGGTAAAGAAATCACCACGGGGTAAAGAAATCACCATGCCAGCTCAGATTAGCCACTGAAGTGTTTCAGCATCCTGTCCTGAACAGCACAAGCTTCTGATCCAAACAGCAATCAGAAATGGATGTTTCTGCAATAGATACAAAATTGCAGAGAAGTATAATTATGTAAAACTTTACCAACAGGGAAACATTTTCCTAACTTAGAAGCCAACTGCCGATAAACCAGCTTGTGGTTAAACCTTTGCAATACTAAAATATTCCTGTATAACTGAAACACTAAAACCTCTCTTCCTCCTCCAAGCTCAATCAGGCAAACTCCACAGACCCTTTTTTTTCTCCCCAACAGACTCTCAATTTAAAACTTTTTCTTAACCCTATAGGTGTAATTTAAAGGACCTCATCCCTCACACGACCCTTCCTCACTGATGAAACTGTGACTACCACATAATTTCTGATCATTTTTGGTCAGAAGCCTCAGAATTCTACTGTCATCACATACATCAGACATGTTCTCTCCTATCTCAGTGGCTGATACATTTTCAGCCACATTATTTGTCATCACTACCTACTTCCCCCTTTCAACGGTGACCAAGGAGTTATGGCAGAAAAAGGACTGCAAATTGATGGGGTTTGGTCCCCCTTCCAGAAGGAGCCTGTGACTGAAGCCTGAGCCCTGGGACAGGCTCACTCTGGTGTCCCCTGCAGCTGGCAGCAGCACCAGCCCCTGAGGCTGCTCTTTATTATTTCTATTCACAGAACAGTGTGCACAGTCTTCAAGAGCCAGAACTTCTTCCCCTGCACTCTCCTCAGCTTCAAAGCAAAAGCACATTTTGCACTGAGTACCCAGCTAGACAGCGCCACTTCATCACTTTCCCATTGAGCTCCTCCTGGCTACCTGCAGGTAAATCCAGGCTGTATTTAATCTCTAAATTTGAACAGATATTCCTCGTTTATTTTCATACTGGCCTTGACAGCAGTATTTCCTACACAGGTACCTGCTATGCCACCAATCTGAAAACTGACTTCCCACAGAAATCTGTCAAAAGTTCTTCACAGGATCAGGAAGGCACCTGAGCACAGCACTACAGATACCTGATGGAGGCATTCCCCTCTGCTGCCCTGATCCAGTTAACCAGCAATCACATTACCTTGCTCCTTCAATACCTCGGGGCTCACTTCAATTCACTTTGGTCTCTCTGAACCTGGCACTATTGTATCTGCTGCTGTAAAGATCCTCTCCAAAAGACAGTTTGATTTGACAAAGGGCTAAACATCTTCAACTCCTATTTCACCACTGGAAACATACCTTTGGTCAAAACACACCTAGACTCAGAGTGATCACTGCAAGCACTATTAATTAACAATTGGATGCAGGCTTCCTGTGAACCATCTGAATGGAGGCAGAATAAAAGAGTCAACAAGTACATCAGCTATCTGTCAGTTTTGAACTGCTGCACTCATTAAAGCCAAAAACATGCAGACACTTTAAAACATTCTGCACTGATAAGCTAACAGCAAGTAACTTCCCTGTCGCTTCCACAAAAAAAGCAACCCTTTCCTTTAGTCATTTTTTGCACTTTTCTCACCACACCTATAGGAACTTTCAATAGCACCATCAAATCAATATGGATATGCAATCTGCATGCATTTAACTTCAAAAACAGTATTACTAACTGCTTTCTACAAGATAAATGTTTCATGTTATCAAAATAATTCATAAGACATATTGACTTTCATGACTCCTTGCTACTTTCAAAATTCTGTTCTCTGCCAGAGACAATCAAGAAAAATCTCTAACTAGGTTCATAGTCTCCTGTTCATTAAAAAATCCCATACTTTGCAATGTCACTTTGAAGGAGGAATTCTGCAGAAGCAGAGCTGGAAAACTGAATTATATTACAAGCTGAAAAAGCAGAAAGCATGCTGCCATTCATTTTAGTCACTTCCAAGCAATTTTGTTTGAATCCGCTGAAGGCAAATTTCAGTGTAAAGTATGAAAGCTCAAGATCATCTAGTTACTAAGATGAATGCCTGTTAAGTCTTCAGTTGGGACTATTGCCTTCATTTATAAAAACACAATTTCTCCTCCAACAACAGAATTAGCATAAGTGTGCTTACAGTCCTGCTCACAGGATCTGCCAGCCATATCTTCTTTTTTATTTCAATCTGAGATTGACGTCAGCAGCATTCACAACCTTTTGAGAACTCATTCTCCAGTTTCTACTTAATTTGATGTCTCAGAACATTTATATGACTCACAAAATTCGCTGTTTGCAGCTTCGGGGCACAAAGACGGAAAGAAATCCAAAGGGGAAAAAAAAGATTGCATTTAGTGTAGTAAAATAATAGTAAGGAAGAAGAGACAGATAAAATATAGTCAGGTGCTATTTTTGGCAACAGTTGTTTAGTAAAGGAAGCACAATTTTCTCTTTCATTACTCAATAAAACAAAGAAACACAATTTTCTCTTCCATTCATTACCCAGAGTGAATGAAGAGATCAGTCATAAGAGCAAAGTTAAACTTACAGGATTTTGCAGCTACCTGTGGGAGCTGAGTGGCACTTTGGGATTGCCAAAGCCAAGAACCAGGGCACCAAAGCCTCCTGAGACAGGACACTTCTTTACACAGGACACACTCCTGACTCTGGGAGAGCTCCTCTGGGGTCAGAAGGCCCTGCTGGAAACTGCTCCCATTCAAACTGGAACTCCAAGGGCCATCTGTGCTGGGCAGAACTTTAAAACTCGGGAAGAGCTCATTTTTGAGGAGTAGAAAGTAATCACCAACGCCAGTACAGATCTCATTCCTGAAAAGCCCTGACCCTTCCTCTGCACGCACACAGTTGCTCCATATCCTCTGGATGAAGGGAAAACCACGCAGTTGGGGAGACAACTACTGGAAAGCTTCCATTCTCTCAGCTGAAGGGTTCTAATTCCAAATCTGGGTCTTTGCCAAGCCCTTCTCTGTGAAAAAATGAACTATCCCTCCTTTTCTGAATAGACAATATTGGTTATATGAATCCCTCAAGCCTTGACACACTGTCAAACTAATACTCTTATTGTTAGTAATCAAGAATTTAATAGATGAGATCTTAAAATTAAGATCTTGGGAATCTTTTCATTTAAAAAATGAAGATCTAATGAGTCACTGCTGCAAAAGTCACTCAGCATCTCACTTTGAGAGATTATTTTGAACAAGAACTTTATTGAGCAGACAGATTTTATCAGAACACGCATGACTCACCTGTGGCATGAGGGCAATTAAACCTTTATCAATTTTTTAAAAATATCCATAAAATAAGTAGACAAGAAGTGAAAGATCTCCTCCTATTTCCTGATAACAGTCCCAGAATAGTTACCAAATATGATAGTCTGGATTTATTTTCAGCTTCCTTCAGAAAATAATATCATAAGAAAAAAAACCAATGCTACAACGCTTCTTGGCCACACAGGCTGTAGTTTAAAAAAAGAAGAAGGAGAGAAAAGATAAAGAGGGCTATTGCATGGATTCTGACATTACAACCAACAAAACAAATATCACCTTTTCTCTGCCTTTGTATTAGGTGATAAAAAGCAGTTTGGTTTTGTATTGGGTTTTTGGTTGAGTCGTTGGTTTGTTTTTTAAAGTCTGTGGTATTTTAATCATGAAACTGACTGCACTGTCTCTCACAGTTATAGGGCAATACAACATTACTTGGAGGATGAATTCTCAGGCAGAATAAACAGCTGCCATTCCAGGGACTTAAAAACTCTGAAGATTCCAGCTGGAGTAAAAGGGATGCACATGTTTGATACTTTCAGGACCAGAGTGAATAAACACCTTGCATGCAGTTAATGGCAAATAAAGCTATTAATTCCCTTCTGTTTGAGCACTGGGGGTTTGTAAATGCTAAGGCAGGTGGCCACCTTGCCATCACTTAGCAACATCAGGTTTTGACATGCAACTGCTTCCTGGTCTCCCAGCCAGGCAGGCAAGGGAGGATTCCCACAGCCCCTGCTGCAGATGGGAGAACTGACAAATCACTTTGAGCCAATGCTGCGCTGCTGCAAAGGTGCTGTTGTGTCCAAGTTACAGCCACATTCTGCAGGTTCCACTGACCCAGGTAAAATTTTGTGTTAAAGCAGTAAATATCCTGTACACCAAGACCACTTCCAGATTTAGGTGAAAGATTATTCAAATCACAGTTTCGCCATGACAATGGTGGATTTTTACTGAATTTGTTCCCTTTAGATTTCTTGCAGTCTCTTGAATACTAAGTAGCTCCTATACATATTTATATCTGAATTTTAGCAGAAAAACTAAAGTAATTTCAGACATGTCCAAGACTTCAGAACGATAGCCACAGCTTTGAACATGCTACTGTGGAGCAGGGCATGTGCAACTCAGAACAGTAGAAAGTACATCACAGAGGAGGACTTTTTGCAGATTCTTCCCTTGCAAGAGTTTCCTTTTCCCTAAAATCATTAACCAGTGCAAGTGGAAGAAAATCATTAATTTTACACTTCCAACCCCCAAAAATTCATGGAGGACTAAGCAGTTCTCACAAATTTAACTTCATTTAATATCTTTGCAGTGGTGACTTTTCCTGCATGCTATTTTCAAGATGAAGGACATTCTTATTAAAAAAAAGATCCATTTTAGCTAGGATAAGGAGCTTTACACAGGTATGGATTTGCAGCAGTTGCATAATTATATCACAACAGTCAGAATGAACAACAGTACAGAAATAATGCTCATCTGGAGCTCTGGGTTCCCATAATCAGCCAACCCATTCAAGTCCCTTCTGTGCTTCACTTTCACACTTAGGAAAACAACCTAGGGAGGGGGTTTGGTGAGGAAAAAAACAGGCTGAAGAGCTTTGCCAAATGCATACCCCCTTCCACATCTCAGGAAGCCCAGACACCAACCACGTCCCAGGAAGGCTGGAATCCACCTGGTGTTCACACAGGGCAACACTTCTGTGACAGCAGTTCCACCCCTCCAGCCCTCCTGGGATTGCTGCTCTGAGCCACTCCCTACTGCTTGCAAGCCAGTATTTATAACACTGCTCTTTGGTGCTGTTTTCCACTGTAATTAATGTAATCATTAAGGGCACTGGGGTTTTTCTTTTCGTGGTCCTGCTTTGGTTCTACGCAAGTTTTGCCCCAGTTTTCACTGCACTCTCCCGCTCCCTTTGGGACATACCAGCACTGCACAGGGGAGTTGCCTGCACAGGCTCTCACCTGCCAGAGGCAGAACTCCAGAGGTGGAGGGGGCACAGCAGAGTCAGCCTGGAGCTGTGCTTTAGCTAAGCCAGGCTTGCTGCAAGCCCTCACTGTGCTGCACTGAGCACAACCTCCCTTCTTTCAGACAACCTCCCCTCAGTGTCTCACTACACTGCTGTAGGTACCAGCCCTCACAGTGCTGGTGGTTCTACAACCCAGCGAGGGCCAAGAGAGGGTAAGAAAAGCATAAAGGTTAATAGTCCATCATTCCACTCTCATACAAGAAAGACTTGAAAAATGCATTCCTTAATTACTTGATTGGCTGCAAATTTTCAGTGTTATTATTCCATTTAATTAATTGAGGCACCTGTGTGCTCTATCACAGTCAGAGTATTTCTTCTCCAAAAAGCAAATAAGACTTCCTCTCTTTTCCCCAGCTCTACTTGCTCACTCTTCAGCACAACTCCATGATTTCAATTGCTGTTATGGGAGTACTCTGCAAGAACTCTCCTTGCAGTTAGTGCAAAAGTGCTTACAAAAGTACTCTCTGACCTCTCCAAGAGCAAGCCAGGGTGCACAACACAGAGACAAGAGAAAACAATGGGAAAAGTGGCACAGCCTTACAGAAATGTGTACAGCATGAGGTTAAACTGCAGTGCAAGGAAGCAATTGAGCACTTGGTGGTAATTCCAATGGAAACGCATTTCTTAGCCTTTTAGAGTTTTAAAAAAAATCCAAAATACATTTGATGGGAGTTATTTCTCTTTCTTCCCTCAAAAAAAAAAAAGAAAGAGACTTGCAGCCCTTGGTAAAGGACTTCACATGGACTTATCAAAGCTGACTCATGCCAGTCTACCACAATTTGGCACTTGGAGTACTTGCTTCCTTTCACAACTGGGCAGGCTTGGTGCCCGCTGGCAGCCAGCAGAGCAGGATGCAGTTACCATGGCACTGGAACACGCAGCAACTGCCACAGCGTCAGCACCGACCAAGGGACCCACGGAGGGGAAGCAGCAGGTGAATCTTTGAATAAGCACATGCAAAAGCAAAAACAGCAGTAGGGTGAGTGTTCTGCCTCGCAAACATCGTATGCACAAATCCCCTGTATGTTCTGTTTTATTGCTCCGGCTACAAGGAAAGCAGAGGGACAGTAAAACCTGGTAGCACCAGGAGCATATGTGCACACACGGATCCACACACGCCACTCTCTCGCCATGACTTTACCCTCTAGCACTGCTGCAGATGTCTGGAGCAGTTTGTCAGAGCAACAAACCAGCCAGAATCTGGCTGAGAAAATACCACCATCGAGCCTTCTTTGAGTACTACACAAAGTTTAATCACTTGAGTCATATATCACATGAAGGTACTTCAGTTAATGAAGCACAGCAGCTCATAATACAGTGTGTTTATCTGCTGCACTTACACCTGCTCCCCCCAAGTTCCAAACACTCCTGCCACCTCCTGTTTCAGTTTCTAACACAAATTAGTAGTGAAGCAATGAGTATTTGATTAGCACGGAAATGGATGCAAAGCAGAACTGGCAATACTAGAGGAATTTTTAAACAAGATGCAAGTGCCCAACAGAAGCACAGGATGCCATGTGTGAGCTGAGCAAGACACTTGGGACTGGCAGCTCCATTTGGATGGAGGAACACCTTAGCAATGCTGCAAACCTAGACTGTGGCAGAAGCAGAGAAGGATGCACTGGGATGCTTAGGGTACACTTTTGGGCTGCTGTGGCCCCTGGCCATAAAATGCAAGGTGCTAAGCTGCTATTGGAAGATACATCTTGCCCCAAACAGGATTTATGTTTCCTACTTTGTCACTCTCATTAGTATTTGCTGGGCAGCCACAACAGCTCACCAGAAATCTGGGTTGAGATTAGTGTCTCCTGGTAAACATTGTTCTGGAGATGGGAGAACCTAACCAGCAAACCATAGGCCTCCCAGTTCTCCACACCGCAGGAACGGCTGCTGCTTTTTTGTCGTTTCTGGTACTTCTCACCAGTGTTTCCTTCTGTCTGCAAAGTCCAATGCCTCCAATGCAACAGCATACAGAAAATCAGTGCTTATCTCTGGGAGCTCAGTTCATGCTGTTTAATGAATCAGGATGATGTTTAACAGCTGGACAACAGAAAATAAATCACAAAGTTCATGCTGCTAAATTCCTAGGTACTCCCGTTGTGCTATAGGGTACAATTTCTCACATCTGAAAAACATTTTGGGGGGCTTGGATTCCCTTTTTTTAGTTCTGAAACCAGCCATTCAGATACTCAAGTGTTGCATAAACATGACACTGCAGTAGACAACACAATGCATGAAAGTTATAAATGTGAGTAAGCACAGTAGTTATATTTTCTCATTTGACCAAATGTGACACAGTTTAAGTACGTACTCACTTGAGGCAAACACTATGAGAACTCATAAATTCCACCCACTGTATTATCTCATAACTGATCACAGTGTAACCAAGCATATTTAAATATAGAATATACCCAGTCATTATGCAGAAGATAATATTGTGCAAAAGAAAATCATAATAAGGGTGATTCTGCTAAGACAAGGACAACAGGAAAAGGTTTCGAGGCACATGAGTCTAAGACCTTATAAAAAATGACCACAAAATATCTATTCTGAATTTCTGGCAGAAAAGCATTAAATGCTAAAAGGCCAGCAATGCACTTGCCCTCTCAAAGCTTAACTGCCTTACTACATCAGCTGAATAATTTCCCTTGAAATTTCCCACATACAGCTTTTCCTCTACTGGACAGTCAACATTGGTCTATTTTCTCTAGGAAAGGTCCAAACCTTTGAACTACCAACAGCTCTTTATCAGCTAACACACACACTCAACACTGCCCCTGGATACAGCTGGTACCTCTGAACACAACATGTTTCATTTTACTGAAATGCACAAAACAAGGCCCCCAAGGGCCCAGTAACTCTGCAAAGATGGAGCACAAAAAAAGATCCTACACCTGCAGTGAGAGCAAATCCAATATTGTCAGCAGGGATAACTCCAATGGTATCAGCTTAGACTGAAGTTGAATTTGGCCTTCACTGTAATGCAGAGTTATAATGAGATAACAACAGGATTGAGGTGATTAACTATAAACAGAAATAAACCTTCCATGTCAACTGTTTAACTGCAAACACAGCAATGCCCTGCTCAGCAAGCTTAGGCCGTTCAATAAATTCAATAGTGAGTGGGGTAACTAACCACTTGGGGTCTTATTTGTCAAGTTTTTATTTCTCTCCTTTGTATCGCCCTTGCAACTCTAATCTTAAAGCCCATTCAGAGTGGCATGAGCACCAAGTTCTTCTCAAAGCAGAAGTATTATTACTTGAGATATAACCAAGACCTCGGAATTGAATTACAGACACTGTTATTGCATCTCTTCTCCAGTCAAATATTCTGCATTGTATTCTAGCACGAGAAGTAGTGCTTTACATCCACTCACCCACAATGATTTTCATTCCTGGGATCCAGTAAGTCCTTAATGCTGCAAATAAAATGTAATCCTTGACTCCCTTACAAGGATCAACCTGTTCTTTTCACTATCATGAATTTCTCCATTTTAGTTCTTCATCTAAACAGCAAATCAGAGGATTTCACAACAACTGTGAGTCTAAAAGCAGAATCAGGCCCATTTGTGCTTTAGAGACACCCATCACTATCACATCTATACACTAAATTACTGAACCTTATTATCTCTTTTTTTAGAAACAAGTTTTGTGTAAGCATTCAAGCCTGAAATCAGTGCTTGCAAGGAACTTAGCAAAACCATGACAGCAATGGGATGCCTTGGGAATAGATGATTCTCTCATCTGAAATGCATAATTAGCTTTTGGTTAAGTGTGCAATTAACATTAAAATTTACAATCAAATATGATGGTGTTCTAATTTTACCTCCTGTAAATGGAAAAAAAAACAACAACACCAAAACTCAGTTGCCAGCGTTACTTCTTTGAATCCCTTCCCTAAGAGGCGAGCTGCTCGAGATCATCCTGTCATCCAGGCGATGCCTAATACGAAAAGCTTTTAAAAACACTGTGTATTTGCCTTCTGGACAGCTACACAGCAGGGGGGTTATTTTGGTTTACACTCTTCTGTTTTGTAGTGGTAACTGCCACTCAACATAATTAGCAGTTGTCATATTTCTGTTTTTAAAGATCCAAAAAACCCAGAGCAATGTTGCTTTGTACCCTCTCCCCAGCTGTGCCTGAGAGCTGTAACACGTGTTTCAGACATCCAATACAGCTAATCTCATACCCCAACAGGTTTCAGCAGTTAAGCCACAGAGACATTTTTGTTAATGAGAAGGAAAAACCTTCATCCTAGCAGTTTAATTCTGATAAACAGCTCCTTAAAAGAAAAATCATCCTGCAGTCTAAATATGCTGCCTCTGTCTGAACATCACAGCCTTTCTGCCTCTTAACCTGAAGTTAAATTTAATCTCTATTTGCTTTTTACAAGGGGGGTTGAAAGTAGTTTCAACTGTAACAACAGCTGCCAAACCCTGTATTTAGTTATGTTTATTATTAATCACATCAATGTTTGTGTTTTATGCAACAAAAATGAGAGTCCCTTGTGTAGGGTGCTGCACAAAAATATAATGGAAATGTAATCAAATCCCTCACACAAAGTATGTGGTGGTGTGCAAGTGTTTGGGGCTGAACCCTGCCAATGATTTTCCATCAGTTCATTTATGTGACTGTGCAAAGAGTTCCTGTAATGAACCCGGACTGGGCCAGCACAAAGGGCTAGAGGCTGCCCTCAGCGGTTCCCCTCGATGTCACATTGCTCAGGAGTTCTGCTGTCATTTTCACCTCCATTTTTCCTTACCAGCAATAGACACACAAATGCACAGAATGGAGAAAAAGAAATCTCACCTTGCTCTTACCTAAAACTGAAATCACTTTTATTCATTCACCCTGCTTCCATCTGGATCTGGACAAAGTGGCCCTCTCTAGCTGCTAGGCAACCTGAACCCCGCATCAAGTATTAACTGTTTGCATTTGCTAAGAATATAATAATGTTACCTTTGAGAGTTATTTATAACAAAAACCATACCTAGCTGAAAATACAATACCTTTCTTCCAGTAAACAGTAATTAGCAACTCCGGGAATACAAAAGTGTTGGTCAAGAAATGCAGGGAGATATTATTAAATTGGCTCCTCACAAACCAATCATAAGGAAGATGCTTTATATGAAAGTATTATTACAGATGGCAGTGGCATTAAAAAATCTAATCCAAAAATTGCATTTATGTAGATCTGTAAATAAGTATATAATATATTAATATATTTATGCAAATAATGTTTTTAATTAGATACTAAATTATTAAGCCTCACCCAACTACAAAATTAATGTTCTCAATAAAGTTAATTTATTGTATTAACACAACACCACCATTCCTAAACAAGACAGAAAATATTTGAAATTAAAACAGAGACAACTGATCTTGGAGTTCTTTAAAGAAAGAGGAAAAAAAAAAGCCTACAAAACATTATTTCATAAACCCCTCTCTGGGCCATTTTACTGTTTCCATATGCAGCAGCAGTGCTGTCATTCTACCTTAAAAACATCATGAATATCTCTGCTATATCTTGTTCCTCTCAAACTAAAGAGGTATTCCTTTCAAGTCTTTTCAAAGCAGATCATTTCCCAGACTGCTTAGTCACAAGCACAACTGATTATTAAAATATCAATTTGTGTGATTGAGGCGTTAATGTCAACAGAGCAAGAAGCCCACTAATGACACCAAAATCAAACAGAGCAGCACTCTCTTCTGATCATTCCATGTGACAGCTTGTCAAATCCTGATTCACAAAACACAGACTTCCTCAAACTCAGCACAAACACAAATGCAAGATCTCTGGCTTTAAAATGCTCATCAACTTCTGCTGGAGAAATAAAACCATGACTCAGGCCAGAGAGACATTTACTGACACAGCTGTCAGTCTTTACATGCAGCTGCTCGGCCCTTGAAGCTGTGTGAAATTTTCTGAGCTTTAAAACAACACAAGGAACTCTTTGCAGCTGGGGTGCTGCACCCAAATATCCTGTTCTTCTGTTCAACACAGCCAACAGACAATGTAAAGAAAGTCCCACTGATCACAGTTCTCTCTGGATCACAGCACAGCAGTAATAACTTCCCTCTCACCTTGAGATTTGCAGAACACACAACAAGGTTATTTGGCACAGCCCTTGAGCACCTCCAGTCTGCCACAGCTGTGCTCACTTCAGAGCTCCACAAGCACCCCTGAACTGAAAAACCCTGGCTCTGTAGAGAAGAGAACATCAGAGGTTCCTAGAAGTGCTTTTCTCTGGATTTCAGAAAAACACATGAAGTGGTTAAGTCAAACACTTGTACCTTCTCCTTCTTCACTTAGTTTCACATTAAACTTGATTCAGATAAGGCTTAATGCCAAGCTTAGGGGGAGCATAATTTAAAAAAATGTCAACATCACTGGAACATTTTAAGTCAGAGCAAAAGGTTCAATGGAGCCACAGAGTCCCACACTCTCAGGAACTCAACAGCAGCTGTAAATAATTTTTAAAAGCAATTGGAAGACAGGTTGGTATGAAAACTCTTCCTTCCTACACATAGGAACTCATAGTTTTGGTATGCTAGTGGACTCCACTATTACTACATGTACCCTGGAGAACACATTGAAACTAAAAATATAATCTCAGGCCAGGCAGGAGACAAACACATTCAAATACAGTGGTTTTGATAGAGGTACACAGTGTTTTTGTTAAGGTCCTTGAATCATGACTCATGTCGGGGATCCGTGCAAAAAGAGAGAACAGAACACAGGTTACTCTGGAAACTGTCCAACACTTAGGTGTACCTTTCATTAAAAACAAATGTTTAATCAACAGTGCTGTTGGTAACTCCAGTATTCCAGGTCCTATAGATAGCACCCTCTGAGGAATCCACCTGACATCTCTTTTCATAAGAAGTTTAAGGTTATTAAAGCCCTTTTTGCCCCAAAGCCCTCTAACAGATTTAATTAAGATTATTGCTTAATTCACTTTAATCACAGCATCTTTGAAAAAACCCTAACATTTTCTGGTGTTTTCTGTCTTGCTTTTATGCAACTTCTTAGAAAATTTCACGTTCCAAAATTCAGAAAGACCAACTAAATGGAAATCACCTTTAGTTGCTTATAGGGCCTGAAGTAAAAACATTTTTATTGCCAAAACCCTAAATTAAATCAGTTTCATGTCAGGTGACTTACCTTAGTTTCAATGTCAGGATTTTACAACACGAAAAGGATCTTTTATTAAATAATTTGTTGTACCTTGTACCCAGCAACGCAGAAATAAAATGAATCATGTAGTTGTAGAACAAAAAAAAGCACCTCATTTTAGATTCTCACTACTCAAGATCACCACAATAAATAAACCCCCAGATGTGATTACTGCAATTTTACATTTAAATGCAATTGTTAAAAAATAATTATAAATCAAGTGTATGTAGATCAATTAGAAGACTAAGCTCTTAGGTGGGGCAGAAATTGGGAAGAAAAGGGTTGCTGAGCAGGTACATGAGTTACAGGAAGATAAAGTATCTTATGCAGAGGACATAAAATGATAGTGTGAGTTGTGTGTAGAGCTCACTCAAATGTAGAGCAGCTGCTTAGACCACATCAGGACCCTCACCAGCTGAGCAAGACAGTAACACAAAGAGAACTCACTCAGTTTACTGCAGGGACACAAAGGTCCAGCCACACAGAACTCGTGTACAATCAAAATCTACATCAATCCAAAAATCCACTTTCCGAACAAGCTATTTTTTACCATCATACCTTTGCTGGGATTAACCTAAAGCATTTTTGAAAACGTTGGCACTTACCCAAATCTGCAGCTTCACCCTCTTGTCATTCCTGTAAACTGTTTTCACCTTGAAGTCAATTCCCACTGTGCTCACAAAGGCCGGTGTGAAGGTGTCATCGGCGTATCTGAAGAGGAAGGATGTTTTACCCACACTGCTGTTGCCAATGATCAGGAGCTTGAACATGTAATCAAAATTTTGGTCTGAAGTATCTTTTTGCCTGAATCTGGCATCTGTTACTGAAGCCATCTAAGAAAATGACAAACATGGAAAAAGAACAGATTTAAGAGCAGTTCAGCATTTGTTCCCCTTAACTGTGTACCATATGTTTAGGTTATCTCTCTACTTTCTAATGTCATAACCACTATATCTGCTGAATAAAGAGGAACACACTTTGAAATCTTCTTTTAAATCCTGGCTTTAAATGTTTATTGTTCACTTGTGCTGGTAAGATTTCCAAACCCAAGAAATACACCTGTTGCACTGCTTTGTGTTTAACAGAATTAACAGATGGCTATTGCAGATTGTTCAAATACTCATGGGGAAACAGCATTCTTTACTCCAGTGGCAGGTGCCACTTCTGTTGCTCCAATAAACTGCAACCAAGAACTAAAATCTTTGACAGTGCATCCAACCATGCAATTCATCAAGCAGCCTCCAAGGTAAATAAACCTAAATAATTGCTTTTACAACTTCTACAGAAAATCTGCATTTCTAGTGCATGCATCACCACCATTTTATCCTTAGAGAAGTTCCATCCTCAACATGTACAGAAGGAAAAAAAAAAAAAAGGCAATGGAAAAAGATGAAAAAGCAGGGATTTCAGCTGGAAACTTTGAATCCATCCAACACCTATCTACTCTCAAGACTGCAATTGGAATAAACAGCACTGTTTAAAACGTGAAGGCTCAGTGGGCGTGCAGGCAGCATTTGGAATGGATAAACTATCCCTTTTAGATTCAGAAACAACAAAACCAACAGCAGAATATGAACTATCAAGGGCCATGAGCAGCCCTGGCTGCTGCAATGTGTGCAGCTCAGACACTTGGTGGGAGGAGGCAAGGCTCTGACTTTTCATCTCTGTTTATACAGAACACAACTACACAGGCAAATTACTACAGAGGAGGAAAAAGAAACTTTACCTTTTAACTGATATACCACACTTTTAATCTCTCATGCTGTTTGAAACTACCACACATCAAATAAGCAAAGGTCTTGGCTCCTTATAACCAGTCACAGTGTTTGACAAACTGGAGCAACGACAGCACAGGTCTAATTAGCAGCTACTCATCCAAACTAGGGTCTGGGCTACTCATGTGCAGAGTCAGAAGGCACTGAGCAGTGACAAGAAGTCTCTCCTTCACCCAGCATCCACAGAAGTAAGTTAATTTTCTCCTCAACTCAAATTCATAGGTACCTTTGGGAACAAAACTCCCTCCAATGCCTACTCTCAGTATGTACCCAAATACTTTCCTTCTTAGCAAGCCTCACCTGCTCACAGGACTTCGCCCATTCACTGAAGAAAACCAACAACAGAACCCCACAAACCCAAACAAAACCAAATACCTCAAAATTCACAACTATAAACCAAAATGCTGTCCCAAGGCAGTTTAAATAGGGATGAAAATTTAACTTAAATTCCCAACAAAGGGGAAACAAACCAAAAGCAACCCAGTTTAAACTTCAGTACAATATGCACGACAGTTTATCTCTGACTAAACATATGCAACTTTCTCACACAGAGAAGGGTTGGTGCAGCAGACATTTCGTTCACAGATTGCATTCACAAGGGTAGTTTCTGAAGAAATTTATCAGTAGCTCAATAGTGAACAGCTGCACCGAATGCAGTAAAATCTTCCCACAAGTATATCTCTGTAGGAGACAGCACAATTCTGATTCTCTTCCGAACTTCAGCTGCTCTTCAGGCTCCACAGTCGTTTGCAAGCACTCCAGAAAACACAGGCACAAATTTTCTTCTCATTAGTGTATCAGAAAACAGCTCTTCTACCCATACGTTGTGGTTCATAGCAGGAATTTCTAAAATGAAGACTTCAACATCTGACTAACTTCCATTCACGCACTCAGGCCAATGCACTCACTGCCTCCTCAGCCTTAGAAATCTCAGCTCCCAAAATTATGAATCAGGTAATTAGTTGATTTGCACCATCACCACACTGGACGACAGAAAATTCTCTATTTGAGTAATTTATCTTCCCCATACACGTTCTAATCTCCACAAATGCCATTGAGAACACTTGTGCAGTTGCTCAAGAAGAAAAAAAAAAATTAAAATCTCTACTTCTCCATTCCACTCACGCAGACTTGAAATAGTGAGAAACCCTCATCACTTGAAGCCTGGTCTTTTAAAGATTCAGAGGCAGACCTTTAACAAAGATGTATTCCACTAATCATACAGGAATCAGCATCTTCTTTCTACCTCTGCCTTCCCAGAATCCATCCACACACTCCAAGCTGATCTTTTAACTGAAGCACTGCTGCCTCTATTAACCCTCCTAGATTGCTCTAATCAGAACTGTACCTGGCCACAAATGTGACTTTCAGATCTCAGCTGAAAAAGCAATTACAGAATGTGGCCAGCTCGAGCAGCTTTGTTAGAAGCACAACACAGAGAATAAGATCAAATGATACTTGCCCAGAACGCGGGGCTGTTGTCATAGAAGCACAACCCTCGCTGGCCTCTGCGCTGGCTGAAGATGCTGCAGGTCAGTGCCTTGAATCACCAGAGGCAGTCAGAGCACAAAAATTTTAAAGAAAACTCCATTCCCTTGCTTAAATTTGACTTTTCCCTTTCCCCTTTAGTGAATAGAGTGAAACTGAAAGGACTTTCATACTAATTTCTGATTATCTCTCTGATGGCACATCATTACTGAAGCTATGCTCCACCAGCACTTGGGCTGGAAGCGTTCACAGGGCTGCCCCTGAATTTGTGCTTGAATCCCAAAGTCAGGAAACTGCAGACCTTTCTCCTGGTTCTCCTCCCCTCCCATTCTCTTCCCCAGCTGTTGTCTCACTCCTGGTCCAAGCACTCCCCAGTCATGTCAGCCCTGAGGACCCTGCAGAGAGCTGGTTCACAGAAGAGAGAGATCCCAGTTAAAAACAAATCCTCCTACAGCTTCTCCTGTTTTGCAGGGCTGTTTGTAAAGTTGGTTCAGTTCCTGATCCTGCACGGCTGAGGGAGCCAAGCAGAGGGGACAGAGCAGTGGGAAGTGGTGGCAGTTGCTATGCTACTGAGAGAAAAGTCCACGAAATCACATCTCCTGCAGGTCCTCTGCACCTGGAGGAGATTCTGCAGCAGGGGGAAATGGAGACAACACGCTGAGGTCGGGCAGCTGCCGTCCAAATCACCCGAAGGCTCGCACAGCCATTGCTCCCAGGGGATTGTCCTCCCTCCTTGGTCCAAGGCCATCTAGCTGGCAGTGCAACCCCTGCTCCCTGGGCACACAGCCACAGAGTAAAAGATGCTCTTTTAGGATGACTCCAAACAGAGCAGCAACTCTGCTGTTTCACACAAACGCACAGCCCAAGGAGAGTTCTGTTACAGGAGACCAAGTCAAATACAACTGGCACACAGAGGGCAAAGGAGAGGCTCGTGACTGTTTCCATTTTGACTGTCTTGGAAGAATCCTCAATCAAATACCTACACAGGAAAGATTTAGCTACAGTACATAAAACCCGTTATACAGGAGAGGGAAAAGCTGTCAATCAGATTGTCCTTGAGAGTACTTCAGCCTGAGACCTTGCATCATTTAGTTCTTTGCCTGGGTAGCCCATTTCTTTGTAGCTAAGAGCATACTAATATTGACAATCTTTTTTCCCCATGTGCATTAGCAATGGGAGCAAGCTCTCAAATACAGCCACTTCCAACTAGTTTTGTGGGAATAGGCAGTTTTGTAGCTCTGAGATACCTTATTATTTCCCTATTGAGGAAAAAGCCTGCAGTGTGAGCTCATCTTTTATTAGACAAAGAAACCACATAAGAGCAGGATGCTGCAAATGCTCTAAAGCAATAAAATCTTAATCAGAGCTTATTAGCCACCAAAGAATATATTCCTTGGTCAAGGTGGCTCTCCTGCCTTTAGTTTCTATTTTGGTCTAATGAAGTTTAAAAGAAAAAAGCCTATTGCCCTAAGACACCTCCATGGGAAACCAGCCTTTGCTGGTTTTAGTGCTCACTGAAATGTGTCATATAGATGGATCCACACAGCTGTGCTCCTCAATTTGTGACCAGCATCATGGTGAAGACTCAAACTGGTTTCTAGTGCAACACAAAACATCAAAGTGTTCCTGCTCTCGGGAATCACTGAAAGTGGCCACTGTAACCCCTGGTTTGCAGTATTTTCTGCCTACAGCCAACTTCAGTAAAAGTTTAAAGTGTCAGCTAGAAATCAACTGATGTATCTCACCATTCATTTACTGACAGAAAAAAAAAAAATAAGGTTGACTTTCGGTGTTGCCAGCCCTTACGGTTTTGGCTACAAACTAATGGAGGGCTGTTCTTTATCCTCTCACAGGTAAGAAACAAGAAATTCAGTCATTACCTTGGAAGTTTACATGTCTCTTTATTAGCAAACACATGGGTGTGTTCACAGACATTCTGTTTCCACATCCCATTCTCTCTCACAACAGTGTGAGAAAGAAATCTGAATTTGGAAAAGGGTCTCTTTTACTGCTATCAGACGCCCCAGTTAACTATGAAACGTGGTCATGCTGATGCAACTTATACTTCAAACTATACCCTAAGACACATTTGCAAATTCAACTTGTTATGAACCTGTGTATTGTCTGTATTACAACTTCTGGGCAGTTCTAACAATAAAAACATCTTATAATATGCTTCATTTTTAAAGCCAAAACTAGAATTTCCTACATGTGTCTTGTGTTATTTAGGACCAGTAACAATTTAAATTTAACTGTGACTTTTATCTGTTTCATCATCATCATCCACTAACACACATTTCTTTAATTAGGCAGATGAGAAGATGGGGTGAAACCACGCCTCTGTATTACTACAGTAACCCATGGAGAGACGTTACTAATGTGCAACATAACTTCTTCTCAAAAGCATTAATATCTTGTGTATTTTTTTCTCCAAAAAGTCTAAGTTAAAAATATTCTTGTTCACAAATTACACATCTATGTCAATTTTCTATGATAAAAACTCACTCCTTTATGCGCTCTGTCACTGGGAAATAAATACTTTCTGTTTTCTTTTTCAGAAATTAAGTTCAATTTTGAACCAGATTTCTGTCAAGAAATGGAATTTTTTTACAGCCAGTGTCTGCTGTCCTAAGAATAAAGCTCATAAAGGAAATAAGGCCGTGACCTTAGAGAGTCTTATACAAATGCTGTTCTACAAGAGAGATTTATCAGAAGCAGAAAACAGAGTATGAGCAATTAACATAACTGCTAGTAAACATTGCAAGCAAGCGATAGTTACCAATTTAGATCTATAATCCATGAGAGAGATGAAGGCTTTGCTGTGAGTATATGAATCAAGAGAGCGGCCACACTGTTGAACCTGCGATGTAGAAGCAAAAGGATTACGATGATTATGATAAAGATGGATAATAAGAATATTAGGTAAGAGAATAATGGGTAGGCAGGTTAGGCTGGGAACACAGTGCTGTGTAAGGTCTGAGCTTCCTCCACTGAAGGTAAAGAGGAAAGTCCTGTAGTGTACAAAGAGAACAGAAACAGTGCTTGAGTTAGTGACAGATATTAAGATAACAGCAAACATTCGAAGCCATCAGTTTAAAGTTTATTAAAGGGAGATTATCTTTACTAATTTAAAATAAAAGTTCCAGATCAATCTCACAAGTGGATAGAAAACCTTAGATAGGATTCATTACACATTTCCTGCAGAAAGGAAGCAAAGCAAATGGAACCAAGAAGCAGCTGAAATACCTCTGTATACCCAGGGGTTTTGCGCAAAGCCTGGATCAAAGTCTGCCGTGCTGCAAAGGCAACTGCAATAGGACATGGAAACATCAGCAACTCACAGCACATCCACACAAAAATAACTGCCTTAAAGTAGTAATTATTTCAGATTTAGAGCAGAAAAACATAACAGAAAATAGTTGTCTTTTTCATGGCTAATACAATCTAAAGGCCAAGTTTGTGTCTTGCACATTTCCTGCAGGGTACAGCACCGTTTGTCATCCTGACTTACATTATATTGCCTTGTGGGGACAGTCAAAACACGTGGGCAAACTCGGACCTTATGTAAATAACAGGCTGCAGCCACCTACTCCAGGCCAGAATTTGGATCAAAGACAAATCCTTTCTCAGGATCCACACAATTGACAATCACCTCACTTGGCAACCCGACAGCAGCTTGGTCTTGCCCAAAGTATTGCACATTTTTCAGTATCGGTTACATTTCCTCCTGCTCTCACAGCCCTGCCCTCTGCAACAGCTGCTCCCTGTGACAGCCTCTGGCTCACTCAGTACTGTCCAGAACTTGACTTTGGGGTATCATCCAAATGCCACTCAAATGACAGATCTAGAACAAAAATAATTCAACTCTCTGCACAGAAAGTCTGTGGTTATTACTCTAAAAATGTGAGCTCTTCATCTTGAGCGCTTAATCTTTAATAAAATTCATTTATTATTGAGTCCAGAAGTGTTTATAAGAAGATGCTTGTAGTGGATCTGTTCTGGAATTTACATGCTACAAAAAAGCTCAATATATGCATGACAACTAAAGGATAAAAACCTCTAAGCAATGTCAGTGGTTATTTATTTTCATTACCCGTTTAGATTTCGGAACACAGGCCTTAAAAAGAGTTTTAAAAAGGTTTTTAAGAATTTGCTGGGTGTGGAACAGGAGTCAAGAACCAGCAGATATCACTTTTTTGCCATACAACTACATGACTACCTTTGATTCGACAGCAGGCTGGGACTGTTGTTAGAAAGATCTCCTCAAGGCAAACATCAAGCCATGCCTCTCCCATTTCCTGCACAACATTCAACATCCTCAAAGTCCATTTTAGAGCCACAATAAAATTCTCAGAAAGGAGGAATTAGTCACTCTAATTCTACAATGACAAAAAAAAAAAAATCAAAGAAATAGAAGTTTTCACTTTTCTACTCTCTTCTATGAGCGTTGAGTGTTTGCCACTCTCTTACTATCACATAGTTCCATGCCTGTTGGAAAGCACACTACTCCAGAAAATACAGAGAAAAATATTTAACAGTAAAAAAATCTCCCCTGGTAAATCTCCCCACTAACTGAACCCAGCTCAGCTCTCTCCCAAGCGATGCATGGAAGAGGGGAGTTTTATCTTCCCTATGCCTTAAAGAGCAGATGCAGAGATTTCCGCAATTCCCTGAATATTCTGTTGGATTTTGGAATCCTGGAGCCAGCCAATTTCTAGGTCTACAGAACTGCAAGCCAAGGCTGACTCTAATCCAGCCCTGTCCCAGAGAACAATGCACACTGACGAGGTTGATGGCTGTTACAAAACTCACCATCTTCAAAGCCCTTCCTTCCTGTCACAAACACTGCAGCGAGGGCTGAGACAACGGAATTCAGTCCCCATCTCATCAGATCTCCAGCCTTGCAATTCTGCCTCTTTCTCCAGGAAGGAACTGGCAATAGTGAAATTCTTCCGAGCACCTCACTGCTGAATACACTGAAGCAGCAGTGACATAAAAGCACCCAGAGCAGCACACGAGATGAATCTGTACCAGCTCTGCTACAAGACGTGTGAGTCCCTGCTGATCCTACCCCAGCTGGAAGGCAGGGCATGTTCTGCCCTGGGATACAGCCCTGCATGGAGAAAGCCATGACCATATCCTCCCATGGTGGGGGAAGATAAGGAAAGTTCAGGCATATGATGGAACTCACCCTATCTGGAGCTAGAGTGAGGCCATATGCAGGCAGAAGCCCCTCCACCAATGAGCAGGAGACAGCTACAGATTTTTCTGCATCACTGGGTCTAAAACCTTTCACTTACAGGTAAAAGCAAGCTGCTGTCCTGACCAAATCAAGTGACCAGAGACTGGAATTGTCTTGTAGAAACCACCTGCAAACCAGAATCACAGAGAGACAGGGCCAGCTCCGGATGCCTCTGCAGTGCAGAAGTTTAATTTGCTGCCTTTTATCCTCTTCCAAGCAGAAAATCTGTGATGAATAAGTTAATTCATTTCTCTGTGCTATGATGGTCTCCCATGCTGCAAAGTAAGCCACCTGCTAACTGGGATTACAACAAGCACTCTCACACTTCCCATGTTTTAAAGAGCTAATACTTCCAACCATAAATCTTATTGCTTATGTCAAATATCAAACACTATTGCACTAAGCTAAGCACACATTTCCAGGAGCTCACTAAATATGCAGAACCTGAAGCACAAGATACATTTTTACAGCAAAAAGCATACTTGAAACGACTAGCTCAGGACATTTCTCAGCATTGAAATGTCCTGATCTTTTCCTGCTTCTTCAGCCCAACCAGTAACAGAGAATAGACATGGACCTAGTGGGGAAGGCCAAGCAGACATGAGAGCCCTTCTCTGACACTACAACCAGCCAGTGTGATGCAAGACCCTGAACTGTGATGCTATGACCTGCACATTTTAATCTGGAGCTGCATGAAAACATATGAAAATGAAGGTAGGAAAAACCATCTCTGAACTACACAGCTAACATCACTGCTACATGACAATGACAACCACCATCGTGTTAACAAATACTAAAGGCATTGCTTTGCTACACACAAGAACTACTACTATTAAAACCTAAAGCTAGTAAGTCTTCTCACTTTGTCACCTGAAAATATATTGGGTCTGCAAAGAGGGCAGCATGATTTTGTCAAAATTGCAAAGGAAGCTTGATTTTAATATTGGTTTATTTGTCTCTCTTCTGACTTATCCTATAAATTGTTCTGATAAAACTGTCCTGAAGGCAGTGAAGTCTCAGTAAATGTATATACAACCACTTCCAGGATAGCAAGCATAAACAACAGGAAATAAAAGCCTTTTAGTTACACACTTCCATACAGAAGTGAATGGATTGAATTTTGTACCCTCTATAACCCAATACCAGTGCTCCAGTGATCTGGGTACAGTTACAAACACAGAGATCAAAATTAAAGTTCCAGGGACATTTTTACCTTTGGAGGGAAAAAAAAAAAACATTCACAAGAGGATATTATTTAAACCCAGAGCTAATCCAGGCAACTCTGAAGCCCTGCAAACTGTTATTTGCACAACTGAGAGTGTAACACTGGGTGAGGTGTAAGCAGGAAACAAAGCAGGAGAAGTCAAAACCAGATTTGTCACCAAAGAATTTCATAGAAACATGTTCTGAGATCGTGGTCTTATATTGTCTCAGGACGTGGGAAAATTCAGGTTAAAATTAACCCCCAGTTTGTTGGGGTTTTTTTTACAAGTTACACTGAATTTAGGTCAGATCAACCTGATGCACTGCACAGGCACACAACACGTCGTTGCTTGCAAGAAGGAAAGGACAGCGTGGAGACAGAACCTTGGGAGGCAAAAAGGTGGAGCCACTCGTGCCGGTGTCGGCGATATCGCTGCGGTCCCACGGGCTGATGTTACCGCGCACATCAACGACGCTGCCGGGCTGCTGGCGAGCACGGAGAAAACAGCGGGGAAAACCAACATATCTCAGAATGCACGGCAAAAAAATACCACATGTGTTTTGTACAGCACAAGCTGGACAAACTGGAGAGTTTATACTTTTTATGCACTACATTAGAAGATGGATCCGTTTGGCTTTGTGCGGTGGGCTCGCTGCCCAGGGCTATAGGGCAGTGTGGGTATGGGCAAGTCCGCTCCTCCGCATGTTCGGCCGGGCAGCGGCTCTGCGGTGGGAGCTGGGGCAGGCTGTGCAGTCCGGCAGCAGCGGATCCCTGCCCTGCCCCGAGCAGCCACGACGACAGCGGGTGCCGCGTTTCCCGGCAGTGCTCCATCGCCGAGCACTCGGGTTATTGTTACCTGTTCCCCCTCTCCGAGCCGGGCACTGCCCGGGGTGACGGGAACGGGCGGGTTACGCACCAGCTGGAGAACAGCCGGGAAGGTCCCGCTCTTCCGCCTCCCCCTCGCGGGGCTGAGGGTATTTTAGAGATAAAGCAATATTATATCGCCTCTCATTGCTGGGAAATGTTTATTTTAGAGCTGGAACTGCTGTTGCCCTCTCCGCCCCGCCGCTCCCGAGGGCTGCCCGTTACACCACACCTCGGGGCAC